>CM060834.1:14345000-14835000 GCA_030762175.1 Metallyticus violacea
TGAGAACTCACTACCAAAATTGGCACAAGTTGGGGTTTCAATATCTCCTGTACATAAGCAGCAATAATTAAAATTCAACTTTACATTTGCACATTGTGTTCGGGAACTAAAAGGAAATTAATGCAGATTGTGTTACAGAAATATGCGGTTTTTTTTTTGTTTATTTGTTTGTTTGTTTTTTTCAAAGATAATCACTGTATTTGAAACTTGGCTACATCATTTCGATCCTGAGAGTAAACATAAAAGCTCTATATGATCACCAGCACCCAAATAAATAAATAAATAAATAAATAAATTAAAAAAAAGCGAAAGTGTTTGCTTCTGCTGGTAAAGATGCGGTCATCTCGTTTTTCGATACTCAAGGAATGTTTACGAGTATGTCGTACACAACTGTAACTGGGTAATACTACACAGAAAACTGTGCAAAGCCCTTATCATACGGAGAAGGCAATATTATCCTGCAAAATGTTTGATACTACACCCGATAATGCACGACACCACATCACAAATGCTGTTGGTCAATATCTCACAAAAAGTATGTGTTCTTTACGATCCCTATGGTTTAGATTTACTCCCGTGTGGCATTTTCAGTTTCCCTAAATTGAAGAAACACATGCAGCAGTGATAAAGGTTTCTCAAGGCGATTCCGAAGGACCTGTCAAGCAATTGTTTCCAGCATGTCTTTGAAGACTGGCAGAAACGCTGGGACAGGTACATGGGCATACAGCGGGGACTACTTTGAGAAACACCATTAAAATAATGAGAATGGGTAAGGTTGTCAAATAAAGTAGTATTGCCATTTTTAGTTCAACATCCATATGTGTGTATTTTGAAACTACGTGAAAAGAACTCATTCTCAGCGATGATCCAGTATTGTGACGTCTGAGACAAAAGTGGGAATATGCTGGAAGCTTCGACAGCTGGCCGATATAACCTAACATTGTCTGTCAATTCCCTGGTTACTCAATGCGCCACGATTAGTTTGCAGTGCTAACCTATTTCAATCGGTCCATCAAATGCAGTGGGTACCTGGAATTTCTCAATTGCTATAGAATCGAGCTGTATTTTCCACAACCGTATTCTTTAAATAGATAAAATATTACCTTATTGTTTAATGCAATATTAAATATAAAATGCATTAACGTTTGTTACATTTTGGAGATATATTAAATATTTTGTTACAGTCAATAGTGTGTTATATATCAACATGTTCGTCACGCAGGAGCTGAGTAAACTAAGAGAATTCCTCAGCTACTTGAATAACTTTAAAGATGCCTATAAAATTCAAATTATGGCCTTATTAAGTAATGACATTAGAATTCTTGTAATGTATAAGTATCACAAAAGATAAACCTATTTTTAGAACTATTATTATTATTATTATTATTATTCGGATTAAACCACAAAAATTAATGGTATATTATTAATTAAATGAAATGTATAGCCACTGATGGACGAACCATACTCTGCGAGTATTTTTAAATGTAACCATTTTTATGAACTGAGCCCTTGATATCATCTTTACATTCACTAAAATAGAGAGAAATAACAGAAAGTTTCGAGTTACATTCTGTATTTAAGACCATGTTTATATGTTGGGTTTTAGGTAACCCCCAAGCCTAATAAATTGATTTCACCTACTTGCAGAAACTACTTTTCTTATTTTATTTACGTGTCATTTCCCAGGGTTCCTTTAAAAAAAATAAAAATTGCGGTCGTTAGAACGATTTTGAAATTTCACTTTACCGCCACTCGGTTTTAAAGTATGCTCGCATTCTAATAGCCCAATTACCCTGATTTTTCAAAACTTTTTATTAATTTATTTTAATGAAATACACTGAATTTCGTCGAGAAAAAAATTACGGCCACTGGAGCGATTTTTAAAATAAATTTCTCTTTTGGTTAATCATCAATCCCAATGGTTCTATTTTGCTGGTTAGGGAACTCGACGAACCGATTGTTAATTAATGGTTATATGGCCTGTTTCGCTGAGAAAAAACAAAAATTGCGAGTGATATATATATATATATATATATATATATATATAAAAGAAAAAGAAAAATAAAGTAACACTATTAACAATGCAACAAATTGACAGTAAATATAAAAACAGAAAATAATAACATTAAGTTCTCTTAGTGTTTTATTCTTTTATATATACACATATTTTTTCGTTGCCATTTTCGGCGTCTAGGTAGGGTCGAGGAGATTTGAAGCTTACTGTCATGGGGACCAGTTTTAATTACAGATATTTTTATATCAATCAGGATGCGTGGAATTCTGCAAACCTCCTGTTACAGAGCGCCAGATGTCTTGCGTCGAATCAAAATATCTAAAAATGGAAGTGTGTCGTTATTTTCTGTTTCTATAGGACATTTTATGCTATGGTGTATGCTATTTAAATGGTAGAGGAATATATGATTTCGTTTTCTTAATGTCTAGTGTGTTATTAGTTGTATAGGGTGAGTCTAAACTCCATCGCTAGTTTCGGGGGTCGATAAAACAGAAACCATGACAAATATAGCGGAAATGCTTATATGAATGGAAAGGGTACCTCTCCAAGTTTGCATTCGTAACAGGCGTCAGGGAAAAGTTACAAATTTATGCCACTGGACGACAGTCATAGCGAAAATATGAATACAATTTTTCACGTGTTACAATTCACTTAATGCACGACCACAATTTCGTACGAAACATTAACAAGAACCAGCTACAGTTAAAACAATTCGTACCTGGTACAAAAATTTTGAAGTGACTGGTTGCTTATTTGATGGGCAACGAACAAGCCGGCCAACAGTGTCGGTTGAGACCGTTGAGCGTGTGCGAGAAGCATTTGTCAGGAGCCGTCGCGCCGGCCAGGAATTGTAGATTCAGCACCAACTAAACGACTTAAAGTAAACCATGCCGGATACAGCTGTTGCAGGCGCTGAGTCCCGAGGATCACAATCGTCGTCTTCAATTCTGTGTTGATTTTCAAGAGTGGCTAGAAGACGACGGTTTTGCTGAGATACCAATTTTTAGTGACGAGACCAACTTACATGTGTCCGCAAATGAACTGTCACAATGTATACAATTGGGACACGGAAAAACTGGTGTTGTGGCAGAACACGTCCGTGATTCCACTAAAGTCAATGTGTTTAGTGCTGTTTCTTCGTCAAAAATGTACGACCCATTTTTCTTTGGGAGAAAACTGTTATCTGGACATGCTTCAACAGTGTCTAATGCCACAATTACATGCAGAGAGCCCCAGGAATTTACTTATCAGCAAGAGAGGGCTTCACCTCAGTTTCATCATGGCGTTAGTGAGTACCTCGATGCTGAAATTCCTCATCGTTGGATTGGACGTGCTGGTCGAGATGACTCTGTGGCCTCCACGGTCTCCCGACCTTACCCCATGTGATTTTTTTCTTGTGTGGTTATGTCAAAGACCGTGTGTTCGTTACACCTTTGCCACATGATTTAGCACAGCTGCTAGAGAGGATCACGCATTCAGTCGCTGGTATCGACCGTCAGATGTTGGGAAGTGTGTGGCAAGAGCTTGACTATAGATTGATATCTGTTGCATCACCAACGAAGGATATATGGAACACCTGTAAGGTATGTACAAACTTGGAAAGATAATCTATTCAATGATATAAGCGTTTCCGCTATGACCATTATGGTTACTGTTCTTTCGACCTCCGAAATCAGAGTAGGATTTTAGAATCACCTGTATATCATAAATTATTTACGTTTGGCATTGGGAGAATGCGTGAAATTCACCACGAACACAAGCTACCCCAAAAATTATCATCAGGAAGAAAAACAAACAAGAATTCCTTACTCTTAGCAACAAATAAGCAAACTGCTGGCAACATCAAAGGGGGGATTCCCTCCATTTCTACCCTCTTGTGACTTCTATATTCATCTCCGTTCAAAAGCCATTTTCTTAACTCACCGAATTGCGATTTTCTGAAGTAAATTTTTCAAACTTATACCATCTTTTTGTGAAACACCCTGCTCCTAGCAAAAGAAGCTAATGATGTTTACAAAATTGCACTCACCTTCCATTTTTAATACCGGAAGCATAAGAATTGCACATAAGCACATCTACCTGCTGTAAAAACGACCAAAGCAAACGTCACTGGAATCTCGGTCATGAAGCGCGTTCCGCAACTTTTTAACTTCAGTTTTCTCCTGTGGCAAGAAACTTCTTCGTATTGATCACATTCATTCAGTAGTAAAGGCTTTGCACAAAACGAGCTACGGTTTCTGGTGCAGGGGACATTTCCAGCGAATGCACTTTCTTCGAACTTTTCATGTGTAACAGCCCTGCGATTCCCTTTGGACACTTTATCCGCAACATTCACCTTCTCCCAAAAGTTACTCACGACATCGTGACCTTTTTACGAATTCAGGGTTTCTCTCCCAGAAAGTTTATTCAAACCATTTGCAAGACTTCGCTTTGTCAGCACAAAGGAATTATAGTCCTATATGCTCAATCAGACATAACACGAGCCTGGCTTATGGTTACTGGGGTCGGCAGATTCATCCACAAAATTTGTTTTCCATTATTATCTCTGAAAAGCAGACTGCTAAATTAAGTCAGTGAACTGGTGTATTTAGTTGGGATGTGTTGTCGTTTGCACATCCACTTGGCGATATCAACGTAAGCTACGACGGTAGGTCCATAAGTTTCCGGCCTCGCCGTTAAGGATTATCGTCTTCACAAAAGTCTTATGTGGTGTCATGCCTTATCTGTTAAGTAAATAATTGCAGCTATAGCTTCCACTCCACTGTGTTCAGTTGTTCAGATATAGTGGCATAAAGAAAACTATGTGTAGATGATTGTGACATGTTCAAAATGGAGCATTTTTGGGGGGAGGGGATTGAAATGTTAATTCAAAGAATTGAGAAGTGTATTGCAATAAAGGGTAACTATATTGAAAAGTGAAATATAGCTTTTGTCTTTATCATACTTAGAAAATAGTTAAGCTGTAAAGGTATGGACCTAACCTCGTAGGTCACTTCGTTGGGTCAATCACAGTTGTAGGGGCTTTTAAACTGCTCTCACTGTAGAAAGCAAAGAACAGCGAAGAAAAAGAATAATGGCAGAAAATGTACGTTTACGTGAATCTAAATAATTTTACCAGAACTTTTATATGTCACGGTCAGTGTATGTCAGTTGATCGTAAGATAATTGCGGATCCAGAGATGTACCGTCCTTAAATGATCATATATTTGAACTTTACAATCGATAACTTTTCATTTCCTTTGGGCGACCGTGAAAAGGAACAAAATCTCCTCACAGTTCCAAGGGACTGCGTAGCCAATCCCAGGAAATCGATAGAGAAAGCTTCTCAAAACCATTAAACTTCACTGTGTTTGTTTGCCACTCTTTGAGGCGAATACAGTGAGCATTGTTTTCTGATTAATGTTTTCTCTTTTCTTGTGTAAGAGCAATGGCAGTAGCTTATTTCAGTTTCTTCTTCTGGAAAAACAAGAATCAAACGAAAGTGAAGTAAAATGAACCTTGTCTCCATTGTTTTCTAAGCCTAGCTGAGAGTACAGAGCGCATTTCAAGAGACAGGCTTCTCTAAACCTTATTTATACAAAGGACGGCTTGCTTCGCTACCTCCCAAAAGTTAAACGTTTGATTGGTCCATAACGATCTATTTGGTACTTCTAACCTGCGTCTAGATGTTAATACCATGCGTTCCATTTATAGGCGAGTCATAGATCGCGTATGTGCGTAGTTCTCTTGCACTGCAGTGATCTCGATATTATTCCAGTAGAGCACTAGGTGAATGACCCGCTCTAGCTACATTTATCAAAGGTGTTATACTGTGTCAGTTGCTGCCTTCTGTTCGACTGTAAAGACTACAGTTCGTTCATTGTGCATCTCAAAGGTAAAACACATTTGTGTTGTGTTAGATAATTTATTAATATTAGTTCACTAAAATGCCTACCGAAAAATACGCGCTTGAACAAAGAATTTGTATGTACGATATATGGGGAAAACCCAAATCATGTAGACAGGTGTGTAGACATTTCAGGATAATTTTCCTGGTATTCCAGTATCAGGTAGAGAAACTGTTAGATATCTGGTTATTAAGTTTAGGACAACGGGATCGCTAAACGCTAAACTTAAGAAACGAAAAAGAAATGTTCTAATGGAGGAAACAATTGACGAAATCGGTGCACCATTCGAGCGCTCTCCAAAGAAGTCTCTAAGACGTGCTGCACAGCAAGTGGGTGTTCTGTTCATAGAGCTGTTAAACTTTTAAAATGAAACCCTACAGAGTGACTGTAGTTCATGAGATCTCGTGATGGGGAAAAATGAGTAAATTTCTGTAACTGAATTTTATAAAATATCGTTCTCGGTTGACCCACATTTAATAATTTTCTCAGATGAGGGCATGGTTTCATTTAAATAGGAACAATGCGCACACCAGAGGAATTTAAGGACAATATAAGAACAGAAATTATTCATTTTGCGCAAGAAGAACTTATGCGTGTAATGGAAATTTCATCTGAAGATGCCAGGAACGTCTGATTGCAGATGAGCCCCACTTTTAACAGCGTTTTTAGTCATGTAGTGCATGTTACCATCACTCATAAGTAACGGGGGCGTTTTAGAACGGAAGACCCCCAGGGTAACAGACAGTGCGCGGAGCACGCGATCGCGGCCCGGCCCTGCATTTGCCGTTATTATCTGCAGTCGCGATGTAAACCTGTAGAGTATTTTGTTCAGAGATGAAGCGGTGATATAGTCTCTTGCCATAAAAACCATGTGTATACACCACTGAACGTAACCTGTTGTCACATGCATTCCCAGGAAAGTTGCCTACACTTTTATACGACTGATTTTTACTGCGTTACAAAGCTATTAGATAAATATAGTGAAACAGTATATTAATAAACAACACTATCATATACATATTTTTCGGCATAGGTAACCCACATGAGACTGCAAACGTTGAGAAAAGCAAGTAGCTAATTTAATATCATTCCTGTTGAAAAAATACGCAATCAAGTTACCTTTCGGTTAATTCTCAGGAAAAAAGGAGTTAGTATTGTAACTCATAAGTTACATAATCAACTGTTCAAAAAAAATTGTTCCTATGATTCATCCATCACTGAGTTAACACATATGAATAGTACACACAGACAAGCTGTGCCAATGTAAACGCATGAGACGTAATATACTTTATGTGTACTGTCAAATTAAGAAACGAACAACACACACCCGGGAACAGCTGCGCTACGACTGCAACAATCAGCAAGGAGAGTCCTATATACGGAGAAACTTCCCTCAACGCCAACTGAAATCAATGATGCGACCTACTTTTCAAAACATAGGACATTTTGTGCGCAATTCAGTGTAACAAATTGGTTAAAATCTAGTAAATGCCACGTTTTGTTTCTAAATATCGCTACAGGATTGAATAAAGAATGTCTGAATAAAGGAATTTTATCAGCATCTTTTCAGAACCCTTTTTCACCCTTTCCAATAAACTTTATCTTAAATTTGTTATTTTGTAACAAAATTAGGCAAATTCTTTGCAATATATTTCAAATATCACTGTAACTTTTTCATCATGTGCGCTTTGCATTAGCTTCCAACATTTGGTATATGCATCAAATTCTTTTTGAAGTTTTTATCCTACCTTTCTACTTGCCAACAGTGTCGAGAAGTGTTGACTTTTTGGCCAACCAGTGCTTGGGCACAGTTTCACCATTGTGTAAATCAAGGCCTAAATAAATGGACGTTATTTCTAATATGAGAATCAACATTTAATGTTTCAATAAAAGTTCATATGCAGTAATAAAAGTATAAAATATTCGTTATAAAAGTGAAAACCATCTTCCCAGAATTTCTTTATTTATAAGTTTTACTTTGGCTGTTAGCTGCTTTGGGCTGTATCATATGACGACTATATCAATAGACTGCGCTACGCTTCTGTCCGCTTTTCTGCCTACAGGCAGCAGGCAAATGGACGTCGGGCATGTAGGAATGCGGCTCACTTAACTGTCTAAGGGAAGCTGTCGGTGTACTCTTGCTGTCTCAACTGATGTGTCGCGAGCGAGTCGGGAAGGAATGTCATAAGTTATAACAGTGCGTTATGTTTACAGCTACTTCCGCATCTCTGTCAAAATTCTTCAGTCGAGACGTGGAACTACAGCCAGAGCGTGTCATAGGAAATCTTTCCGCAATGTGGTCATCCAAGCCAGGCTGACGGCAGTGGTTTCTGCCTCCCGCAAACCGTAATCAAATTCCAGTCATTGTCTAAATGTTGAACAATTGGCGTGTCGACTACAACCTCATCTCAAAGTTCAACAATCATATTTTTGTGTTCTCATTCAAGAGATAATAAAACTCATCAACATAACCATGAAACTCGCGACAAATTGATTATTGCTGTTTCACGACAACGCTCGTCCCGGTACGCTACACACACACACACACTATATAGGTTAAATGATTGAACATTGTGTTGAAACATTAACATACTCTGAATCTGGTGCCACAGGAGTTTTACTTGTTTAGATATTTAAAAAAACAAAACATTTGAGAGGTCAGAATTCAGCACTTTGAGACAATGTAAACGGTGCAATAGCTGGGGAGCAAGTGTATTGCGAATCAGGATGACTATAAGGGATTTATACTTTATTTAGATGCAGTGATGGGAAAATGCATTACATCATTCTTAACACTTTAATGCTTTCACTTTTAACTTTTTTGTTTGCTATTTCTCCATATTCTTTCATAAATGTGTTAAGTCTTATTGTTATGAACTTTATATTTATTTAGTGTACGTGTTTATTAAAAACATACTCTCAGTAACAAGTAAAGATATAATGGCAATAAATTTGCTTGTTTATTATTTTAGAACATTTATCTTTGAATAAATTTATAAATTAATATTTATCTTTACAATGAAAGTATAATGTTTTAATTAACTATTCATTGTATAATGCGGTTAAACACATTACTGAACAATAGTATATTAATATTAATTTTAACTTTTACAAAATCCAGCTACCTAATCTACTGCATTGTTTTCATTAGTACTTTGTTGGTTCACCAAGTGCTTGAATCACTTCCTAACATTGTTTGGGCATTGAGACAATCAAATATTTAATGTATTCCTGAGTTAATGCATGAAACCACATGTATACAATTATTTCCTGCATTTCTCTTTTATTGCTTGGCTTGTTTCTTGCAATAACATTCTGCATACTCTTCCAGCAGTTGTCAATTGGATTCAGGTCTGAGCTATTTCAGGCCAGTCTAGCACCTTCACTGTAATTTTTACCTGAATGTTTAAATGACTGATTATTGTATTAACACCATCTACATCCCAATTTAATACAAATATTAGTCAAAGTAATTACCTTCAAAGCCTGTGACAGAGGGCAAAGTTATCTTAAAAAAAGGCAGCCTAAATGATCGCCAAAATAGTTTCACATTTTGGGCATCAATTTGTTTTCAAGGATGCCTAAGTATACGCCTGTATTAACAGTGCCACTTACCAAATTGTGCCATGTCAAAATGAACCCCAGATCATCTGAAGGCAGCAGTTCTTCGTCACTTCTGGGACGCACGTACACTTTCCCATCGGAGTCATGCAGGTTAAATTTAGACTCATTTGCAAAAATTACCCTGTTCCACATCTCCAACGGTTTAATAATGAGAGTTTGGTATTTTGGGTTTTTTGATTTGACTTTTTTCCACTTTGTCCATGCTGCATACTCTCTTGGCCACTGTAGTCGTTTCTATCTCATTGTTTTAGTCAACAAAGGTTTATTACGGGTCGACGGGCAGAAAGTTCTGTTTCAAGAAGTTACTTCCAGCCTAAGATGTCTCCACACTAAAAATGGATGCTAAACACTATTAAAAAAAGTTACTTTTGACAGTTCTGCTGGTCACTGAGATGTCACACATATCTTTCCACTGTAGTTTCTGTTCTGAGGATTATAGCCAACAATCAACAAGGCAAATTCGTTTTAGTATTCTGTCCTATTTTGTAGTGAATGCTCTTTTCCTGTCTCTTATTTTAACTTTCTCCTTCTTTCTGTATATCTTTAGTGCACTTGAAATGATGGAAACCCGTTCTAGAAACTATGTCTCTAGTGATCAGACCAACAGAGGAATAAGCAAGAATAGCCATTTTCTTCCTGGACATTAACTCCACACCTATGCCCATCTTGTCACAGCTAAAAATGACTCTGTATTGTATTTCTGCAATGTAAACTCAGAAAATGACAAAAAGGGAGGGTTGCCCCAGTTAAGGCCGATTGCATTTTTTCATGGTAAGATTCCCTTTCTCCGCCACTGCTTGTATTCAGTTTGATGTTCATGAACAAACTATAGATATGCAACGCAATTTTCATTGTAGAAGACTGCGCCGTAGAACAGGAAGGGGGTCCATTTCCTCTGGCAGACTTTCCAGAGATCCTCAATTGTGGTGCAACACCGAGAGGCAAGGAGCTGTTTCAGCAGACCAAATCCGAAAAAAAATCATCTGGTGACTTCATAGAGTCCTTTTACACGTTATCATGTTGACACCCGTTTCCAAAACTTTCCGTGGTAATAGTCCTGGGATGATCGAAAAGTGCAACTGGATGCTTTGTTCATGCGGATCCAAACACTTGGGGCATCCTCACCTTACAACCCAGGAATGTATTCATCAAAAATTGAGTCCTTGGCATTGCTTTGGTAGTCGGCGGCATTAGTTTTTATGCAGTGCAGCAATCTGCAACTACCATAAACCCCTTAGAGAAGTTTTCCTTGTTTTCTCGGATGAAGTTAGAGCGTCCCTTTTGACCTACTTGAAGGTAGTAAATAGCAAGAGTTTGTTTGCCACTTTTCACCTGTCAGGTGTTGTTCATACGGTTTTCCTGCATTGGCGAAGTGTTCTCTGATGTGCTGTATTGTCAAGACGTGCCACTGTTCTAGGCTCAAATGTTGGTGAATTATTGTATAAACGGTCATTTAGATTTTCCAATGCGGCTAGCAATGCTCCTTTGTGCTGGAGAGTTTTCTGTATCACTGTTGCCCTCCTTTGGCTTCTAGCCCTTTAAGTCGTACTGGTTGCACTATTTTTTTTTTTGTTATTTTTTATTGCAGACTGGTCTTCAGGTGGGAATCAGTTTTTGTGTACGTGTATTATACGGCCAAGCATGACTTAATTATTGTAAGAGCATTCTCTTTACACCTCTCTAATACCATCGAAAGGCTGTAACCGGCGTTGGAAAGCCCAACAATGTACCCCTCTCATATATCAGGGAATTTCGAAGCCATTACGAAGTAATAGTTACATCAGACTGTACCAGCAGACTGCAGGCACATACTGAAGGAGTGGGAGAGCGATTCAAAATCGTCCGAGCTTAACTGGGTCAACTCTCCATTGTTGGTAAAATTGCACTTGGAGGTCCAACAATGGAGATATGAATACAGAAGCAACGAATGAGAAACAATGGATACTTAAGCTTTAAATTATTCATTATCAAAATCATAATTACAATGCGAATGGGGGGGGGGGTGTAAAGTTGTATTGTAAAAGTCCTGTTGTTTAAGATTTTCCTTCGTGCATTTACAGTTAGCGAAGCGTAACATAATGGCTTAATTAGTCAATTAGTTCCAAAATTCAATGGTATTTCTTTTTCTTTCGAATTTATCAGTTTACCGAAAATTATAGCATAAGCTCATTTCGTCACGAAAAAGAATTGTGACAGTGCCACACCTATTGGGAGAGGGAGGGGGGAGAAAACTAAGAAAGAAAAAATAGCAGCTAAGCATTCCCATTTGTGTTAATAAGAGTTGGTCACGCCACTGAGAAAGAAACCATGTGCGGTCGTTAACTTGAGAAATTTCCCAGAGATGTCGGTAGTATCTACCACCATAACAACACTACTTGACGGTTTGTTATCAGTTGCTGTTTCCACAGCCGGCCATGATCTCACCCAAGAGACATCTGGCGGTTGGTTTAGGGAGCGGCAGAGCCCATTAATCAGTGTTACATGGAAGAAGCACGCTATAAACAAAGAACTTCGCCCGCCATACGCCACGCGTGCAATATTAATACATCAAAACACCGGATGTTTCCAAAACTGATACCCAAAAAATGTTTAGGCAGTGGTGAGTAGTGGTGCTTCTGCTTAAATACTCGTATTTATTACGGAAAAAAATTTAAAAGCATGTTTTAAATTTTCATTGAGGCTCTTGTACACCCGGTGTTTAAGAATCGTAATATAAAGTTTCGGGGTAGGCAACGCACATTATGCTTCAGACCTGGGAAAGAAGCAGCTGATTTAGCAACCGTCAACCTGGTGGTATAATGGTAGACGTAATTGTCTCGTAGATCAAAGATCGCGGTTCGAGCCCGGTCAGAGATCATAGATTTTTTTCAGGCGTAAAAATCTTAAGTATGACTTCCTTCGGAAGGGAAGTAAAGCCGTGGGTCCTGTGTCGTACATTTACGGTACGTAAACGAACCTAAAGCCTGGAAAAAAGTAGTCTCTGAGCAAAATTTATAGGCCGTTTCCGCCCTGAGTTGAATGGAACGCTGACGACCTGAAATGTTAAAGAGCGTTGGCAAATAAAATAAACAAATAAATAAAAACAACCGTTTATATGAGTTATTTTAAATAATTCTCCGTTTCACTGTAATTTTATAAATATTTTAATAGTGTTTAACGCCTATTTTTACTACTGAGGCACCATAGGCGGTGGACACTGATGATACATGAGATGAAATGATAAATTGGGAAAGGATTATTATTATTATTATCATCATCATCATCATCATTATTTTAAGGGAGGAAACATTCCAGGCCTAAGTTTAAGGTAATTACCAGGCATTTGCCATTTATGAGGACTGAGGAAAACCTAGAAAAAACGTCAGTCCTGACGGGAATCGAACTCCACAGCTCCCCCTCATGAGCCCGCGTCTTAACGCTCTCGCCGTGGCGGCGTTTAACTATGTAAACTGGGGAAGGCATACTTTTCAATTCAGGGCCTGCTGCCTGTTCTTGAACTTTCTACATTCGTTCGCGAAAGCTTCAAAGCATCGCATTTTTGTGTGTAAATATGAATTAGATGGTTACATTTCGAGAAAACTTTATTCGGGACGTTCCCAGGACAAATGCCCCCTTGCAGAACACATGCACAGACATTCAGTTTTAACAGAAGAAAATTAGACGAAGATTCCTCATTCCTCAACCAAATCACCAGCAATCATTCATTCACTGTGGCATGTCACGTCTTCCTGAAGAATTTTTTTTTTTAATGATTTATTTATGGACGCTCTTTAACAGCTCAGATCATCAGCGTCCCATTCAACTCAGGGCCGACAAATTTTGCTCAGAGGCCTCTTCTTTCATGCTTGAGGTTCTTTTTTGTGCCGTAAATGTACGACACGGGACCCACGGCTTTACTTCCATCCGAAGGAAGCCATACTTAGGATTTTTACGCCCCGAAAAAAATCCATCGGTCCTGGCCGGGTTCGAACCCGCGAACTTGGGTTTAGGAGGCAAGTATGGTAACCACTACACCACCAGGACCGACGACTCTTCCTGAAGAGCATCCACCAGGTGAATGTCCTCGATCTACCTGGCCTGTGTTGATACGACCAATATTAAAACGCTTAAACCCAACAAGAAACCGTATTGCGGTTCACTGTGAACTCGCCTTAAACTCCACTCCAATCACCGTGGATTTCTGCACGTTTTTTTACCACTTAAAAGTTTCGATCTAAATGTACGACATTTGATCTTTAACAGTTTCGATATACCTGCAGAATGTTATACACAAACACACAGATTGAAGGAACACACTTGCTTATTTCTCAAAACTTCAAGTGCAACTTGCGTCATCCAGTACTGCCAACAATGCATTATTTTAAGAGTGGAAATGTCATTCACTAAATTTTACTGATAAGCAAAAAACTATCCATCTGTATTAGCATTTCATTTATTATACCCAAATCATTATGAAGACATTTTTATTATTATATTATTTTGTATGACAAATAGGACGAAAAAAAATATACCAATAAGGTTCTATGTGTCCTATGATGGGAGGGTCGATTACAAATGTCATTCAAACTTTTATTACATTTTATTTCAGGTTTTAGAGGGAAATAATTACAAAATTAACGTTAATGATTAACAGGAACATACATTATGTTATTAAGTGCAAAAGTACAAAAATGTATTATGAAACATGTACAAGAATATCAGTCTTCATATTTTCTGCTTACAGGAAGAGTTTAGTTTTTCATTCTTACACAGGTTGAAATTGATGTCTCGTAAAACTCTTTGTGCTCATTGGCAACATTGGCAAGAGAATTTTTTTTTCAACTAATGAACGCGGTTGATCTTTCAGACAAAGCACAGGTTGCTGTATATCAACTAATGATTTTCCTGTTTTTAAAACTGCAAAAACTCTCCGCCCTTCTAATAGTACGTTCTTTTAATATCTTTTTTTTTTTTATCATTTACGAACGCTCTTTAACATCTCAGCCCATCAGCGTCCCATTCTATTCAGGGCATGAAACGGCTGATAAATTTTGCTCAGAGGCCTCTTCATTTATGTTGAGGTTCTTTTACGTTCCGTAAATCTACGACACGGGACCCACCACTTCATTTCGTTTCATAAGAAAGTCATACTTAAATTTTTACGCCCCGAAAAAACCCATCCACCCTGACGGTAATTGAACCCGCGATCTTGGGTTGACATATAAGAAGAGCCAACCATTAGTTTCCTTACAGCTGCTTTGACAATTTCCTTCAGTATTTCTTATGTCTGTACGTTTTGACAAATTATTCCGCCATTTATCTTGGGTTTCTAAGTTCCTTTTGTTCTCCATTATTCTGTTATTTACTTTACCCTTTCCTCTTCACATGCCGTTAGTGCATTCTGTAAAATTTACAGTTCATTTCCTCATCTTAATTTTTAACTTTTTGCCCACATACACTGCATATTTTTAACTTCGTGGAGTTCACGTGATTCTCTTTTTTTATCTCTGTCTCATTTATTCATTTTTTCTTTTTTATTTATCATCAACTATATCTTCGTATTCTTTTTCATTTATAATTTATACACGGATCTTCCTATAGCTTTCAGTGCCTCTACCATTTTTAAATTTTTATTGCTTCCTCGTTTCTCCTGAGTTACTACCACTCCCTTCTCTTTACGTTTCATATTTCCCCTCCTCTCCACTCCAGTAATTCGCTTGGCTCTTGTGGCCCCTGCTATATATGCCACCAGCCACACCTCCTCCTCCTCACGCTTGCCCGATGTCATATTGTGGCAGGCAACCACGTGACACATCGTTAGTACTCATAAACGCCACTTCATGGCGCTGATAACCCACCAGGCGATGATTATGATGAAGTCGCTTCGGTTGGTGAACATTAACTACTGTTGATAAACTCGCCTCGTGACAATAGGTGTTTCATAAAATCGACATATCATACAAGATGGTCTTTATACAGCTGCAGTTCTTTCTATCTCAAAATGCTTTTATCTGTAATCCAGTTTTATTTTACTCAGCTGTCTTTAATAAAAGACAGCAATACTCACAACTTCCTTTTTATATATTTTTTCAGTTAGATCTTTAATTTGTCAAGGCACAAATAAGAATAAATGGCATTTATCCACTTAATGTCTCTTTTTTTGTATACGCTATTTGTTTTCTTTTCCATCCTGATCACTATGTAATAAAATTGTGAGTGGAGAGGGTTGTTATAGTTGACTCAAGTCGTGAGCGCCAGTTTGAAGTTGATGGGGTATGGGAATTGGGCTGTATGGTAGCTATGTTAATTAATTTAAGCCCGCCGATAGCAGATTTTGCTACGGCGGCTGCAGACCACCAACTCTGCTTCCACCAGACTCCCTTTCTAGGGCTTTCCGCTGCTTTCTTGCAGCTGTAAGCTAGCCAGGACTGAGTGAATGGGAATTTCATATTGAATGCGACGCTAAATAACGCCTCGTGATTTAGTTGCAGAGGTTGTTTATTCTCCCGAACATGAATAATCAAATGGACTCATGTCTCACACCGAATCACTGGCAAGGTAAACTTTGGCAAACAAGTAAATTTGGTTGCATTTACCAAGATGGTGCCTAATATTAGAAGAAAGTGCTACTTTAATGGTATTTAATGCAGCACAATGGTTGAATATCGAGCCTCGTTGATGCCGGATCTTGTATCTCGGACTTAGGACATTCTTCTTCCAACTGCCCGGGCAACGTTCAGCACTATCTTGGCCTAGAGAATTATGAGGCTGCCCCTTTTCCAGGCAAAGTCTATTTCTTTTATACTTAGAAAAACTGACACTCTCTCCTGAAAGCGATGAGAGATTTTCCCTCCAGTTTTGTGTTAACCATTCTCATAGGTCAATGCTGACATGATCGAAATCCATTCCTATTTGATGGACAAATTTTGGCAGAGCACGTTATTCCTCAGCTCACTTCAAACAAATTTTACAAGTTATTTCAATGACCGACGAATGCATACCTGTCGCGCACCCTAGCTGGTGTCTATGCCAGAGGGGCGAACATTCTTTACCTGCTGCATACTAGAAGGGACTAACTTGCATTGTCACGTTTCCAACACTTGCCTTGCATTTCAGAGTGAGATTCAAGTCCATCTTTACTCTTTGCTATATTATATATTATTCCTTAAATATTACTAAAATTACACATTTGAAACATTATTATCAGTTTCAAACACTATGCAATCTTAATTCTACATACACGAATTTTTCATCGAAGTTTTCCATATACAGAAAGCGCAACATACCTGTAAGAAATCACAGAATCGTTGATTTAAAATTACAAATATTAATTATCTTAATTACTTGGGGTCATCGACTACAGGTGCGATTTGAGTCACATACCTTTATTGTATTATATTTACTTTACGTTTATTTATTATATTAACAATTCAGATTTTAATTAATAATGCAGTCTATGAACACATCCATTCGTAGAACGATGGATATTAGTGAAAGAATTGGATAATATGGACTGCATGATTTTTGTGGAAAGTAGTAAAAAATTCATAGGTGTTTAACAGTCGTATGTGCTCAAGGCTCTAGCTCAGAAGACCGTTTACATCTGAGGTCATAGGTTATCCTGCAGCAGGAAATCTTTACACAAAAATGTGAGTACAAACAATGCACGGCTCCACACTGGCAAACTGTAACCGCTCAGTTGGAATTGCCGGGCTTGATTGTTGTTCCGCACCCATCATATTATCATCCTTGATGAGCTGGAATGTCAGACACTCCTCGGCCGAGCAACCTTGCACACAACTATTCATGACGATTGCATAAGGAAAAGGGTGCGTATATTGGGGTTCCACGGGACTTGACAAGGGCGCAGAAGGATAAAAAGGTTGAAGTTTGTCGTCAATTACTGGGAATGCATAAAACGAATGTGTCACTATCTCACCCCAGAAGAAAAAGCACAATCCACCAATGGAAACATCCGAGGAGTCCCCGGCCCAAGAAATGTCGTGTTGCTAATGCTGTGGGCAAGCAAATGATCACTTCAGGCATAACTCCCAGGTGTCTGAGGACGTCAAGGCATGAACTCGTGAGCGGGAGGTCTGGGGTTAGATTCCTACCAGGACTGTCGTCCCTGGCCGAGTTTTTTTTTTTCCAGGTTTTCCTCAGTTCTCATAAATGACAAATACCGCGGGGTACCCTAAACTTAGGCCTGGAACGCTTGCTTCCTTAAAAAACCTCTTTCCAAATAATTTCATTTCGTGTATCATCAGTGTCCACCGCCTGTGATACCTCAGTAGTTACAACGTCAGGCATGCTGCTAATAAACTGACTTGCTCAAAGAACGACTGTCAACGCCGAGGTGAATATGGCTTAGACATTCAGCAACGACGAAAGGGGAAGTGGTTGATAGGTGTGTCACTCCAACATGACAAGCCGCGACCCCACACGTACAACATGTATCACTGGAGTTGATTGTTGTGCCCCACCCAGCATATTCACCGCATCTAGCTCTATCTGATTATGTCTTATTCGACAGTATAAAGAATTCACTGCTCCACGATGTAGTTACCGGGAACGTGGAACTGGTGCATTGACATATCTTTACTTTTGAGAATCGGCACACGTATGATTGTAGGTCCATAAGTTTCCGGTCTCGCCGATAAGAATTATCACCTTCACAAAATCCTTATCTGTTAGGTAAATAATTGCAGACATAACTTCCCCTCCGCTGTGTTCATTTGTTCACATATACTTACATAAAGAAGGCTATGTGTAGAAGATTGTGACATATTCAAAATGGAGTATTGATCTGTTATTAAGTTCTTCACAAAAGGACTTACTATAAATGAAATTAAACAGTGATTGGATGTGTATATGGGGAAAGATCCCCCTCATATTCTACCGCAAAAGAAGCAGCCAAACTTTTTGGAATGGGTCGATAAAACATTAAAGACGAAAAACGCGCAGGTTGGTCCTTAGAGGTGCTCACTCCTGAAAACTTCGTTCTTGTGAAAGGAGAAATATGGAGACTAGCGGCTCAAAGTTACAGAAATAGCAGCAAGGTTGAGCCTTTCTAAAACAATAGTCCTTCGAATTATTCATCAACATTTGAACATGAATAAGGTTAGTGCAAGATGGATGCCTAGACTTCTTTACTCAGTCCAAAAGCAGTAACGAGTCATCTGTTGTCAGGCATTTTTGGAGCTCTGCCGTGGCAACGAGAGAGAAGTTGTGCAAACCATTGTTACAGGAAATGAAACTGTAGTCCTCTACTATGATCCCTTGCCCGAAAGAAAATCAATGGAGTGGCGTAAAATTGGTGAAGCACCGCTTTTAAAAGGCCAAGGTCACTCAGTCAACCAAGAAGATCATGGCCACTATCTTTTGGTACTGTGAAGGAATACTTTTCATTGACTTCAAGGAGAGGAATACCACTGTACTATGCTGGCCTAATGCACAGACTGCGTGCTTCCATCAAAGAGAAAAGGAGGGGAAATCTGAGAGGTGGTGTGTGGCTTCTTGACGACAAAGCGCCTGTGCACACAGCTCTTGTTGCAAAGGAAGTTGTGAAGAAATGTGGCTTCAAGGAGATCGACTATCTCCCTAGAGCCTAGATACAGCTTGCAGTGACTATTTCCTCTTCTCAAAACTCAAGAAGGACCTACGAGGAAAGAAATTTAAGTGCGACGAAGTGATGAATGCTGTTTATGTACATTTTGCAGACAAGACTTCTGACAATTTGGGGGGGGGGGGTTAAATGTTAATTCAAAGATGTAAGACGTGTGTTACAATAAAGTGCAACTGTATTGAAAAGTGAACAAACTCTGTAATTTACAGCAATGTAAAATAAGGTGACTACACATTTGTTTAGTGCAAATGAATGTAAAACATACATACATTTAATGAAACATTGATAAACGCTAACCTACATTACTTTTTATGCATTTCCAACCGCCATGGGTGGCCTAGGTCATTAAGTAAGGCGCGGACTTATGAGCGGGAGATATGGGGTTCGAATCCCACCAGGATCTTCCTTCCCGAGATTTTTCCAGGTATTCCTCAGTCCTCATAAATGCCAATGCCGGGAAGGTACACTAAAATTAGATCTGGAATACTTTCTTCCTTAAAAAAAATCCTTTCCCAGTTTATCATTTCATCTTATGTATTATGGTACCTCAGCAGTTAAAACGGGCGTTAAACCATATTAAAAAAAATGAAAAAGGATTTTCAAACATTTTTAGGTCATTAACATCTGGTAATTACTTTCAAATGTTAGGTCACTCAAATATATATTGTGTTAGAAGAAAATGAAAATTTCTAGCTCTATCAGTAAATAAATACTTATCCCTTAATGATTGATATAAGTGGTAGAAAAAATATGACGTAAAAGGCCTTCCACGTTACTTTAAAAACAATTCTGTAATTCTGACCATTTTAAATAAATAATAGGCACAGGACTTAGATCCTTCACGTACCAAAGAGGTTAAAATTAAAGTAGGGGTGGTTTTACTAAATTTCAATTAGCCTTTGTGTTTTTCTGGTTCAAATTGAGTTACCCATGCAGTATTTCGTTCGTATGAGTTAAAGGTTTGCAATCTCCCTGTAATCAAAATACCGCTCTGCGGTGGAACTATACATACAGATAGTTGAAGAGAAAAAGTATAGAAATTCTGGTAAATTTAACAAACTTCATGGAGATCTAACAATAATTATATGAATGAAAGTAGGCTATTGCAGTTCAGCATACCCAGCGTCCGTTTGCTGTGGAGAAATGCAAGGAATGCTGGGTAAGATTAAGACAGGCGTAAGCCTGTGGGTTAAATTTAGTAGGCCATGACAAGGACCGAAGTGTGGGATGACTGATGCAGTGTAGAATGACAGTCGAGTTATTTTCGTAGATCTTCACTTGAGAGACTTTGCCTCATTGTACAGATAGCGTACGTACTTCGTGAACAGAATGGATGCCATACTAAGGCACCATGGCCGAATGTAACATTACTGCTTGCGCGCGGTCTAGCCAAGCACCCAAAGGCGTAATAAAGATAAGGATTATAAACCAAAGTGTTGCAACTGTTAATATACAACGAAGAAAGAAAGGAGGGTGGAAAATTAGTTCACGAAAATGAGTAATGTGGAAAACTTGATATTAAAATAAATTAAATGTATCTAAATATTAAAGCTAGATAAAGAATATAGAACAGAGGAATTTTTACAAAATACAGAAAAATAAAAATAGGAGCAAAATTAAAATATTATTCGTATTTAAAACATGGATTAAGTGTAAAAGATGTTAAGAAATATGATAATAATAAATATTCACAGAATTAAATATTAGAATATGTCTGTTTAGCAGCACATAATGGTATAAATATTTAAACAATTTCATAGAAAAATGTTCATTTTTTTACCTTACGTAATTAAGCAATGAATGGAAATTAATACGAGGGTTTACTCAATAAGTTTAGTTACAAATGGATATAAATCGTAAACAAATAAGGGTACTGATTTGAAAATACTTTTATTTCTCAACATATGTCCCTTTACACTGAGGTTATTGTCTTATCGTTTCACAAGCTCCTAAAATCCAGCAGTACAAAATTCTGTCGGGAATAGGGTCTGTCTTCCTTTTCTACAGCTTCATCATTGGTAAAATGCTCAAGAGGGCTAAACAAATGGAAGTCTTTTGGAGCAAGCATGGGGCTATACGGAGGATGTTCGAGGACTTCCCACTTGAAATTTCGCAGCGTCTCATTAACCATTTTAGCAGTATGAGGACACGCTTCGTCATATCGTCATATAAGAGAAACACGCCTTTGGTGATGACAGTCCCAGTCTCTCTTGTTGAATGGCTGTATGAAGTTTCCTGTTGATGTTACAGTAGGTGTCGGCATTTACGGTGTCACTTTGAACTGGATGTTTCCATTGCATTAATTCCGGCTGGAAATGATAAACCCAAGACTCCTCACCTGTGACATATCGTGCCCTTCAACATTGTAGTGTTTGAGATGCTGTAATACCTGCCTTCTTTGCGATTTGTGTTGTCGGGTCAGCATGTGCGGCACCCATCCTGTACGGATGTTGTCAAAGCCTAACCTGTCAAGCATTATGAGGGTAGTCCATGCCATGTAACAACGGCTACAGTGTCTATAGTTATCCTTCTGTTTGCTCCGACTAAGTCTCCAACTCGTACAAAATCACCTCTGTAGCCGGTTAACGTGGTGTTCGTCTTTGACACCTGCCCGCCCTTTCGAGAACTTCCGCACCCAATGCTCACACTTGACGTGACAGGCACTTCTCACCATAGATAGGAGGCATTTCTTTACGAATATTCTTTGATTCCCTGCCTTTTGCCCACAAAAATATCACAACGGAGAGCTGCTCGAAGGTTCTACAATCACTCAGAGGGGCCGCCATCTTGCACCTGCTGTTTCGTTATTGTTAGCATCGACTGCCATCTAGTGGCAAAGCCTTGGTTTCCTCATTCACACACATAATCTCAAATGAATTTGCAACTTACCTTGGTGTATGTATACCGTAGTGAGTCTTCTCACCCTGCGGATTGGCAAGTTATACAATTCCGGCGATTTTAAAGCCTATGCTTTAAACACTGTCCTCTGCTTCGTGTCGATTTCGTTCGAATTGACTGCTATGTGCCTCTTGGCGTGTTTCGAGTCGTGTTGCACTGTGCGCGCTCGGCTTTAGCGATAAAGGTCCTGGATTTACATACTTGCCCATATACCTTTTTTATTTGTTTTCTGGTATACGGAAGAGAGGTAAAATGCTTATTTTGCCATATTTATTTATGTAAAATTCCTAATTGTGTAAATTTGAATTACCGTAAGAATCTAGTTTATTAAACATAATAACTAAACGTGATAGCTTTACATTAATGTGAAATGACAAATAAAATGATTCGGGAATAATATGTGGACAATAGGTAAGGTAAACTCCCTTAAAGAACGCAGCGGGTCCTTCACTTGAGAGTCCCATCGTCAGTAAAATGAATGTTTGCCTAATTATCAATCCACAGGATAATAAAGCTCACCTGGTGTGCGCGCACACACACACACACACACACACACACATATATATATATATATATATATATATATACTTTTAGTTTTAAAATATTTTTATCGAACTTTGAATCTCAGCAACAACCAATCTGTATAATACTAGAGGCAAATTTTTCGGTGAACGCAAGTGACAAAAGGTGACGTTTCAGGCGGACCATGTACACAATGATTTACCCTTAAGAAGCTTCTATTACCGCTTTCTCTTACCTTCTTCGAGCACACTACCGCACAAGCTTATCGAAACATTGTTTTACGCATGAAGATCATCAAGTAATATTAATAACCTTGCAAAGTTTTGGAATAGTACAAACTAATAAACCTCCTACAAGTGCCACTTATGCATAAAATCGAAAAATGCCGGACAAGTATTTCTAACAGACGTAGGAATTTAAAATTATTTTTTGAATCAACTTGTCTTTCTTGATAATATGAATGTTTTGAAACATCGTTGGATAAAGTGCATTAATGTTAAAGAAAATCATGTTGGAAAATGTGAACCGTTTTAAAGAGCGAACTCCTTTCTTTGTCTGTATCTCATTTTCAGAACTTTTCAAACTATCTTCGTATAAAATTGTAGCGTATATTACGAATGCAGCACATAAGACAAAAGCGTATAAAAATTCAGGAGTATGAATAAACAAAATATCAGGATATATATTAATAAACGAAAGGTATAAATGAAAAAGGAAGAAGAGATGAAGGGAGTTGGAGCGGGTCCCATGCACGGCCTACATGGCTTCCGGTGTCAACTCTGGAAAACACTGCAACCTGGCAGTTTCCCAAGGCTACCTCCCATTCATGTTTATGTCGAACAACATCGCTATCCGTTCTCATTAACAGCTCGGGTCTACTTTCTTGGCTTCTGTCACTCCTTCATTCGCAACTTTCATTAATGAGATGAAGCGAAAACACCACAGAAATCCACCTCCAGATACTAATCAAAGAGCTAATACTCTTAGCGACGGCAGACGAGAAGGTAACTAAGCACTGACCGAAATGAGAACATGGTAAGATAACAAACTAAATTAATTAAACAGGAAAGAGAGGGAGATAAATTAAAAAGAGTCAAAGAATGTGAAAAAGAGAGTGATAAAAATGAATAGAAGGAGGGAAAAAAGAACAAGGAGTAACCAGTGCCAGAGATTCTGCCATTTTCCAAGGGTATCTTAGAAGTCATGTTCTTTGAGAGAGTTTAGCACAGACAGCGTTTCTTCTTGGATCCTCCCAATTGTGTCGAACCGACGTCCTTTCAACTTGGTTTCCAGTTTGAGGAATAGAGCGAAGTCGCAGGGTTCAAAATCAGGCGAGTTCGGTGGGTGGGGGACTATCGTCATGTTTTTTTTTTTTTTTCCGTCAAAAAACTCCTGGTGAACAAGGAATTGTGGCAGGGCGCATTATCGTGATGCAACAGCCAGTTCTGTTGTCACCAAAGTTCGAGTCGACGTCTCCGCACAAAACGTCACAGTAGTATGCGGGGATTCACTGTTTAATTTTATGGAACGAATTCTTTGTGCACATTTCCCTTGGTATTAAAGAAAACGATGAGCATGCTCTTGACTTTGCTCTTCACTTGTCTCGCTTTTTCGGTCTTGGTGAGTTCGGGCTCTTCCACTGGAAGGATTGTTGTTTTGTCTCAGAGTCATAAGCGTACGTAGAGATATCGTCGCCTGTGATGACTCTGGACAAGAAGGTTGGGTCATCGGGTAGGCCTGAAGATACTCCGTGCAAATTTCACCACGCTGTGCCTTCTGATCAGCATTCAGGATCCTTGGTACAAATTTTGCGGCGACACGATGCATGCTCAATTCATTAGTTAAAATTCGTTGGCATGTCCCATAACCAATTCCCACTTCATGAGCAAGGTCTTCAGTGGTTCGACGTCGATCCTCACGAACGAGGTATTGAACTTTGGCAGCAATGTCAGGCGTTGTGCAGCTGACGAGCCTACCGGTGTGAGCATCGTCTTCAATAGCTATACGGCCGGCCCTGAACCGAGCATGCCACTCAAACACACGTGTATAGTTCATGCTTTGCCCCCAAATATTTGTTGAATCATTGCGAAGGTCTCCATAGCTTTTTCCCCCAGATTTGCACGGAATTTCATGCACACTCACTGTTCTAATTCTGCATCCATTGTAAAATCGCCACACACTACACGCAGAATATCATGAAAAGTGCTATAGAATCTCAATATATCTACCCAGCTGCATGAAACGTTAAACACTCTAATAACTCTACTGCCACTATTGTCGAGGTGGCAGCAGTTCCGAGTATTGCGAATACCCCCTCGTATAGTTTGAGTAGCAAATTGTGCTAGTAAGTTCATTTGTAATTTTTTTAAGTATAAACAACTTATCACTAAATGCTAGAAGGATATTAAAATACTGTACTTTTTAATTTTCGAAATAAATAACTCTCAAATGTTTCGGAACATGCATTAACATGAAGTGAAAGTTCCTGATGAGCTGTTTACTGTAAAGCATTTATTGAAAGCACTAGACCCTCTCCGGACATGTCTTAGGTTTACTGAAAACCATCTATGAAGCACTAGTAATCAACAATGACATATGGGCGAAATTTTGGAGATGGGAACAATCTGCTAACCTGAGGGCATATTTTCTAAAAGAAATTTGGGTCTTAGAAGGGGCACAGTGAACTGCCGAATTAAGAAAGAATTTGGAGCCTACAGTGAGACCATAGAGTGTAAAATCAGAGTAGCGAAGTGATGGCCGCGAATTATTCATAGAAACCAAACTTTAACTAGGACATTGTGCTATCATAAAACATCTGGGGATGAGAGGGAACATGGCATGGGTATTCAAACAGAGAAAGGGACTAGAAACGAAAAGGATTGCGGACATAGAATAGAAAGAGCGCATGGAGGAAGGCTTGAGAGATATGGATAGGCGACAGACAGTTGCACTATGCAGAGGGGTGATTTCACTGGAAGTACAATCAGGCTAAAATTGGAATAGGGAATGGAACAATACATCAAAATAGGAACCAAACTTACTAGACAGAGACTCGCGTGGATATGATTAAGATCACCAACGCCTACGAGCGGAGAATTTGAATCATTGAGGAAAGAGAAATCCTGGACACGTATTTTGCGTGAATGTAAAAATACGAAAGAATGGAAGGAAGAGTAATGATTCACTCGTTTACAGGATGGAACAGAGGGAGATGGTCATGCTGAGCATTACTAGCAGGCAAGGAAGGGGAGGAAAGATTTGGCAAATTTGTGATGAAAGTGAGACTTAAATTTCTTTATTCGAAAATACTTCTTGAGTTTTAAGAAGAGGGAATAGTCACTGGAAGCTATATCTGGACTGTAGGGTGGATAGTCGATGTCCTTGAAGCAACATTTCTTCACGGCTTCCTTTGCAACAAGAACTGTGTGCACAGACGCGTTGTCGTGAAGATGGTGCACACCACCACTCAGCTTTCCTCTCCTTTTTTCTTTGATGGAAGCACGTAGTCTGTGCAATGGCCAGCATAGTACTCCCCATTTACTGCGGTGCTCCTCTCCTTGAAGTCAATGAAAAGTATTACTTCACAGTCCCAAAAGATATTGGCCATGATCTTCTTGGTTGACTGATTGACCTGAGTGCTTCTCCAGGTTTACGCCACTGCATTGATTCTCTTTTGGACAAGGGATCATAGTACCGGACCACAATTTCATCTCCTGTAACAATGGTTTGCACAACTTCTCTCTCGTTGTCACGGCAGAACTTAAAAAATGTCTGACAACAGATGACTCGTTGCTGCTTTTGAACTGAGGAAAGAAATCTAGGCACCCATCTTGGACTAATCTTATTCATGTTTAAATGTTCATGAATAATTCGAAGGACAGTTGTTTTGGAAAGGCCCAACCTTGCTGCTATTTCTGTAACTTTGAGCCGCCGGTCTTTCAAAATTTCTCCTTCCACAGAACGATGTTTTCAGGAGTGAGCATTTCCGAAGGCCGGCCTGCACGCTCTTCTTCAGTGCTTGCTGGAAAAAGCACTCCATTCGAAATTGCAGTGTATTGCAATGAAAAGTGAAATAAAGTTTTAGAAAGTGGTTAGCCCGGAAACTTACAGATCTACCCTCTTAAGTGTATATCAACTTCGTCCACCTATATTCCAAAACGTGCTTATCTTTTTAAATTAATTTTTGTTCATAAGGAGCACTACAAAGTTAGTCTGATTTGTTTTATTTACGGACGCTTTTTAGCATCTCAGGTCATCAACGTCCTATTCTATTCAGGGCGTGAAACTGCCGACAATTTTTTCTCAGAGACCTCTTCTTTCGGGCTTGAGGTTCTTTTTCGTGCCATAAATCTACACACTTGATGAACAATATATGTATAATTGAAATTAACGTTATAAATAAAGCATATAAATTACTATTGAAAGTAGGCGATATTAATAATTTATTCTTCATTCGAATAAAAAGGGCCACGGTAAGAGTAAGATAAAAAAACGAATTTCTTTAGGAATAAATCCAGTGAAAGGCATTTGTGAATGAAAAAATCTGCTATAACGACAGCAGAGCAGCTGAGCTTTGCTGCCAGGTTCGTTTTCTTATTAAAAACTCTGTTTTTATTTTCGTGTGCAATATCCTGCCGGTAGAGTATTTTTGTCCTGCCGCGCGCGATGCCAGCCAAGCTATGCTGAATGGGGGCGTGAACTGGTTCATTCGCTGTCTGACTGAGAAGAATTGGATATCCTGGAAACGCGGCGTCAGGGAAAAGCCAGTTACTCTAGGCTGAATATTAACAAAGAGAATCCTTCATTCATGTAATGTATGTACACTTCATATCAGTGACATGCTGGTCGTTTTAGAATGATCTGGGGTGAGGAAGTTTCATGATTTATAATTTGGTAGGGTTCATGCTGGTAAAAATAGAACGGGATATAAGCATGAATTGTGTGAACTGGCCAAGTGCAAAGCTGGTCTTATCCAAGTGAAGTATTTCACAAGGGAAGCATTATTTCAAGGTTATCACTTTCTTATTACAGATGCTATCGCACATGGTTAACACAAAAAACCAAACACAATTAATACTCTGCCAAATTGATATTTCATTTCCACTGTACAATTTTGCATATAACAGCTGTGAATAAGGCAGGTTTTTGTTCTTTTTTTTATGGTGTTTAACGCCCGGTTTTACTACTGAGGCACCTCAGGCAGTGGACACTGATAATATATGAAATGAAATGATATGTTGGAAAAGGATTTTTTTAAAAGAAGAAAACGTTCCAGGCATTTGCCATTTATGAAAACCTGGATTAGAAGTTTTCAGTCAGGGAGGACGGTCCTGGCGGGATTCGAACCCCAGACCTCCCGTTCACTAGCCCGCGCCTTAACAACCTAGTCCACCCGTATTGGTGGATTTTGGTTCAAACATATCGTTTACGATAGATGTCAATACCTTCATATCCCCAATCATTCCTTTGTTTGTTTATTTAAACGAGTTGAACTATTGTGAATATAATTCTAAGAAAAGCAAATGTCAACCGCCTACATTCGTATTTTATTAAAAAAAATAAAATTTAATCCTATATTAAACTTAAACAAAATGTAATTTGCAAGCTACCATGAAAATTTCCTTCCCGCTTATTTACAATATTATTAGTTCACTCGCTCATTTAGTGTCTCTTCAATTTATCAGCTCATAGCCGGAACTTTACTCGGTCTTTCACTAACGACAACTAGTAACATTTTTCTATACAAATCAAAGCTCCGGAGTAGGGCTATACCCTGTTTTCTCTAAAGCAAAAAGTATCACCGCGTATTGATAAAGGGCATCGTTTTTTTTCCATCCGTAAGTATGAACTCCACGCACGAAAATTTTCTGGGATAAAAAATTCGCACCGTTCAGCGCTTTTTCGACTTAAGTCCTTTGATGGCCGTAACCCCGAGCGAGCTTTGAGCAGGTCGATCTCGTTAAAGAAGCCCAGCGTCGATAGAGGTCAGCATCGTACGCCTTCAAGCATCAATGTGAGCCTTGCTGGTCGCTACTCTTTCACCTCCCTTCTGTGTGCGTGTCAATATTTGGTCTGGTTGACAACGATGTTCTGTCAACAACTAGGGCGACCTCCGCGAGATCCCTAGAGGCCCACACATTTAATTCTTACTGCGCATACCTTTCTAAATCCTGTACGCAGAGAGGAATCTGTAAATATACTACATGATCTAAATAACTGATATTTCCAGTTTAATATAAGTAAACAGAGTTGAGAAGCTCAAAGGTACTGGAAGTGACAGGTTGTGAAACTCCATCTCATTTAAAGAGTGCCATCATAAAATATTTTAACAAAATAAGCAAAACAAAGTGCTTAATTTGTCATATTCTTTTTAAACAATAATTCTTGGCCAGTTTCTTGGTAAAATATTTAATTCACTCACGCATTTGTATACACTTCTCCTTAGGCAGCAGAACGGAATACCATCATGTCATGGTATCATTAACGCATAAAGAACAGAGCTGGTTATAAAGATTATAATGGATGAATTTTCCGTCGCAGGGCCGCTACACGCGTAAACGGGAGTCAGAAGGTCCCCTATATTAAAGATAAAGGTATTGTGTCCCTTAAGGGCAAAGGTCTCCTAACAAGTAGGGGAAGCTCGCTTTTTCCTAACGTTGGGAGCTATTCCACGCTAGTTGTTCGTATGCTGTTTAAGACACTGACTGATTTGTTCTTTGGTTACTCCATTTCTCACTGCACTAGTTGCTTCTCGAGAAACTTCCATTTTTCTCTTCCTCTTGCTACTCTTGACCAATCTGCACCTGGATGTTCCTTGAAGAGGTTTGTCCAACTTCTTCTGGTCTGCCTTGTATCCTTTTTCCTCTCCGGGGGTCCCAAGATCTTGTAGGTTCACCTGTTGTCCTGCATTCTAGCAATGTGACCGCCGCATTGCCATTTGCTTCTGGTAGCTATTTGTGCGATGTCTGTTGTCTGAGATAACTGATTTATTGATACCGTAGGTATTTTATCCTTCAAAGTTATTCCCAGTGTCTTGCGTTGCATTTTGCTTTGGCATGTTTGAATTTTGTTCTTTTGCGTTTCTGTTATTGACCATTTCTGGCACCTATATAGTAATACAGGGTATACACAGGTTTCGAGCGTTTGGAATCTGATTTTCTTAGGCAGTATTTGGCCTAATAATATAATATTAAGGGCCCAGAATGCTCTCCAGGTTAATGAGATCCTTCTTTGTACTTCTTTTTCCGTTTTATCGCGGAAGGAAATCTGTTATCCTAGATATGTATAATCGCTCACATAAGTGAGGACTGTTCCATGCTCCATTACACATGTGAAGCATTTGGGAGAGATTGTGAACACTTAAACATTTATAAGGTACATTTACTCACCATTATCAAACAAGAAGATACTCGAACTGCCTCCATTTATTTTCATACATTTCTGACATCGGCTTTTGCAATCTCTCCCACCGCCACGAGTGGCTGAGGTCGTTAAGGCACGTGAGTGGGAGGTCTGGGGTTCGAATCTCACCAGGACCGTCCTCCCGACTGAGTTTTTTTTTTTTCAGGTTTTCCTCAGTCCTCATAAATGGCAAATGCTGGGGAGGTACCCAAAAACTTAGGCCTGGAACGATTCCTTCCTTAAAATATCCTTTCCCAATATATAATTTCATCTTACGTATCATCAGTGTCCATTGCCTGTGGTGCCTCAGTAGTAAATACGGGCGTTAAACACTATTCATTCTCTCTCTCCCTCACTCCGTTAGCGCTCTAGCGGTCGCTATTTTTGTTTTTTCTCAACGAAACTCCACATATGACCATTAATTAAAAAACGATTCGCCGAGTTCTCTAACCAGCAAAATTGGACCACTGAGGGTGGGCTTAACCTAAAGCAAAACTTTCTTAAAAAATGAATAATCTATCTAGAGGCCGCAATTTTTGTTTATTCTTAACGAAACGTAGTAAATTACTTTGAAAAAAAAAATAAAAGCAGTTTCCGAAAATAAGGGGAATCGGGCTATTAGGAACGGAGTATCGTATAGCTGAAAAACGAGTGTAGCAAAACTTAAAAATCGATCTGGTGGCTACAATTTAAATTATTTTAAGGAATACCATTTAAGTAAAAAAATAAAAATAGTCTCTGAAAATTAGGGAAATGGGGCGATTAAGAGTGGAGATTTACCTGAAACCCAAAATTTAAAAATTACTCTAGCGGCACCAATGTTTGTTTCTTCACAAAAAATTCATGATATAACATTTAAATAAACACACTCCCAATGAAAGCACTCAGGAGGAAGGTAAGCACCAGACTGCCGGACTTGGAAACAATATATTAAGCGGCGTATGCAGTGTATTAATTACGTTAATGTCGCTCATTTCAGGTAGATTTCCCCAAGAGTGTTTCATATGTGCATTGATAGTTTCAAGAGAAGGTCTCGGATACTCAACTTACAAGTCGAATTTTGATTCATAGATTGATAGATAAAGTTCGTGAAATGGCATACACTTCGTACTCAGACAGCACGGTATCCATAGAAGAAACGTTAGATAACATTGAACAATCTCTGGAGCCTTTCTTAAAAATCATTTCGAAGTCTTTCTCAGCAAATAGGAATTTCCTATTCTCTGTTCGAACGTACTGAAGTTAAAACCTTATTCAAATTATTATAGTGCAAAAACTTAAACCGGGTGCATCCTGGTGTACACTTTGTGAATGGATTTTGAATAGTGCGCAAAACGGAGAATTTGACCCTAATCTCATTTTCTTTACAAACGAATCTTCATTTCAAAAACGTGAATTGTAAATTCACGAAACAAACAAACCGCCACGGGTGGCCAAGGTCGATAAGGCGTGGACTCGTGGGTTGGAACTCTGGGGTTTGATTCCCACAAAGGCCATCTCCCTGACTGAGGTTTTTCTTCCAGTCCTCATAAATGGCAAAAACCGGGGAGGTGCCCTAAACTTAGGCCTGGAATGTTTCCTCTTAAAAAAAAATCTTTTCCCAGTTTACCATTTCGGCTCATGTATCATCAGTGTCCACCGCCTGTGCGTGATGAGCCGGTAATTAAAAAAGTGTTAAAACATCATTAAAGAGACAGAAACAACCAACGCTGGAATGCTGAAAAACCTAATCTAACCTGCATGATCAAAAGAAAGAAGTGTAGTGGCGAGAGAATAACAGGCCCATGTTTTTTAAAGAAACAATTTTAACAGTGATAGGAATGTGCAGAATACGAGTATGTTGTAACCCTTTTCCCGTGAATTGAAGGAACGCACATTTGCCACTTTCCAACAGGACTGCAAAGGCACATCAGCCCATGTCTCCTTGAATACAATTATGAAAAATTCGAAGATATATCATCACTAACACTATGTGGTCCCCTCGGTCACCTCGATTTAACGCCCTATGATTTTTATATTTGGGGAGCATGAAATGGACAAATTTACAAAATTAATCTACACATATTAGATGAACTGAAAAGTCTGTCGCGCAGAAGCTGTGTAAACTAAGCGAATTCCTCACTAGTACACTAACTTTAAAAAAATAATATAAAATCTAAATTATGGTCTTATTAATTAATGAAATAAAATATGACTTTACTGTGTGATGTTAGGCGAATAAATTTAAAACTCTTGCTATCTATAAGTATCACAAAAGAAAAGCCAAATTTTAGAATAATAATTATTATTATTATTATTTTAGCTTAAACCACAAAAATTAATGGTATACTATTAATTAAATTAAATATATGACCACTGATAGACAATGCTATGCTATGTGAGTGTTTATAAACATTTTTAAAAGTAACCTTGTTTATAAACTGAGTCCACTAAAAAGAAAAAATAAAGTTTACAGTTACATTCTGTATTTACAGTTGCGGGCGGAAGAGGCCGTTAAGGCGCGGACTTGTGAACGGAAGGTCTTGGGTTCGATTCTCGCCAGGACCATCCTGACTGAGGTTTTCCCCAGGCTTTCCTTAGTCCTTGTAAATGGCCAATGCCGGCGAGGTACCCTAACTTACGCCTCGAATGTTTCTTTAAAAAAAACCCTTTCCCCAATTAATCATTTCATCTCATGTATCATCAGTGTCCATCGCCTGTGGTGCCTCAGTAGTAAAAACGTGCGTTAAACACTATTCAAAAACATCTTTATATAAGAAGAAAATGCTCTATTTTTCAATAAAACAAAAAATATATTACTATTTAAAAATAATTGTAATATACTAAGTAAACATACAAATCAGGAATTCTCATACACACATTAGATTAATATTTCAGATTAGCTATCTTGATGACGATACTTTTGTTAAATATAAAACATATGCAACATTATAAATACAGCTCATATACTGAATTTTTTTTTTTATTTTATAGCAATAAAGAGAAAATTAAGCACAAGAACACTTGTAAATTTCGTTTTTCAAGTATATCACTACTCCTAATGGTCCAGTTCTCATAATTTTCAGAGACTATTTTTGTTATTTTATTTAAAAGGTATATACCGACTTTTGCTGTGAAGATTTCCCTTGATCGATATTAAATTTTGGGTTTCTGGAATTGTCGTATTTCCTTGATTTTCATAAACAACTTTTCTTATTGTATTTAAATGGTACATACGGGTACAATGTAAACCTCCAATTCCAATATCTGATTTCATTGAATTTCTGAAAATATTTTTATTACTTGATTTAAATGGTATATGCCGAGGTTTGTTGTGAAAAAAGAAACATTGCTGCTGCTAGGGCGATTTTTAAATTTGGGTTTCAGGTAACCCCCTAATATTCCAATTTTACTGATTTTCTGAAACTATTCTTCTTATTTTGTTTCAATAACATATACGAAGTGTCCTTTAAAATATATAAAATTACGGGCGCTAGAACGATTTTCAAAATTCTCTTTAACCCCTCTTGTTTTTCAGGTTTACCTCCGCTCCTAATGGGCGACTACCCTGACTTTCGGAAACTACTTTTATAAATTTATTTTAAATGCGAAAAACATTTTTTTTTAATTTTCGCTTTAGGTTAACCTCCATACCCAATGGTCCAATTTTACTAGTTAACGAACTAACAAATATTTTGTTAAATGAAGTTATGACGAGTTTCGTACAGAAAAAAACAAAAATTGCGACAGCTAGAGTGTTAATGGACACACACACACACACACACACACACACAGATATATTATGAAAAATAAAATAACACAACGAACAACGTGACTAAAATAACTAACCAGATAAGCAGAAAAACGATCAAACACTTAAAAGGTCACATATTTACTATCACAATATTTCGAACAGCTCGTGTTCTTCTTAGGCACGAAGACAAGTGAACGCAGTAAAAATAAATATTGAATACCGGAAGGTAACGCTGTATGCAAACAGATTCAAACAAGCATCAAGTGTTTGTGAGAGATTTGCTCGATTTGATTTATTTACGGACAGCTCTTTAACATCTCAGATCATCAGCGTCCCATTCAATTCAGGGCATGAAACGGCCGACAAATTTTGCTCAGTGGCCTCTCTTTCAGGCTTGAGGTTCTTTATCGTGCCGTAAATGTACGACATGGGACCCACGGCTTTACTTCCCTTCCGAAGGAAGCCATACTTACGATTTTTACGCCAGAAAAAAACATCGGTCCTGGCCGGAATGGAACCCGCGATCTTGGGTTTAGAAAGCAAGTATGGTTACCACTACACCACCAGGACCGACTAGAGTGTGTATGAGAGAGAGAGAGAGAATATAAAAACACGTATTAATACGTAAGAAGCGTACGCGCTTTATGCAAAAATATATATAGTTGTCATCTCTCTATCTGTGAGTAAAAAGTCGGTAAAGCATCAACAAGCTTTAAATTAAGTTCTAAGTGTTTATCCTTTTTCTGCCTATGTGATTATTGTTATTTTAGCTATACATGCCTTTCATTGTCATTTTCGGTGCCCAGTAGTTAGAATTGATGGAGATTTGAAGAAATTGTTCAAAAATCACTTCATGGCTACGACAGCAATAGGAATTTGTTAAAACATAAAAGATTTACATCAGAATTAGCTACTTACTTAATGTTGATAATGCAAACGAGCCGTGAGAGGTATGGGAGACATGGCAGCCCCAGTCATTACTAATGGCACAATAAATTAGTAGTAGTATGCTTGGAATTAGTGTGAACCCTTAATCCTCTCCTCTGGGCTACACCTCTAATGCTCGCGCTAGCAGTTGACTAATTTAGTACGCTGTGAGTTAAGGTTCGTTTCGTCACGTCGTGGCGTTATCGATGCAGGTGTCGACCCGTGTAGCGAGAGTGATCTAAATCAGTTTCCTTATAAAGGGGCACTTATGACTTTAATTTCACAGTCTCGGCTAAACTCCAGCGTTCACAAGGAACAGATAACGTTTCCTTGATTGATTCGTTTTATTTTAGGACGCTCTTTAACATCTCAGGTCATCAGCGTCCCATTCAACTCAGGGCGTGAAACGGCCGACAAATTTTGTTCAGAGGCCTCTACTTTCAGGCTTGAGGTTCTTTTTCGTGCCGTAAATGTACGACACGGGACTCACGGCTTTACTTCCCTTCCGAAGGAAGTCATACTTAGGATTTTTACGCCCGAAAAAAATCCATCGATCCTGGCCGGGTTTGAACCCGCGACCTTGGTTTTAGAAGGCAAGTAAGGTTACCACTACACCACCAGGACCACGGATAACGTAAATATGAAGCAGGAAAAATATGCAACTTTTATGAAAAACACAAGTGTATTGGAGATTTGAGGGATTCAGGCAACAAGTGGCGTGACTCCGCCTTTTCTTAAAAGTGAGTTATTTTATTATTTACAGATACATAAAAGTATAGTTTCAGTATTCGTAACTCCTGTATTATAACCTTTCCAACAGATGGTAGCACATTGAACGTTGAATGCTTTCCTATAAGCGAATTCCTAAAGAATGTAAACTATTGCGGTTGTATCCAATGAACGATTTTTTTTTACTAATCTATCCAAATCTGCAGGGATCGTACCTACTAGGTACCTAATATTAAAAAAAAAATAATAATAAATAAAATACATAAAAATAATAGTATATATCAATTTTCGCTCTAGCACTTGCAATTTTTTTTTCTCAACGAAACTCTTGCATATAACCATTAATTAACAAAGGTTACCTGAGTTCGTTCACCAGTCAAACTGAACCATTGAAGGCGGTAGTAAACTTAAAGCAAATATTTTAAAAAATGAAAAATTACTAGCGTCATTAATATTTGTTTCTTAATAACTAAATTCGGTACGTTTAAATAAAATAAGAAAAATAGTTTCAGAAAATTTAGGAAATTAGATAACTAGCAATAAGGTATACTTGAGAACCCAAATTATAAAGCTGTTTAAATTCATTTGGAGTAAGCCGTTCTTTTGTGAAGAACTTAATAACAGCTCGAAACTCCATTTTGAATATGCCACAATCTTCTACACATATTCTTTTTTATGCAATTATATCTAGAACTGAACACAGTGGAGCGGAAGTTATAGCTGCAATTATTTACTTAACAGAGAAGGCATGACACCAGAGAAGGTTTTTGTGAGGGCGAGGTCGGAAACTTATAGACCTATCCTTGTAAATATTGTCCTTTTGTATATACATAGAATCCTGTTTATTGAAACAGAGAATACTTATATAAGGAATTAAATCTGATATATAATTTGATAATACTTTTATCAGGTGTTAAGCGAAAGGGAAAGAATTCTGATTTTAATTATGGTTGGCTGCGGAGACAGGCAACGATCTCATCGAAATGCGCCGAATATTTAACGATATCCATCCGAATCGTAAGCCAATTCCACATACAACAGTAAAACAAGAAACTCACTCAAACTGAAAGCGTAAAAGATCATGTTGGCTGGTGAAAATACTTCATTGAATGTTCTCCGTGTGAAAGAATCCAAAAGTTTCTACAATAAATTTGCCGTTAGAATAAAATATGAACGAAAATTCCGTATTGGACTTATAAATGCTAAGCAACACCCTTATAATGTGCAACTATTGCAGGAACTTTCAGAAGGACGTCGATAGAAGAATGCAGTTTTGCCAATTAATGATGGAACGCATTAACAACATTCCAGTTTTTCTTATACAAATTGTATTCTAAGATGAAGCTATATTCTCCTGAATGAATTTGTCAACAGACATAACTGTCAATATTGTTGGTGACCATATCCATGGTATTTCGTCAACAGAGAAACACAAAACGCTAATAAAAATTGGATTTACTTCGAGATCACAGGGTACCAGCTGTCACAAACATCCGGTCAACTATGGGCTACCCAGAGATGACGCATATTTTCAGCAAGATGTAGCTCCAGTTCATTATTGTCAGAATGTTCGTCAGTATTTAGTCCAGGCTATTCCTCAATTACTGTGACTGGTATCGGAGAAATCAAAGAGTGGCCGGCAAGATCTCCAGATTTTTCGCCTTTGAATTTCTTTTTGTGGAGTCATTTGAAATCGATGATTTCTTGATAGAATGGCTCATTGTCAAGCAGTTGAGAGCTACCAGTTTGATTACAGAATTTAGACATTGAGATGGATTCGTTTTGTTTTCTGTTAAGAAAGGAAACTTTTATTATCCGTTACACTTTTCTCTTAATGAGTAATATTCTAAAATGTAAAATTACTGGATATTCTATGCAAGATAAGAGAGAAAATCGGAAATAAAATTTTGAGCTCTCAGTATAAGGCTATCCCCACAAACCTAGTTTCATGTCATTAAACTACAGCCTTCAAAAGTTATTTTGATGGTGCAAGACTTTTAACTAAACCTGTAAATTTATTTTAATTTATCTTTTGGATTTTATCCTCAAGGTAAGGACGAACCTCGAGTTTGACAGAAGTCATAAACTCTAAAACTAGTAGCTTTCTCCAAGAGTAAGTCAAACCTTTAACCATAGTTTAGTTTAGGGACAGACCCCTCCCCCCAAACAACACTTCAGATACGTTTGTTTACGTTATAAAAACCAAAAATTCTATCGATCAACGCTACGATACAGTTTGGAAACGAGCGGTGCATGTTTTTCTTTTCTTTCCTAGGCTTCTGAGTTGGAAATCTGCCCAATTGATTCGTCCTACACGAGGGATATCAAAACACTTGTTGAAAATCTGGAGGGCACTTAAAACTGGCTGAACGAGCTAGGAAATTAATTTGAAACGGGGCCAAAGCAACATTTTTTCCCTTTTCCCTCCATCTTCCATTCACGCGTCCTCCAGCTTCTTCTCTATTTTCTTCCTGTTTATACTCCTGCCCAATCGTTCGCACATGCGTTCCACGCTATACGCAGGGTCATCAAAGAAACGAGAAAAGTGTTAAAAATACATTGACTTAACACACTTTCAGCAGGTAAATATTTTGTGAGTAAATTTCCATAGGATATGAGATAGAAAATAAAAATTAACAACTCTCTAGGAAGATAACTTTTCGTGATGTTCTCTTTTGAAAAAAAATATTCGTCCAAAAATGGAAATGCTCAATTAAAATTATAAATAATTTGATGAATAGACTATACGGACTAGAGCTAAAGTACAGAAAACGGACAAAGTTCCTTTATTTAATGTTTCTTTGTCAATTGCACGCAGATAATTCTATAAGCACGAAAACTGTTAAATAAAGAAGGATCAAAGTTCTTTCTGATCTTCATATATTTTGGTGAATATCTTGGTACAATTTCAGTGATATATGTTATTTATTTTGCTTTACACCACCACACGGGTGGCCGAGGTCGCTCAAGCGCGGACTCGTGAGCGGAAGGTCTGGGGTTCCAATCCGACCAGCCGTCCTGCCTGCCTGAGGTTTTTCCCAGGTTTTCCTCAGTCCTAGTTTCCTTTCTTAAAAAAAATCCTTTACCAGTTTATCATTTCACCTCATGTATCATCAATGTCCACCTCCTCAGAAGTAAAAACGGGCGTTAAACACCATTTAAAAAACTGCAAATAAATTTTTAAACCTAAAAGTAACTAGTTTTTTGGAAAAATTAATCAGGGGACAATATCCCTGCAAATAATGCTATGACCACAAAATAAATAACTAATCTAATAATCGTAATTATAAAATATGAAAATAAAAGTGTAACATTTATTTGATTTACTGACAACATTACAGGACAAGCAAGCTTTTGTTGTTTGCGTTAAATAATATTTAATATATATATATTTGTAAAATTATCATAAGTAATATCACAGGAGGGTCTGAGATTGGCGATAAAACTCATAGTCTCAAGTGATTTTTATTAGAACTATTTCACGAATATAATATGAATTTAAATATAATTCCCCTAAAATTGCCTTACAATATTGTAATAATTGTATATTTGTATTATGAATTCTTAACCTTTTCAAGCCATCTACCAACAGATTAATGTTGACTGCCAGCAATGCCAATAGAGAAGAGCAAATATGACTTTAAGACTATTTCATGAAAAGAATAACAATAAAAGTAATATATATTTGAAATTCGCGCACAGAATATTAACTATTGTATAAAATGTTATACTTATGAATACCTATCTATTCAGAAACCGTGAGATTGAAATAGACGAAACTGTCACCATCGCTACCGTTCGACTTACTAATACCAACTGTGAAAAAAAAAACGGAGATAACATTCTGAACAACGTGTTTATTAAAATTTATGGTTGATTAGGTATATATTGGTACATAATTTACATAATGATTTCAGACCGTATGCACAAAAACAATTTGTTTGAGTGAATGCACTTTAAGTTTGTTACAATGACTGAAAGCACTGAAAAGTGATCAAAGATGCGTGCTCAGGAATTATATAGTGGAGGCATAGAGCTGGCTACACTGACCATATGACAAATGTATTTCGTATGATAAAAGGGATTTGTGATTTGTGAAATTGGGATAATTTCACTGCAATATCGGGCTGTAATAGGTCAAAATTCAAAATGTTGTTTAATTTCGTTGGTAGATTTTATGATGACGGCACATAAGTGAAATATCACCGGGAAATGAAATTCTCACATTATAATTTTGTGTACCAATTTCTAACTCAATAGTTTAAAAACTGTAGACATTAGACATTTCAGTTAGAGTGTTCCTTAAAAATAAATGATGTTGATATAGGAATATTTTAAATCGTTATTTAGATCATTAACACTTAATGTTTAATGATTCTTTAAATGTGATGACTGCTTACAGCGCTTAATCTAAGGTGATATTATTGAGAATTACTCTGGAGATCGTCATTTGTTTAACAACCGATTCTCTTTTGTTTCCTCTTTGGCGGCAATGCCATTAAACTTCTCGAAATTCAATCTCGAAACGTCCGTCTTTCATAACGAACTTCCTTAGAGGTAAAAATAAAAAAAAAAAAAAAAAAAAAGGAATGAAAAGCAAAAACCGCTTTCATCTGTTCCACAAGTAGGACAAACTCTTCTGTACACGCTCCACATTTCTTTGCTCAATGGAAATAACTTAGTTGATTATGTCCAAGTAAAATGCGTTTCACAAGTTCGTCCATATTTTTTTTATTTATTTTTTGTTTTGTGTTGAAGGGAAATTTCTTGGTAATTATAATAACAAAAGAGTTTTAAACAAGGTTTTGCATTCGTCGTCGAACTGTTTGTTTGTAATGGGATTAAGTTGGAGAAAGATTCTAGCTGGCTTTAATAACGAAGAAGCTAAAACAGATTATAGAGGGCCTTGTTTTGCGAGAACTAAGTTCTGGAAAGGATGTTTTAATCTTATAAAGAGTGGCTTTGTGGTTCCTTAATGAAGCAATTACGGAATTTATGGGTAACTCGTTTACAGTTGCCCACGAAAAGGAAATTTTTTCAGCGTGTTTGCATTGAAATGTTACAATTATTGATTTTGTTCATCCATTAAGCAAGCAGAATATACAGCGAGAATAATTTGATTTTGTGAGTGATGAAGTTGTAATATTCTCTGTTTACAACCTAGACGAAGTGTACACCTTCGACAAATTTTCTGTAATTTAATAATCAATCTACCAGGGTTGTCAATAAATAGTGAAACACTTTTTTGTTCCACACTAGTTTACGTCATATATTGGGGGACCACTCCACGTGCAGTTGGCCGAGTTGACCATGCCCTGCAGTTATCGTTTACTTTAGTTTATCGTTTCGTTCACATACTCTTGTGTGTTGTTAGTGTTTAACCCTCGTTCACACTACTGAGGCACCACAGGCGGTAAACATTGATGAGACATCAGATGAAATGATAAATTGGGAAACCATTTTTTTAAAGGAAGTGGTGGGAATCGAACCCCAGATCTCCCGCTCACGAGTCTGTCCCCCTTAACTACTCGGCCACCCGTGACGGTGCTTTGGAATGTGTGTTCTAAAGTGTGGTGAAATACTTTATCTACGTTTTATCTTTTGGTCTTTCTAGATCCGAAATTGACCTATTTATGATAGAAGCACCTGATGATAGCTATTTACTAATGAAGGCAGTTTTTATCTTTTAGAATTTTGGGACTTGTATTCGTCATGAACTACACGATTTGTGTGTTGATGATGTTCAGATTGAAGACCGTTTTTGGTGTTTCACATTCGAGACACGAAAATCTATAAGCCAATACATTTACTAATTGTACCCGATGATGGTTCTATGAATTGTGTGGAGCTGTTTGAGAAATATGTTGCTTTACGTCCAAAAAATGTGAAATACAAAAAACTCTTTTTGTATTATAAAGGTGATAGATGCAGTTGTAACCCTGTTGATATTATTAGTTTGGAACGTTTACTGTGTAGGTTGCTAAGTTTTTGGAGCTACCAAATGCGACAAACTGCACAGGGCACTGGCTCAGGAGTAATATTTTGTAATGTAACTGATAGTACTTTTAATATTTACTAAGCAAAGTAAGGGTAAAAATCAATGTAATCAAGTTAAGGAAGTTTACTTGTTAGTATAATAAAGATTTCTAATGGTTTAGGATTAACGTTTTGAAATAAAAGAATTAATTAATTCTATTTTGTGTGTTTCGAATGTAATGGAAATTAATTTGTGATGATTAACAGCTTAAATTGTTGTAGTTTCAAAACACATGTTTAATAAATGATTCCAGTGTTTGAATGTTGGTAAGCTTGTTAGGGCGAGATTTTAGCTTTTTCTTACAGGTAGATTGTTTGTAATTATGTTGTGAAGGCGGTGATGACTTCATGGAATCCTCGTTGCTAGGTAACCATTGTCAGAATTCTGCTAATTGTGCAAGATTTATAGCGTCATAAGAAGCGTGTTTTAATGCTAGGATCGTAGAATGGAATTTAAATGTAGGTAAATGTTTTCACACATTAAAAGAATGTTCTCCTTTGTTTATTTTCACATCGCAAGAGCTTATACGTATGTCTCAAAGCTTAGAAAAAAGAGTGGAAATTTGTTATTTGTAAATAACCGCATAAAGACATGAAAAAATTCTCATTTGCAGGAAAAAATATATTTGATTTAAACCTCCCGTTCTTTCCATACTTATGTTTACTTTTATTCGTTATTTAGCTTTCATGGACGCATCCTTAAACACATCTTGGACTATTTATTTCTAAGCTATAGCACATAAACTATACATTATCATTTCTAACAAACTCAGACCTGATTTACACACAGGGGGTGTTCCAAAAGTTTATCGATCTAACTTAGTTATGTCGCGCAAATGTAGTCAGTCGCTTGTTTGTGATAAGCATGTAAAAAACTAGTGTTAACATTATCTACAAAATGAATAAAACTAAAATATGAGCTGTGATAAAGTATTTCATTTTGAAGGGCTTAACTACAACACGAATTAGAGTCCACATTCGTTTTCGGAGGTTAAAAAGTGGGCTGCTGAATTTAAGCGTGGTCGTACATCCATTCAAGATGATGAATGTTCAGGGCGTCCCAAAACTGCAACGACCAACGAGGTTGTGACAAAAATGTACAATTCCATACTTAATGATCGCCGATTGAAGGTACTGGAGTTGGCTGATATTGCAAAGAACTCGATGGGTCATATTCACTACAGTTTACAAGAAATTTTGAGTATGAGAAAGCTTTTCGCTCGATGGATGCCGCGTTTGTTAACAATGCACCAAAAACGCAATTGAAAGAACATTTGGGAAGAGTGTTTGAACTTATTTAAACTCAATTTCAGTGAGTTTTTCTGACGTTTCACAACAGCAGACGAAAAATGAATTCATCACTACACGCCAGAGATGAACAGAGTCCAAACAGCAGTTGGAACAGGAAAAGGTCATGGATACGGTTTTCTGGGATTCTCTTGGTGTGGTGCTCGTAGACAACCTCTAGAAGGTCAGAACTGTTACGCTTCACTACTGGACCAACTGAAAGATGCTATTCAGGCTAAATGTCTACATCTTGCTAAAAAGAAATTTCTCTTTCATCACGATAATGCGCCTTTACACACATCTGGGATTGTTGCTGAAAAACTGCATGACCTTCGCTTCTAAGTGCTTCCACATCCGCCATATTTACCGGATTTGACTCCCAGCGATTTCTTTAGCTGAAGAAATACTAACAGGAAGAAGATTGATTGAAGCTGAGACAGACGCTTATTTTTCACAGCTGGACAAATCTTCTTTTACTGAGAGTATTGAAAGTTAGAAAGCGTTGTATTGTTTTACAATGAGACTATGTTAAACAATAAAAAAGATTAAATCTTGCATTTTCTTAGTCAGACAGAGAACTCATATTTGACTGAACCCTTCTGTTCTTTCCATACTTTTGTTCACTTTTATTCGTTATTTTAGGCTTCATGAACAAACTTTAACGAATAACTGACTGTATAACATATAAACCCCAAGAAAAAACATTTTATAATTTATCGCAAACTTATGCAAAATAGCAAGCTCTATTTAAGTTACTATTTCTTTGTTTCTGATCAATTTAAGTGTTTTAAGTTGTCACGTATAGAATCCGATAGCCCAAAAGTGCCGTTATCGGCAGTCCTCTCTTCTGCCATCCAATCACCCCCGCTTCAATCTGTGGTTTATGGTGACAGCCTGCCAGACATGAACTTTCATTTAAATGTTGGAATTTTAGTGTCACTTTTTCACTTTCCGCAAATGCTGTGCTTAAATTCGATGTAGGGAGAGTATAAAATGGACATCTCAAAGGTATATTAAGTATTTGACATTGTAATTTACACATCATGAACTAAGCAAGACATAAAGGCATACAGTTACGCGTCTTCTAATAGATTGCTGTTGCATTTATTACTGCAACAATTAGGCTTTTACCGGACGAACAATGTTCGAAAAAGTATTCATTCTAAAAATTTTTTGCCAGCTTCATTGCTTAGTTATCATTTACTCTATCAACGAATCGGGGAAAATGGTGCACAATCTAGCGCGATTCGATTAGCTTTATTGCTGTTACGTGGCTAGTGTACTTATTCACAAGAAAGCAAAGCACACTATAGTCGCGTCAGACAGTTTGTAGTTTGAATATTAGTACGGAATAATAAGTGCAAGGGCCGTTCATTTGCGAATCGGAGCCCAAACATTGCTAATTGAGTATCGAATGATGTAACAATAAAATTCTGTCACGCAGGAGCTGTGTAAACTAAGCGAATTCCTCACCAGGTAGATAAGTTTGAATAAAAATGAATCTAAAATCCAAATTAGGGCTTTTTAATTAATAAAATGAAATAAGTTACGGCCTTACTATATGATATGAGAGGAACAACATTAGAAGTCTTGCAATCAATGAGTATCACAAAGAAAAACCACATTTTTAGAATTATTATTATTATTATTATTAAACCACAAGAATAAACGGTATACTATTAATTGAATTCAATATATGATTACTATTAAACAAAGCTGTACTGTGTGGGTATTTTTAAACATTTTTAAATGTAACCATTTTATGCACTTACCCATTGATATCTTCCTATTCACTTAAATAAAAAATAAATAACAGAAAGTTTCGAGCAACATGGTGTATTTAAGAAAATGATGTTCATATGTTTCAATAAAACAAAAACGTATTAATATTTAAAATCAATTACAATGTACAAAGTAAATATACAGAATCAACAAAGAACAATTGAAAGTTTCATCGATTTTCACTGACTTTGAAATTTAATTTAAATGTTATTGTATTAAAACATATAAAGAAAACGTTTTCTGAAGATTATTACATTCTTAAACACACATTAGATTAATATTTCACATTCGAAATCTTTACGACAATGCTTTTGTTAAGTATAAAATATATGCAACGTTATAAATATAATTTATATGCCGAATTAATTTGTCATTTTATTTTAAAACATATACAGAACATTAAAAGCAAGAGTAATTATTAAATTTTGGTTTTCAAGTAACCCCCCTCCCCCTGTCTAAAATCTGTTTTCCCTGAATTTCAGAAACTATTTTTCTTATTCTATTTAAATGGTGTTACGGAATTTCGTTGTGATCAAAATATATATTAATGAAATCAGAGTAATTTTTAATTTTTTGGGGTGCAGCAACCCACCTCTAATAGTCCGATTTCACGGATTTTCGGGAACTCATGTTTTTATTTTATTTCAATAGCATATATCGAACAAATTAAAATTGTTGCCGTTAGAGGGATTTTTAAATTTGGGCTTAACACCAAAAGTTTTCATGTATACTCCCACTCCCAATAATCTGATAATTTTCAAAAATTATTTTTTTTATTTCATTAAAATGGTATAAAGCTATTTTGTGGTTGAAAAAAAAAAGATTTATTGATGCTACTAGAGCCATTTTTAATTTTGGATTTCAGGCAGCTTCTCGCCCCCCCCCCCCCCCGCTCCTATTGGTCCCATTTTCCTGATTTTTCAGAAAACATTTTTTTAATTCTATTTAAATGGCATATACGGATTTTCGTTACGAAAAAACATATACCAATGCTATTAGAGCGATTTTTAAATTTTGGGTTTCAGGATAACCCCTCCTCCCTCGTAATTGTCCGATTTCATTGATGTTCGAGAGCTATTTATCTTATTTATTTCAATGGCAAATAACGAGTTTCCTTTAAAAATGTTTATAATTGCAGCCACTAAAGCAATTTTTAAATTTCGTTTAACCCCCAAAAGTTTTTCAGGCATACCCCCATTCCGAGTGACCGAAATGCCATGATTTTTGAAAAATACTATTATAAATTTATTTTACAGATTTTTGCCGAGTTTAGTTGAGATGAAACACAAAATTACAACCGCTATAGCAATTTTTCTTTCCTTTTTTTTTCTTTTTTTTCTTTTCTTCCTTTTTTCTTTTTTTTTCTTTTCTTTTTTTTTTTTATTTTCGCTGAAGGGTAATTCCTCCAACTCCTGATGGTCTATTTTTGCTGGTTAACAAACTCGACGAATCGTTTGTTAATCGTAGGCTATGTGCGAGTTTCACTGAGAAAAAAAAAAAATCGCGACCGCTTTAACAAATAATTATAATTAATTAATTATAATAGTACAAAATGATAAAACACCAAGAAAAAGTCACACTTGAGATCGCTATATTTCGGACTCGTGACAAGAGACACTTGTCTTCTTGCTATAGAAAGACTCCACGAGTCCGAAATATAGCGATCTCAAGAGTGACTTTTTCTTAGTGTTTTATCCTTTTGTGCTAATTATAATTACTGTTAATTTGTTACATTGTTAATAGCGTTACTTTATTTTTATTTTATATTATATATACATATATACATACATATACAAGAAATTCACAAATTTTTATAATTTTTCGTCTATTTCTGTGTCTTGTGGGTACGATAGATGCAGATTTGGAAAGACCGGTAAAAGCTCATTCCATTGGTACAACCACAATAGCTTACATTCCTTCAGAATAGGTTAAAAAAATAATTAGTTAAAAATAGATACTTTATGGGGGCAGGAATATATACACACACATACAATAAAAGATAAGGAAATTTAACGTTCATTCTTCATAATTTTGAGAAAAATCATTTTATCACACCCTGATGAATAATTTAATCAATGTAAATATAAGATTACAGCAAATTTGTAAACTTCATAAAAGGAATTAGTGCTTTAAGGGTAGTATTAAAGGGAAAATAGGTTTAAAAGTCATATTTTTGTTTTTGTACCATTTTAATGTTTGGAATTTTCTGTTTATTTTGATATAATTTTTATTAATTTTCCTTGGTTATAATCATTTAAATATTTTTTTTAATTATATCACTGCAGTAGCCATTGGGGGGGGGGGTTTGCGAGCCCTTGTCCAGTTAAAATTCTAAATCTCAGGATCTATTTGCTCTAGAATGCTGTGGCTTGTCTTTGATAGAAAAAGTTGTATTTTCATAATTTGGCAGCGTTTCCATCCTTTGTTGTTTTGCAATGATGGAGGGTTTCAGCTGGTGTTTCCCTCAAAAAGTTAATTTTTCTGTAAAAAACTTTTTGGTTGCAATTATTGAAAAATTGCATTTACTTTGCTAGGTTTCCCATTTTTTAAATGGATATGTATAAACTATCACTGTGAAACTTTTATCCTCGAGAGTTGCTTATTCCTTAGAGCCTGGTACACACTAACATCCTATTATTGGTGTATAAGGATCCTGTTTAACTAATGTTAAATAAATAGCCCCATACCCTCCCCTACTCATTTCATTCTCCTTTCACTATCTGACAATATATTTCTAATGCGCATTTCCTAAGTATTTTACACCCATAACCATTTTTGTCTTACCTTGCCTACGTATTTTCCCAGTTCTTTAAAGTTTTCATCTGATTTTAAATCTAAAATTCTTCTACCTCTTATTTCATCCGGTAAGTTTTCCCACTTCCGTAATAGGAACTGTTCCCTCCAAAACTTAGTTTGCTTACATTCTAGTATACAATCCCAAGTATTATCTGGTTCTGCACACATAGGACATTTCCCCTTGGTGTGTCCATTTTTTTAATTCACTTAAATATTTTACTCCTGTTCTAAACCATGCCAACCCTTTCCTTCCTACCTTATCACAAATTTCAATATATATATTTCTCTTCCGAACACATTTTCAGTGTACTTTATAATTTCATAGATATTTTGGTGTTAAAATTTGCCCATATTTCATGTTTTTCTATACCCTCGAGTCTTATTGTTATCTCTTTACACAATCTTTCTCCCTCGTTCCATATTAATCCTATGCCCGCTTCTTGCAGGATATTTTGGATTGAAACCTTTATCGCTTATTCATTATATTATTGTGATGATGATGATCTATTATGGTAGAGTTCGGACTAAATGTGACAATGGGGAAAAAAAAGAGGGGGAAAAGAGAGGTGAAAAAAGGCAAAAATTGAAAATAATTTACAATTTGTTCAAAGTCTTGCTATAGTAGTGAAAATACATTAATAAATGTCAATTATGTGCATTGTATGCTGTAAAAGTTTCATTTCATTAGCTTTAATAGTCCTTGAGACAATGGGAACTGAAGTTGTTAAATTCAATATTACAAGGACAGGCCTTTCGTACTCCCCTTAAAATTCCAAACATATCTTGAAACTGACGTAAACGTGGATTACGGAATGCAGATTTCATTTTAATATTTGTAAATCTATATATTAAAATATGGAATGTTACCTGTAATTAAAACAGAAAGGGCAAACATACCCTATGAATGCATATTGGTGCTTAATATAGCCAACCGTACCCAGCAGAAATTTTAACGATGTTTATTCTGAAATCACAGCTGTAAAATATAAAAAAACGGCTGCAGTTCCGCAAATAATACTCTCCCTCTTTCCCTCTGATACATATTTCCACAATGCTGCACACGTACTACAATTTTATTTAAAAAATAAAAGAAAAAAAAAGGTTAACCGTAGCAAAACAAACGAAGTTTGCAGCGATGCGTATAAATTAAATTTGATTGCGGTTCAGTTCGTTTGTAAATAAATAACTCTCATACTATTCCAATTTTTTTTAATTTTTGCTTATAATTCTATGCGGTGTTTTTTACTTAATTAAGCAGGGATCTACACTAGATGAAAATTATTTAAAAAATGTTAATTCTTGCTTGAATTACTCCCAAAATTGGTAGGCCTGTTAAATGTCGGTCACAAACATGTTTATATTACGCGGGCTGTTCAATAATTTCTCGCGCTAAAATTTAATTTTGTTAGCTTAATGCGTAATGTACGCTTGATGCAAGTTTAATTATTGTCACCTCTGGTTTCCGCATATAAGAGGTGTGCAAGTTGACACATAGTCAGTTCCGCATAGAGATAAATGGAGGTGACATGCGACAAATACAACGCTGCTCTAAAACTCTGCTTTCGTCTCAACAAATCTTCAGCTGAAGTCTATGAAATCTTATAGCAGTTCTATACAGAGTTTGTTCACATCATAGCTCGAACATGTTTTGAAACGTTTAAAAGGGGGAGACAATCTCAATTTCAAAGGAAGGTAGACCCTTGCTCCCATTTAACGGAAAAAAAGGTTAACACAACTGCTGTCATTGTGAGAGAGGACTCTCGAATGATGTTAAGAATGCTTTCAGGAGTTTGAATATTTCACTGTGTGCCACCTGCACTTGGTAGCTGAAAAGTTACATATGGAACAGTGGGTCCCAAGACAGCTGAACAAATGACGTTCGCATGCAGTTGAAGATGATATTAGAGGAATATGCGCAGTTTATTTCAAAGATAATCGCTGCTGATTAATTTTGGTTGCATCATTTCTATCCTGAGAGCAAATAGCAAATTTCTGCGTGGAAATATCTTCCATTCATCATTATCATAATCAATACCGGCACGAATGGCCGAAGTCGTTAAGGCGCGCACTCGCGAACGGAAGGTCTGAGGTTCGATTCCCACCAGGACCGTTTCCCTGACCGAGTTTTTTTTTTCTAGATTTTCTTCAGTACTCAAAGGTACCCTAAAACTTAGGCTGGAACGCTTCCTTTAAAAAAAAAAAAAAAAAAAACCTTTCCCAGTTTATCGTTTCATCTCATATATCATTAGTGTCCACTGCCTGTGGTGCTTCAGTAGTGAAAATGGGCGATAAACGATACTCCAAAGGCTATCATTAACACAAAAAAGTGATTGCTTCTAGGATAAGTTATGGTCATCTTATTTTTCGATTTTCAAGTTCTCTTCAAGGCCATATCACACACTTGCAAAATGCCGCATTTCCGTGGAACAAGCTGGATGCCGCATCACGATAATGCACGGCCCTACATCGCGTAACTGCTCTTTGCTGAATATCTCTCTCTCTCTCACACACACACACACAAATAAACAAAAATCAATGTAAGATGTATCTCTCACCCTCCCTATATTCTAAATTTAGCCTCGTATGCCTTTACCCTTTACCCTTTTCCCCAAATTGAAGAAACATCTTCACATTTTCACCAGACCGGCAGAAACGCTGGGACGACAGATGCACTGCTTTCAACGAAAACTACTTTGAGGGAGATAATCAAATTATGAGGACGAGTAAAGTCATATTGTCAAATAAGCTGCTATCTTAGTAATATTCGTTTTAACTTTCTTTCTTTTTAGAAAACTTTTGAAACTCTTTGATTTATAAACCAAAAGTAAAATAAAGATTTTTTGCATGCATAACAATAATAACATTTAAAGACATTTTTAAACCTAAGTAAATAATTAAAACTGAATGGCAAAGCCAAATGTCTTTCACTCTAAATGTGTTAAAATATTATAACAATTAATGGAAATAAACGTAAAATTTAAAAAAATAATAATAATTGGGGATACAAAAATTATTGCTGTAGCAAACAACCAATAACAGTTCTGAAGACTTGTGCCATATCTAGTAAAACATGGTCGTTCCACTTGAACATCGGCTGAAAATGAAGAATCAGATCCTATTCGTACCATGGATGTTCAGCCTTCCGGGCTGGTGCTCTAAACAATTTCAACCTCTGTCTTACGTACGGCTAGTGTGAAAGAACTTTTTCTATATAAAATTAACCGCTATACAGTTGGTGGTCAAACTAGAAGCCTGGGTTTATAAGTTCTCGTAGCATTACGAGTCGAACCTAAGGAAGTAATACCGGATGAATCATTAAGACTTCCACCGCAAATATTTCTGAAATGGGAGGTGTTAGTGATGCACTGCTTTCACAGAATTGAAGTTTAAGGAGGGGCCCATATACAGATGTTAATAATTATTAGAATGTGTATATCTTGAATAAAGCTACATTTTATTTAAATAGAACAACGCCTATTGACATCAAGAAAATAAAAGTATTTGATTTTCTTTTTTTTTTTTTTTTTAAGGATTCTAATGCCTTTACGAGCTATAATAATAAGAATATTTTAAATATCTACAGTTGTCTGCTGCATTTGAATGCTTAGTTACTAAACTGTTCGCATGTTCGCATGTTTACTTTTGTTAAACGCCCGTTTTTACTACTGAGGTAAATAGGCGATGGGCAGTGATAATACGTGAAATGAAATGATAAATTGAAAAAGGATTTTTTTTAAGGAAGGAAGCGTTCCAGGCCTAAGTTTAGGGTACCTCCCCGGCATTTGCCTCGTGGAAAAAACCTCAATCAGGGAGGACAGTCCTAGTGAGATTCCAACCCCAGACCTCCCGCTCACGAGTCTGCGCCTTAACGACCTAGACTATCCTTGGTGGTGTCAGTGTGTTTGTGTGTGTTTCTTTCTGAATTTCCAAGAAAACCCATGTTACATTTTGTACACGTGTTTCTACTGTACCACATGACAACATTCTCTTAAGAAATAAGAAAACCAGTTTTCACAAGTTGTGTTCAAAATGAGGACCACCAACTACAATACAAACTTTCAGTCTGTCATGCAAATACTGTGGCATTTCAGCAAAAGTTTCCGTACAGGCAGCTGTAATACGTCATTTTGTACCTTCTGGTGTAGACTGTATGTCCTTGTAGACAGTGTCTTTTAGCTTTCCCCACAGAAAAGCGTCTAAAGGGATCAACTCTGGTAAACTGGCAGGCCTACGTATAGGCCCCCTTCATCCAATCCAATGATTTTGAAACAATCGGTGAAGACAATTTGTAGTACACCAATTGGGATATCTTTCATCATACACACTACAAGAGAGAACATCATTCTGCATGTCGACCTTTTCAGCATTAGTAAATATCATCTTCCATCAAGTTTTACTTCAAGATCTATCATAAAGTACTGGCGAGGAAGTCCCAATACAATTTGTGTAAAGAAAACAAATGTAAACAAGCATACGAACGTCATGCCAAGTAAATGAGCAGTTAAATGGAGCAGATATTTAAAAGTTTCATATTACTATAGCTCGTGAACTACTTGCACTAGAATCGTGCGAAAATCACCATTGACATTCTATTTGCTCTAGTTTTATTTTCTTGAGGTCAATAGGCATTGTTCTATTTGAAAAAATGTAACTTAAAAATACACATTTTAATAATTAACATCTGTGCATGAGCTGCAATTATGAGCCCTTGTCTAGCTAGACTTTAATTCTGTAAAAGCAGCGCATCAATAGCACCGCCCAATTCAGAAACATTTACGGTGCAAATTTTAGACGATTCACCCGGTATGATAGTCAAGGGCGGTGTCCAGGGTATATAGAATCAGATAAGAGGTTCGTGTTTCCGTGATGCAGGAAGACATGGTAGCTCATCTGGTAAATGGTCCATCGCATATATGAAAAATAGGGAACAAGTAGCACAAATAAATTAATAATATAAAAAGAATTGTATTATTTTATTTTAGGGGATTATTAAACATAGAACCCACAACGATCACTCCTGGGTTGATTGATATTTCAGTTTTCACTAATAATCTGTCATTGTCAATAGGAAATACAGTTGTCACTGCTCTCTTTCCAGAGTAATAATTTCCAGCGCCAACATAATAATCTAACATCAGAACTTAATTAGTGCTCAAATGTGTCTGTAGCTGGTTTAAAGCTAACAAAATTATTGATAAAACGGGGATTACAAAATGTATAACATATACTTCTACAGGCATTTTTAACGGGAATCCAAAATTTTAACACATTTTGGTTTTGTGAATAAAAGCAAACAACTTTTCTCTGTAAAAACTTATTAAACCAACCATTCTTTTATAAATATTTAAGAATTTTGAAAAAATTATTAACTTCGATATATTGAGCAGCTAACTTAGATTTCATTTGTTTGAATTTACCTGCAAAGACATTTATTTTCCTCTGTCGTTGAGTACAGTCTTCTCTCAAATTACACAGTCGATCCTGGTGATGTAGTGGTAACCATACTTGCCATCTAAACCCCAGGTCGCGTGTTCGAACCCGGCCAGTATCAATGGATTTTTTCGGGAGTAAAAATCCTAAGTATGGCTTCCTTTGGAAGAGAAGTAAAGTTATGGGTCCCGTGTCATACATTTACGGCACGAAAAAGAACCTCAATCCTGAAAGAGAGACCTCTGAGCAAAATTTGTTGGCCGTTTCACGCCCGGAATGAATGGAACCCATGACCTGAGATGTTAAAGAGCGCCCTAAAATAAAACGAATAAAAAAAAATCTCAAAGTACATGTCTGTGTATTAATTTGTTTTGTACCTTGTGTGTTACGCACTTCCTTTCGTGTTCTAGCACCTACCTTAAAGCAAGAACAAAGAGCGGTAATTGTGACCTTTTGAAACAGTTTTGCCGGAACAGTCCTACACCGGAAGCTGGCGTAATGAATACGACGGCACAAAGCCGAGCAAGGCCCGCTGAAATATCTTACAATCCCAGCTTCCGATAAAGTAGGTCATGTCCTTTGAAATATTATCCCTTTTTCTCATGGTTTATTTTTATTTTGTTGTTGTTTTAGAGTTTAGCAGGGACTACGCTGGCCGCAGTGATAAAAAATTTACTGTTTCACTTTTTTTTTATCTCGTAATGTGAGTGTAGCAAGGGATTTAACGCGGGAAAGAGATTAAAAAGAGAAGATGCATCCGTGTCGTGATAAATACTCTTTTGTTATCTGTACCTACTCGCGTCAGGGTAGTGCCAACTTCTCAAACACGAGTTTATTTCATTTGGGAGCCCGGTGTCTGCGATAAATTAAATTGTGAAGTTTAAAAAACAACTCTTTATAAATGAGATGCAAATTAGGGAAATTTATTTGCATGTATATAAGGCCTGACTTTTAAAGTCTGTGTCAGGAAGGCTGATAAATATTTTAAGTGATATTTTGCTTTACTAAATGTGTCGGCTAGCACTGGAAAGAGTCGCGACTTCGAATCTGTTTGCATCATATGCAGTACTGAGTTTTGTCACGAGCCAAGAATACTTTCCAGAAGTAAATCGGCGAAATTATGTTTAACTGTGTGTTGTTACTGAATTCCGAAGGAATATAGAGCTATTGTGGGGTACCCATGAAACAATTTTTGAAAAATGTCTTCAAAATTCCATCGATTCACAATTTTTGTTTTTTCCCAACGAAACTCGGCACGGAACCATCAATTAACAAAACGATTCGTCGAGTTCCTTAACCAACAAAATTGGACCATTGGGGAGGGCCTAACCTAAAGATAATTATACTAACAGGTCCAGTAAGTAAAATATATATAATATTAGATAGACGTGGGTACTGAACAAAATCACGCTGAATTCTAAATTAAAAGGATAATCACATAAAATAGTAAAAAGGAAGTTGAAGATCAGAAAATTTATAGATGAAGTAGCCAAAAAGATAGCCGAAGGGCCTTCATATGGCACAAGGATATTTTAAAGAAAATAAAACTGCATTTCCTAAAGCTAATATACAATTTCCGTTTTTTCACTTTTAATTTTTCTACATTAATCGCCATCCTATTTCTAATACCATTTAAGGTAACTCTTAAATCTAGCAAATTATGCCACAGTATATATTTTGCACTATATATCATACATTTATAACGCTATCAATATGAATTTTATGAGATATTATGAATATTTAACTAAAGTAGCTCTGTTAATTTTAATTTTATAATGAATAAAAAGTTTTTTAAATTAAAATAAGTCTTGTTTCTCGATTAATTAAAATTTTGACATAAATGTATATTTTTCCCAGGATTGACTACACCAATCTTGTTGAAAATTTGCACTCACCTAATGTATGCAAATGTGAATTGTGGTAACTATAGGTATTTAAACATCACTATTATTTGATAAAAATAAAATATTTTCCTTTTTTTAAATTTGAAAATTAATTTCCTATTAAGCAACTAGCACAGATATATTATTCTAGTTCCCAGGGCAGCATGTTGTTTGCAGTTTAAGTATAAAAAAAACAACTAATTCAAATACACCAATAGTTTATAAGAAAAATGATTATGTCAGTGTTTTCAGATATTTTTTTGGTTTAAAAGTTTTAAAAATATTGTATGTGCATTAGAGAATTAAAATTTATAGAGCAACTTTTGTTAAGTTTTCTTAATATCTCATAAAAAATCATATTGATAGCTTTAAAACTTTCTGTAATTCAGTGAAAAATGTATGCTGCTGCATTATTTGCTAGATTTACACTTCCTGGTTACCTTAATAATTTAAAAATCCAAAGATTTCCAGGATAATATCAATTGCGGAAATATATTTTAATAAAAATAAGAATGATAATAGAAATATTTTTTCTATTTATTAATCACTTACAAATTATTTTCGTAAGATTTCTTTGAAAAATTTCAAACAGATTCTTAGATAAATGCCTACTATTAGATGAAATACATAAATTGTTACGTAATACTAAATTTTCCAATTATAAAGTGTTTGAAAGAAATTATAAATTTTTGCATAAAATTTTGTTTCTTCGAAACAGTTTGCCACAGACAAATGAAACATGCCAAGTTTTATAGCTACGTTCTAGTGGAATAGATGTTCCCAAATTCGTCCCATTTATAACAAAAACTGTAATGCTTGGAGTATTTCTTATAATACACTAAAACTACAACAAAAAGTGCATTAAAACATTTTATTTTGCAAAAACTATGATAAACAGAAGAATTATATTTGATAGGTGCACTAGATTCTAAATTAGTTTAATGTAAAACGTTCAAATCATGTGGATATAACTATGCATTTTAGCTATTTTCATAGTTGTCTCTCCTTACCATACCAGCAATAAAATCGTCAATTATGGAGTCATTCACGTTCTATATTTATACATATCCGATAAACACGGTATGCAATTTTTCGCCTACTTGCAACCGAGATATCTAACTGGAGTTGACTGCAGGGAAAAAGCGCTGCATTCAGGCTGTAAGCCTGAGAACAACTAAAATTAGCGTGTTTGCTTGTATATACGAGGGCAAGTCAACAAAAACAGAGTTATTATTTTTGATCGCGCACAGCAAAGAAACACGCTTTGATACGAGGCGAGTGCTGAGGCTACTGTTCTCGATGAACAGTACCGGTTCGGGTTTCCATAGAGACACCACCGCACATCATCTCGGAACCTCCGGCAATGGTGTCCTTTCGGAGATGTGCACTCTGCGAACCGCTCTCCAGGTCGACTCCAGGCTCTTTCTCAACTGTTTGGAGATTTCAGGGAGAATCTGTATTCATCCGAGAACGACACAGAGCTCCACTGCTGCATCGTCAAACGGGCGTGGTGACGAGCGACCCTGTGATCTCTGGCCAGAATTGGTGACGTAGCAGGTCTTCATGACTGAGAACTTTGTTCTCCAAGACGTCGTCGAACGGTCCTCCTGCTCGTACATGTTGTAAACGATTCCGAGCTTCAACCTGGGAGACGAGAAAGCGATCAATTCTGGACATAGTCTTCCTTTTCCTGCCCCACCCAGGTCTTCTGGAATACCTCTGCGTTTCTCTGAACCGTTTTGCAGCCCCTTTCTTGCACCGTGGTGTGTGGTAGCCTTGCGCCTATCGTTGGCGCGGCATAACGGAGGCTGCGTCCATCATCAATCAGGGCGACAGCTGGTTGAGTTCAGTACTCAGTACTCAAAGGCATGATCAACTGCACTTAGTGATAAAATTACAAGCTAAGGATTGTTGTTCGTTCCAAACAGAAAGAGCGTGGCATTAAAACTCTAGCTAATGCAACCACAAAAAATATTAACCATATTTACCAATGGTAAATCATCATCCATAACTGTACTCAAAATTAGATTTAAATTTTAAAATTTCCAAAAATTTGCTATGATAGGGTATATTTATTTTTATTTTAATTTATTTATTTGTGTGTTTATTTTTTGCCCATGAGAGTATTTACAAAATACAGTCACTACTATAACAACCGCCATTTTTTTGTAAAATTAAAGAGAACTAAACGAGAAGCAGTATAAATTTTCACTTCAGCAGATCACACTGGCCACTAATTCAAACTCCCAATGCTCTTCCGCGACACACGGGTAAAATCCTGTGACCATTACTCTCTCAACTTCTGATCCAACATTTAATAGAGAGCGAGTACGTGTTAAAGAAGCTGAGATAATGGGACAAAGATTACTATTGTTTGCCCGGGCTTGGTTCATTCTTGTAAAGGGATGCGATTACCGCTTCCCTCTAGCGGGATAATTAGGCAACTCCACAAAGAGAAACAGTTGATAGGGCAGTTTCAGTGCTAGCAAACTCGTTTCACTTCCCGGTTAGACATTGTTTCAGAATGAAGTGCTTCTCCTGGGCTTTGAAATGCAAGTGTTCCTTGTAAATCCAGTTTGTTGAATAACAAGTAAAGGCGCATTATAAATGAGCAAATTATATCGCGGAATATAAACTAAAAATTAGATTTGGAATGTTGCACTCTTAAATTTGTGTTGCTTAATTGACAATAACTCATTTTTTTAAAAAAAATACACGATTCAGTAAAAAAATCTTGACAATTCAAATATTTTCCTCTGTATTTCAAAACCCTTATATGATTTCATTTTTATGCCTTAAATATATTTAGATTGCAAGTATGTTTTCACCCTTTTGATGAAGTTTATCACAGCTGTACTCAGTTTATCATTACGAGGGACGATATTTAATATTCGCAATTTCAAAAACCTAAGGGAGATATAAGTTCCTTGCACAATTGTGAAAATCTAACATTATGAGGTAGATCATACCGTGTAAAAAACAATAGCAGCGTTATAGTGTCTATAGTTACTCTTCTACAGAGCCGTCATTTGGACACATGGCCGCTTAGAGGGGAATTGCCAGGCCTGTTTCTAATCGGTTCTCCCCCCTTCCACTTTCCAGCTTCTACGTGTGCTGATGCGAAGTCTTTGTGCTGTAAGAAGTTGAACGTTGGGACACCCCGTGTTTCAGTGTTATAGTGCATCAGTGATTTTATAATACCAAAAAGTCCATATACTTAAGAACACAGAATCCTCATGCACGATTCCTATGCGACAGCAAATTCATGCAGAGATATGAGATGGCAATTTATTGGCACATTCCTGCTGTTCGTCCGCCTCACAGGGAAACTGTTCGTATACTTGTGAATAGATTTAGAGAAACAGGATCTGTTCTTGATAACTAAGATAATTAAGAAGCCGAAAGTAAAACGCCTAAAGGAGAAATTCAATAGCATCGGAGGAAAGTTAGAACGAAGCCAAAAAAATCTCTGAGAAAGCGAGCACAGGAATTAGGAATTTCGCTAATCTTGACTTGGAATACCATTAAACTTATAAAATTAAAATTATATGAGATAACTGTAGTTAAGGAATTGCAACCACGCGATAATGTGAGTAAAGTTAATTTCTGCAATTAGAAAATGTTAATGCTCGTTCTATTGATTAACCTTTTTTTTTAATAGACGAAGCATGATTATATTCATGTAGCGACACAAAACAATAGATACTGGAATGAAGAAAACAAATCAATATTATACATGAAATGTCTCTGTATGACCAAAAAATTGGTGTTTGATGTACTGTAGAAAACTAAGCGCTTGAATTCAAGGGGCTATGAATATCCAAATCCCCGGCAAACAGCGTACTTCCCGGGACAAAAGCTCCCGTTAAGCTGGCCATGCGTCCAATCGAGGTTTCTGTATTTATTCGGATTAACTATTTCACTGTTCCTAATTCATCTCTCTGGCAATCTTCGTTGGTGTGCCAAGGTGTGCGCCCTTCAGAGAACTTCTGCACCCAATTGTAAACAGCTTGACAAGGCAGGTACTACTCACCATAGATGAGAAGCATTTCTTTATGAATATTCTTTAATTCGAGGACTGTATACCCGATCAGAGGCGCCGCCATTTTGCAACTGCTCCTTCGCTATTGTAAACATCGATTGCCTCGGTTCGACTGTCACTAACTACCATTTGAATTAATACTTTCATTTGAATTAATGACTTACCTTCGTATCTATGATATCTTTACGTGCGCTTAGGACTATATAAAGTCATGTTACAGGGCTTTAAAGTGAAATTTGAACAAAAGAGTTTCACATTATAAATCTTAAAGAAATTAATTTAAATATCTTAAAAAAACAGACATTTTTTTTTCCGGTGGGTTCCCGTAAATAGCTGTATCATAGTAACGAACTCTTCCAGTTGAATATAGTGCTGAAACTAATCTCCTCATATAAACTAATACTGTTATTACATTTTAAAATAACGCGAATTTTATATGCAAAGCCTGAAAGTTTTGGAATATACGTTGTATAATTCAAATATTCGCCATTTATTGACATTTCACAAGATATTGTACCTGCAAACCAAATCTCTTGGGGAAGAAACGAGCGTCCCTTTTACAAACGCTTGCAAGCCTTCACCATCTTTTAATACTGTAGCATCCGCCTGATACAGATTGTGCTAACAAAGAATTTCAGCGTTTTATGTTGGCATCAACGGCTCGTGGTCCCTGCTTCCCTTCCGTAATAAGCACTCTCCCTCCTTTCACTCTCTTTCTGTGTTGGAAAGGTGCCAAGCATGACGTAGCCCTGATTAAAGAAGATTTCGCTCTTTTACAGCCCCAGACTATGTTCTTTAGGCCAGCCGTAGTGACGAGTGGCAAAGCCTTTCCTGTTTACTTTCTGCTGCTACTGACGTTACTACCACATATAGAACCAAGGCAAAGTCATTATACGGTAAAAAGGCTTTTCTTTAAACCTGCATCCAATAAAAGGGGTAAGAAAGATAATTATGGTCACTTGATTAGTATCAGTGGCGAAGCTTTGCTTTTTGTATAGAGTGGGCTGAGACGGGGTGTCGAAAAATGAACGGAAAGTCTACTTTATGCTAAACATCCATGTAATGTTATAACTAGAACCCGGAAGTTAGGCAAAATGTCTTTTCTATCTGAATGGATATATTTCGGAGTCAGACAGAAATGAACAAGTTTCCGTACATTTAGGGTCGGGAGGATCAGTTTTTATTTTACCTTTTTTGTGCCTGTTTTGGGATCGTTATGGATTTTTTTTCTGCGATTATTTACGCATTTTAAAAAGCACACAAAGATATTCAATATATCGAAGTGAATAAAACTATAAAAATTAAATGGCGTGTTCACCTCACAAAAATATCTTTAAGAATCTTGTTATCTTTCTTTTTAACCAGTCAAAACGTTCTCAACCCATTCACTTAAGCTCTTTAAACAGCAGAACCTTCATTAGTGAAAGGAACACACGGTTACCTCGGGCTACCAGGAAATAGAGAAAATGGGGGAAATACTGTAGTTTTTAACAGTTTTGGTGAATGAGCTTGTATCGATCTGCGCGAGACAATTCTAGGAAATATCTGGTGGGAATAACTTTTCAGCTGCATAAATGTAACTGACAATTACAAGGGAGAAAGATGAGAGCAGTACAGCTGTGCAATAAACCATCCCTACAATGTGTTCAGTACGGAAGTAAGAGAGATACTAACTTGATTCCCCTATAAACGTATAAACAGAAAATGAACTAAGCTAGAAACCACTGTAATTGGCCAGGACTATTCAAAACTATTTTTACTTTCTCTTAATAACCATTTCCATAATGTCTTGAAAGGTAAATATTTTTTGTAGTTGGTATAAGTCCTTCCGAAATAGCTTATTTTAAATATACTCCAATAACTTTAGTAAAAGTACAGCGTTCTTTTTTTTGTCGGTCCTGGTGGTGTAGTGGTTACCATACTTGCCTCCTATGCCCAAGATCGCGGGTTCAAACCCGGCCAGGAGCGATGGATTTTTTCGGGCGTAAAAATCCTAAGTATGACTTCCTTCGGAAGGGAAGTAAAGCCGCGGGTCCCGTGTCGTACAATTACGGCACGAAAAAGAACCTCAAACCTGAAAGAGAGGCCTCTGAGCAAAATTTGTCGGCCGTTTCACGCCCTGAGTTGAATGGGACGCTGATGACCTGAGCTGTTAAAGAGCATCCATAAATAAATCATTCAAAAAAAAATTTACAGCGGAGAGAGCTGAAAGTAATGACTTCCACAGATATAATTACATAATTAATCCTTCAAGCTCAACGGTATGATAGCTCAGACGGTTAGAATAGTTGCGAAGGTAGTGTTTTTGAGTACTTGTATCTAGATTTGTTCTGCCGGAATTAAAAGAAGATTTGCTACCATTACAATGATTTACTTGTTAACATAGTATCACGCATAGAATGCGCTATAAATTGGTGTTTAAGGTTTTTTTCTGCTGCAATCAAAGGAGAGTTGCCACCACTATAGTGATTTACCCGCCCCTATCAATTTATATTTACGAAAAGAAGGCGAGCGTTGGCCGCTAGGCCGTAGCGAGCCACACTACTAGGTCCGCCGGTTTCTAGGATTTACCTACGGTTACAATTAGAGTATGTGTGTGTGTGTATATATTAATCGCAAATTCCATTTCGAGCAGATTTGCCACCGTTACAATATTTTACGCACCTAACAATCCCCTATCCATGTATATTTAAAAGTTACGGAGGACAACGCAAGGACTACATTATGTTTAACAAAAAAAAAAAAAAAAATTACACAGGCAAAATTTACACTGTTACAAGGGGGCATGCAAACAATAGTTACGTTCTTTCCTCTGTCGCTCGAACTGCAGCCTGGAGCCAGCAGCAAATTGCATTAGTGATTTTGGGTCTAGCTGTATGGGCAAGTACAGTAGGTTAGAGAGTCATGCTAACGATGTGAGGGGTTGTGGATTCGATTCCCCATGGGCAATTTTTTTTCTTATTTGTAATCTTTTGATTTTTCTGTCAGAATAAATAAATGTTACTACTTTCTTCATAATTTTTCTACACTGTTCTTAATGTAATAAATGTTACCTAGATTACGTTAGGTTAGGTTAGTTCAGTTATGAAAAAAGTATAGTATACAAAAATAATAATACATAATAAAAATAATAAAATATACTAGAACAAAAAATTAATTATATGTTGGGTTAGGTTAGTTGAAGTTTAATAAAAAAAATAACAAAACATAAAATAAAATTAATAATACTTGATTGTATCGTAACCAGTCGGCTTTCTTCGCTAAGGTTCGGGACTGCAGCCGCAGCTGCTTACAACTTGTAACGTCAAGTTTTTCGTAAGGAAGAAGCGCCAGTTTATCGAGAGATGCACAGTTCTTCTCCCTGACCATCGTATCAGCGTCCTACAGGTAACACACACATGTAATACCTTCAGCTTAACTCAGCAGTCAGTTCATTGTGTTATTTGTGCTCCTCGTCTCTTATGTAGATTTTAACTTTGGACTAGAGTACGTCCCTAGTGTCCAGTTATTTGCTCGGTTAGCTGTAGGAAGAATGAGGAAATAAGCGGGTGCTCTTTCCGGCTGTGACAGTATCACGTCCATTTTAATGTACGCGGAGGTGAGCTGTTTCAACTTGCACACTTCTTACATGCGGTAACCGGAAGTGACAATGTACCATGTGTATATTATACTGTGCATTTAGCTCACAAAATAATGTAAAGCTAAATTATAGCCGTATAAATTATGTCTGTAAAAAGTATCATTCATTACTGAATATCCCTCCATTACAAATGATCTTGTGGATGGATTTTTTAATGCTGTTTAACGCCCCTTTTAACTACCGAGGCGGTGCACACCATTTATGAAGACTGAGGAAAACTTGCAAAAACCCTCAGTCAGGGAGGACAGTCCTGGCACGATTCGAACCCCAGATCTCTCGCTCACGAGTCCACGCATTAACGACCTCGGCTATCTGTGGTGGTATAAATGGATTTGATATGAGATACCTATATTATTGGTGAATCAGATTTTCGGCGGTTGTGAAGGCAGTGCCCTAAAGTACGGAGCAAAGGTGAGAGTTTTATGTGGTGGTGTGCAAAGAGAGAAGAACTAGTGGAGTGTAAAGAGAATTTAACTACATGGGCATGAAGGCATCAAGGTGTCTAAAGCCCATAACAAAATTCGACGCGGATGGTTTAGGCCTGCCGCGATCCAATCAACAAACGTTACACGCTTTTCAGCGAGGCAAAGGTCTGTTTTCCAAACTGCAACCCTTCTCACCCTAGCGGGCACAATAGCCCCCTCCCTTCAACAAAAACAACCAGTACTTTGGAAAATGGATGGATCAAACCTTCTCATCCCTTCAACATATTGCGTTTACACACATATGTGTACAAACACTGACATAAAAAAATCTCGCACGGCACCATTTGATATGGACACGTTTGTAGTACAAGATGATAATTGGATTTGCAGGAACGGACCCTTGCTGTACATGATACTAAACAAGGGAGTGGGGAGTAGAGGGGGTTCTAATATCCTGACAATGTGCGCAAATATCGGAATGCAATAAAATGTTTTTCCTTTCCTCCCCCCGGCCAAAACTGTCCTGCCCTCTGTCGACGAGATTTAGAACCAGTGATCACATTCCGACACTATATTGGAAACTGGACATTTCAAGCAAAACCGATTTATGTAACCATAATCAAACCAATGGTAAAATTACAACTGTCTTTCCATTTTCAAAATAAATTCTCTTGAGGCACTTTGTTTACATTTGGCATTCTGAACTAAAGAGGCTCTCCATGGATTTGTTTGTTACGAGCGTTTCACAAAGTGAATGTTGGGCATCTCATTTTGGCAGGAAAAACGTTCGTAACACCTAAGGGATTAGTAACGTACAGCTTTAATAAACGGTCAATGAGAAAGTGTATAGGAAAATTAGGAACGAATTCTGGAATACCATATCAAATTCTAAAATGTCACTAAAATCCCCAGAATCCTTTATATAAGAAAAATTAATATTAAAAATAAAAACTAAAACTAAAAATAAAAATGTTTTCAATTGAAGTAAAATTTGAAATGTGAGTTCAATGAAAAATAGATTTAAGCTTTAGAGTTTTCAAAAATTTTCCCCATATATTTTATGAACGTACAAATTAGCTGTATAATTGCACAATGTTTTCCCAATACGTATATTTCTTCAATAGACAGCTGAAATAAATAATGTTATTTCAAAATGACATATTTGTGTTTTAAAATTAAGTTTAAAACATTACACTATTTCTAAAATTTTAAGTAACACTGGGAATGAATTTTCAAAGTTCCACATTTTTTATGATTTTTTTTAAACTGTTACTGTGACTGTACTACGTTAAATTCAATATATATATATATATATATATATATATATATATATATTTCATTAAAATTGGATAAATACTTTGCGAACTATAAATTATTCATAAATTTCATTACGGAAATATATCGCACAAGTAAAATGCCCCACACGGCTCATGAGTAGAGAAAATTGGTTAGTATTTTTGCAATTGGAGCTTTGATCTACATACAAAAATTGTATAGAAAATATTTTCAATAAATTTGAAGAGAATTTTTAAATATATAAGACTTTTTAATTTGTAAAATTAATATTTTATATATAAAATATTTTTAATTATTATCGGTATTAGCATTGTTTCGCTGCATAGAATATTACAATGGATATTAGTGCACATTCTGGTAAACTATAATTGAATTTAAACAAAAAAGGTGACGCGTGGGACATTTTAAATGCATGAAAATAAAATTTTGAGAAAAACTCTGTTTTATAAAAAAAAAGTATGATGAGAAACAGTGTGATCTAAGCGGAGCGCAAATTCAAGAAATCATTAGCATGGAAAATTGGTCGAAACCTCAGTATCAGTGTCCCTTAAAGTTATTTCCAAAATTGCAAATTTCCATGCATTTCCAAAATAAAAAGAAACAGTGTCTGAAAATTAGGAAAATCGGACCTTTAGGAGGAGGAAGGAATACACTTGATTACCTAAATTTAAAAAGAGATCTTGTTTAATTTTCTCTATATTGTTTAAAAATAAAAGCACAAATTAATTCAGCATATTAATTGTATTTATAACGTTGCATATGTTGTATAATTAACAAAAGCAAATGTAAAATATTAATCTATGTGAGAATTGTATTTGTATGTAAGAGCGCTCTGTAACAACCTTCAGAAAAAGTTTTCGTTACATGTTTTTACAATAACATTTAAATTAAATTTAAAAGTCAACGAAAATAGATTAAACTTTCTGTTGTTGTTTGTGTATATTTGCTTAGTATATTGTAATTGTTTTTAAATAGTAACATGTTTTTGTTTTATTGAAACATACGAACATATTCTTAAATACACAATATAACTCGAAACTTTCTGTTATTGCTCTATCTTTTAGTGAATGTAAAGATCCATAAACATAGTTACATTTAAAAATGTTTAAAAACACCAACACAGTTTAGCTTTGTCTATCAGTGGTTATATATTTCATTTAATTAATAGTATATCATTAATGTTTTGGGTTTAATCTCGGTAATATAATTATTCCAAAAATGTGGTTTCTCTTATGTAATACTTATGGATTGCAAGAATTATAATTTTGCTCCCCTAATAATCGCACAGTAATGCCATAACTTAATTAATTAATTAATTAATTAGGCCTAATTTGTATTTTATATTCATTTTTAAGGTTATTCAACTTGGTGAGGAATTCGCTTAGTTTAGGCAGCTCCTGCGTGACTGATTTTTTAATTTAAACAATGAAATTTACCTCTGCAAATCTGACAACTCTTTCTAGGAATACTCAAAATTAAATTTGATTTTGAAGCTTTATATAGATATCATTTGCTTGCAAATATGAGCATATTCATATCCTTTATTTTTAAATCTAAAACTGGTAATGTACATGAAAAAAAAAGAACATCAGAAAAACTTTTTTCGAATATAAGAGCTCATTAATTTCCATACCTACCACATCACAAAGATTATATGTGGATTTACTCTCGAAACTGATCGATTAAATGGGAACAGGCGGTCGATTCAGTCAGAGAGGAGCGGCGATGAGATGCTCTTTGCCATAGGAAGCACCTTCAAACACTTAATTAACGAAATTACGGTGGATGTAGATAATGGCTCTGAGCGGGCACAACCGCAGGATATCCCACTTCAATGCTGCTAACAGTTTAAAACGAAACTCACTGTTGCTATTGTTACAGTCATGGCGTCGGAACGTAATTAATACGCAAGGTAATACATTCCAATCAAACGTGTGGAAACTCTCTGGTTCGCTGGTTTCCGTTGATAGAAGGCATGCATTTTTGTTTGTTTTGTTACTTTGGCATATCACTTTTTCCATTCTCATTGTTACATTCCCTGTGAAATCCAACACACTAAATATTAAAATTGGGAGGAAAACTTAGTTTTGGTTTTCTATTGTATGAGAAATTCTGAAATTTATTTTCGGTTTTGGTTATTTATTGGTAGTTTCTGAATCATTGTTAAGCATTTTTTGTGCATTACTATTACTACTTTATTTTTTATATTAGATCCCTACTCTTATGTTTAGTTGAGAAAGTAAAACTTTCTAATTTTACTGTAGTATGTAAGTTAAGTTAAGGAGTTGGCGAGAGGAACTTAGTTTTATAGTTTCCGTATATTTTTTTGTTTATTTGTTTTATTTACGGACACTCTTTAACATCTCAGATCATCAGCTCCCCTTTAATTCCGGGCCGACAAATTTTGCTCAGAGGCCTCTTTTTTCAGGTTTGAGGTTATTTACGTGCCGTAAATCTCCGACATCCACGGCTTTACTTCCTTTCGGAAGGAAGCCATACTTAGGATTTTTACGCCCGAAAAAATCCATCGGTCCTGGTCGGGTTTGAACCCGTAATCTTGGGTTTCCGTAAATGATATCTCTGAAAACTGTGTGTTATATTTTCTGTGCTTTACATCAGCTTTACAAAAGGTTATCCATTTCCCGTTAATTAAGTAGGGAAAAGAGAAAAGAATACCGTAAAGAGATGAGATTGTTTTGCAAAACTGCTGCGTAAAATAAATCATTACCCAAGAGCGAATTTCATTGCACAAATAACAAACACCTCCAATTAATTTTTCTGTAATCGTTTTCTTTGCAATATTTTATCACATAAGAACAGCTTAACATAATCTGAAGTAACAATAATAATAACAATAACGAAGAAAGGTATTAGTTATTCCTAGGCAAAACATATTTCAATGTTTTTACGATTTTCCATTAGTGAAAATGTATGAACTTTGAACTACGAAGGTAATTTCGTAAGAATTATTCAGAGGAATTCAATGCAGCGTTTATTTTGTATTATAGCCATAATCTGTGCAACCGAAAAGTGAGCGCAGACTTCAATTCACAGGAGAAGGTAGTGCCAACATAATCGTTAACCAATACCAACCCAGCGACTTGAACTTTACCGTCAATACTAAATATTTTGGATTGCTTACTTCAGCAATAGTTATTATTTGAGTCTAGGTGACGTATACATGACTGACAGCTGTTTAATTTATTAAGAAGCAGTAATACATGTTTTTGGTTTGTATTCAATTATGTCATCTATACAGGGCCATCTAAAGCAGATTATAAGTAGTGCCCTATATAGTGGCATGCGCACTCAGAATTTAATCCCGCAAACAACCTTGCTGTCCCTCTGAATATGCTGTCAGGAGCTATGACGTATGGGGCAGAAAATTGGGAATGGGAACCAATTGCGGATGTAGATTTAGTGATTTTCTGAAAGAAATTTTGGGATCAGGAAGGCGCACAGCGAACTGCACAATTAAGAGAGAGAATTCGGGGCCTACAGCTAGATCTTTAGAGTGCAAAGTCAAAGTAATGAAGTATTGGCTGTGAATTATTCATAGAAACCAAACTTCAATTTGGGCATTGTGCTAGCATGAACAGCTGGGAATGGGAAGGAACATGGCGTGGGTATCCAAATTAAAAAAGAGAGATGGGGTCCATTTGGATGGCGGGTGAGGGGAGTAGAAAGCGCGTATGGAAGAAGGTTAGGAACCGCTTGAGGGATATGGATAGGGACAGATAATTTGACAATATAGAGAGATGATTTCGCTAGAAGTATAATCGGGACTAAAATCGGAATGGGGGGAGCACATCAAAACAGTGACTTATATAGCTCAGACTAGGGGCATGATGGACGATTAAGATCACTGACGAATATGAGCAGAGAATATGTCCCATCTGTGAGGAGAGGGAATCATGGACATATATTCTGGCTGAATGTGAAGATACAGAAGAAAGTATCTACCACAGAATAGGACAGGATCGAGCAGAGGGAAATGGTCTTGCTGAGCTTTGCTGGCAGATAAGAAATGGAAGATGGGATTAGGCAAATTTCTGATGAAAGTGAGACAGCTCAGATCTGTAAAGGCTGATAACCTGGAAGGGGGTTTGGGGAAACAAATAGATTGAATCCAGCAGTGTCATCCATAATGGTATTTCTTTATATTTTATGTGTATTTTTAATATTTTTAAAATTATTCTTATGGTAACTGCTTTATTTTTATTGTTGAATATATATTTTACATCTTATTGCGAATATCTAATGTAATGTCTTGTGCTAAATATACATACTTAGTGCAGTACGAAAGAACGTTGAACCCGTGGGCCTGTTGAAGTTGTTTAGTATTGTATTGGTGCTGTAATAAATACACTCCTACTACTATGGTGAGGTTTCTTAGGTACCATTCTCTTGATGTAAAAGGCAAGTGCTGGTAAACAATGTAGCTAATGGTCTCCGAAGTCAAATGACACGAAAATTATAAGCTTACGTTTTGTTGCTTGCTTCATGTCCTTTTGTATCGCAGTAAGGTGAGCCGTGCAGCTTTTAAACATTCGCCTTCTGGGTCAAACAGTAAGATATATCCGTTAGTGGTTCTACTAAGGGAAAAAGAAATGCTTTTCCGTGTTCCATCAGTGATAAAGGCAATTTTGATGATCCTTGGGTTGAAATGGTCTTTTCATGGTGTAGTTTCACGTACCGTCAGAGTTAGTGCATGCTTATAGCAAAGATGGGCTACTCATTAAAAAGGGTATTTAACGAGAGCACTGTTGGTTTAGATTAAACGCTTCATTATATTATTTTATAAATCCGTTATCTAGTACATTTAGGGGGATTCATTGTGTTTTACAAAATAAAATGTGTGAAAATTGCCTAATATTACCTGTCTAAATGTTAAAACAACATATTGTAATGTAATTGTTGCAAGGAACGTATTGCGCATTCGAAAATACTGTTTTTATAATTTTTATACTACCTTATCGTAATTTAACTTGTTTTTAATTTATTATAATTAATTTTTTTTTACAATGCTAAAATAAAAATAAAGAGAACGAGAAACATCGAATCGATTAGTATTTGTTCTTATGTTTGTATAGTTACATGTTAGTGTATTATTAGTTATTGTTGTTTTATTGAAATATTTGGTAGCTCGATAATATGAAAAGTTAATTGAAAATAATAATGCAATTTGACGATAGTAATAAAGATTTTGAAGAGACTCTCCCCGAGTGGAGTCGGTCCTGGTGGTGTAGTGGTAACCGTACTTGCCTTCTAAACCCAAATTCGCGGGTTCAAACCCGGTTAGGGTCGATGGATTTTTTTCGGGCGTAAAAATCCTAAGTATGGCTTCATTCGGAAGGGAAGTAAAGTCATGGATCCCGTGTCGTACATTTACGGCACGAAAAAGAACCTCAAGCCTGAAAGAAGAGGTCTCTGAGCAAAATTTGTCGGCCGTTTCACGTCCTGATTTGAATGGGACGCTGATGACCTGAGCTGTTAAAGAGCGTCCATAAATAAATCAAATCAACAAATGCCCGAGTTGTTGAAGCGGCGATTTGTATTAGAAACGATTTGCTGCCTGAGAAATGTAAAACACGGTATGAGCGATTTATCGATATCGATCTTGGTGCAAAAACAAAAAGGTCAGGACAATTAGTGAGAATGTTATGTTAGCGTTATTTTCTAAAGAAATTGAAGATAATGAAATTTAACATTATAGTGTATTTATTCCATGTTAAAGTTTTCGTTCTATTATAGTTATAGTGTTGATATGTCAAAACTTGGAAGTTTGATTGTACTCTTGAAAAGAAAAACTATTACATAAAAGGCCCAGTGTTTCACTAGAGGGGCCATACGTAAATTTTTGGTGGAAACTGGTGACGCAGAATATTTTACAAGAATGCTGTTGTTTCAAATATTCATAAAGTGTCAAGAATCAATTTTACCCTGTGCACCTCGTCCATAAATAAATAAATCAATCAAGCACCTCGTGTAGTACATTCATATTAATAGTAAGTAATTTGCATTGCTTGAACAATTTCGTAAATTTACTCTAATAAATTGTGTGATACAGCAAGACCGCTACTTTCAGTTGTAATTTATAAAATAGTGGTGCAAAGTTACATTGCAGCAAGATCTTCAATTGCTTCACTCCAGTGCCACTAGGATGCTACTTTCGTTGCAAAATTCCGTAGGCATTAGTTACATTATGATGCGACAGTATAAAAAATACATTTAAATCATCACATCACTCAGGTATACTTTTACTATTTTCAATAATATCTATTATCAAGTGACAACAAAAGTAAATCCCTTACTGTTTAAAACAGATCGCCTCCGTGGTTTACTGGTATCGTTTACTAATACTAAACCGGAGGTGCTGAATTCCGGGTCAGTTCAAGCTGTCTGGGTAAGGTATTTTCGGAGTTTTTTCTTATCTTGAGAAGGTGAATGTCAGATGGTTCTAAAACCCAATGGAATTTGAGGTATTTTCCTTACCATTAATTAATGTCATTATGTTTAGATATCCATAAGTTTAAGGATCTATATGGTGCACCATAATCATATCCCCATCACTATCTTCATTGGAACAACATAGGAGCACACTAAGGGCGTCCCGACCTCAGAAGTCCGCTACAACACCGCTAAGCCCCAGGTGGAATGCATACAAGTTCATGAGACAATGGGCTGGCATTGGGGAGGAAAAAAAACCACCTGGACATAGTTCCTTTATTCCGTTTTTCATCTCCGTTATTGGTGCAACATTTGTAGAAATAAACCAAATTACACGGATAGGGAACTGTTTGCTTTGATTTCAATGAAATATAACTGAATTTGTAACCAGCTGCGCATGATTTGCGCCCAACAGTGTGTGGAAGGAGCAAATCAGGATCAGGGTGATTTTCAAATATATAAACTAATATTATTTATGATAATTTATCATCCATGCAAGAAGCTGGATTATCACAAGAGGGTCTGAGATTGCCGAAAAATTCACGAACGTAGTGAGTCTGGAAAACTCAGACCCTCCAGTGATATTTATTAGGACTATTTCTCGAATGAAATAAGAATTTAAATATAATTCCCCTAAACTTGACTCACAAAATTGTAATAATAAATCATTATGAATACTTAACCTTTCCAAGTCATGTAGCAGCAGATGAGTGTCGATTGTCAGTAATTCCAATAGAGAAGAGCCAAATATGGGTTTAGACTAGTTCATCAAGAGAATAATAAGATTAATATATTTATATAATTAATATATATAAAATTTGCGCACAAATTATTATTAATAATTCTATAACATGTAAAACTTACTTATGAAACCATGAGACTGGAATAGACGAAAATAGACTATTACGCTCGCTACCGTTCGTTTTACTAATACCAATTGAGAAAAACAAAACAGGGAAAACATTTTACCATTCTGAACAACGTGTTTATTAAAATGTATGGTTGCTTAGGCAGGTTTTGTTACTTAATTTATAAAACGATTTCAAACGGTTTGGCTGAATAACACAAAAACAATTGTTTGAGTGAATACACATCAAGTTAGTTAATTTACAATTACTGAAAACATAGGAAAGTGATCAGTGATGCGTGCTGAGGAATTATATACTGAAGGTATAGAGTTGAATTGACTACGCTGGCCACAAGACAAATGCACGTAGCGTGGTAAAACAGATTTGATAAAGCTTTTCGATAATTTCATTGTGATATTCGACTGTGGTAGATCAAACTTTTTTTTTTGTTTCATTGGTCTATTTTAAATTGACGTCACATAAGTGAAATAGTCACCGATCTTTCCATTCTTTGCTCTTAAGAGCAAATAATTAAATTAGATATCCTTTGCATTTTTATACCTTGAAAGCTACTGCCAGCATGTTTTAAACGTAGTTTCAAATAATGAGATTAAACAACTCCGCTCTAGTGGGAGGCCCTTGCCAAATAGATATGGCATAGGCTAAAATCATCATTAGTTTTTTTTATCTTCTTGCATTATTTAGAATTTATTTACTTAAGTATTAATTACGTAATATCATTGTATAAGCTATGAGCACACTATATAAGATAACATTTTTGACTTAATGTTACTGAACAAAAGCTGACAATTTTTATAAAATTACATTATATGGAAATATAAAAATGGAATATATTTTCAATAAAAATGCAAGCGATTTAAAAAATTTAAGCCTAAGGCCAGTTTATGGTCTTAACAGATCATATTAGCCAATGATCAATGGAGGACAAAGAAAAAAAATAAAACGCTATAAACCTCAAAGTAATTGTAAGTGGTAAACATTAGAAGTAAAAAAATGAAACAGTAAAACTCAATAATTGAAATATATATGTTTGACAAAAATGCTATTTCAAATAAAATTTAAGCACAGAAGACTTCCCAAATGGATATATTTATTTATAATTTGTTAATAAAAGTGCTTAACGTAACCAGGAAGTGTAAATATAGCAAATAATGCAACATGTACATTTCACACTGTATCTCAGAAACTACTAAAGTTATCAATATGAATTTTATGAGATATTAAAAATACTTACCTAAAGATGTTACGTAAATTTTAATTTTCATAATGCTAATAAAAAGTTTTTAAAACAAAAATAAATGTTATTTCCCGATAACTTAAATTGTACCCACTCACTTAATGTATGCAAATATGAAGTGTGGTAAGTAGAAGTATTTAAAAGTCAATCCCAATAAAAAATTTAAAATATTTCCATTTTTTTCAAAATTAGAAAATTAATTACTAATCAAGCAAATAGCTAGATATATCATTTGAGTTCCCAGGATAGCAAGTTGCCTGCAGTTTATGTAAAAAAATGCATTCAAATTCCGCCAATATTTTATAAGAAAAATGATTATTCTATAGCGTTTTCAGCTTTTTGACATATTTTATTTTCATTCAACATTTTTAAAACATCTTTTTAGGTGCATTACAGCATTAAATAAAGAGCATATCTAGTTAAGTTCTTTTTTAACATGTCACAAAAATTCATATTGATAGCTTTAAACATTTCTGATATACAGTGTAAAATGCATACTGCTGCATTATTTGCTAGATTCACACTTCCTGGTTACCTCGTTCAATTTTATGATACTTGCAAATTGTAAAAAAACAGATTAACTGGCCACTTTTACTGCAAGTATTCTTCTTTATAGTTGGTATAGATTCAAAAATAAAATTGCGTCATGTTCTCAAATAAATAAACACAGTATTCGGAAAATTATATCAAGAGAGGGCTAAATTTAACCTAATCTAATTCTTAAAGTTAATGTCAAAATACCTTTAAGGCTATTTTTAAAACGTTATATCGAACCATGGTAAATGAAACTTGGGTAATTCACGCAATTTTTAAGTATGTCATCATTGTATATCAATAAGCAATTATGTACATAAGCTTCAGGTAAATTAGCACCTTCACTAGTTAATAATGACATTTGTAATTTGGCAAAAAGCAATGTAATGCATGCTTTATTGTTGAATTAATTGCAGTACTCTTATTTGTGATAGGACATCTGTAAAGTACAATTAGATGCTAGTATAGGGTCCGGGTACTTGCATTCAGAAGTCAGTATACTAATGGTTCAAGTTGTTTTATAATAACTGTTAGGACAGAGGGTGCCGAAAAATGTACATACATATTCACAGTAAATATCTATTTAATATATTTCAAAGTTGAACCGAAAAACAACAGTAATGTGTAATATGATGTTCTGTAAACATATATGACTCATATACATTATGATAGCGTTGCTACGTGAGGTAAATCAACAATGAACAAATGAAGCCAAGAGTGTCGTAAATCAACAATGAACAAATGAAGGCAAGATTATGATATGAGTTCTGCAATCAGATGTATCTCACATTACATTATACTAGCGTTGCTACAACAAAATGGAGCCAAGATTATCGTTTGAACAGTGGAAAGCGGTACTGGAAAACCGAAACTGTTGTTGAAGTTCAAAGGCAATGGAGACGTGTGTACAGAACAGAAACGCCATCTGACCGGATCTAACTCCGTTGGACTTCTACCTATGGGGAACTCTTAAGGATGTTGTACACCGTAGAAAAACCAGCTACACTGGCAGCACTTCGGAAAGAAATTGAAACAGCATGTGCTGCAATCGCTGAGGACACTTTCGCAAACGTTGCTCAATCAGTAGTTCAACGTACTCAGAAGTGTATCGACGCCGATGATGAGCATTTTGAGCAACTGTTGTAACTGTAAAAGTCTAAGATGATTAGTGCTCATCATTTTATGTTTGTGTGAGTTCAGTTTTGTTATGTTAACACGGTTTTTTGTGCTTGAAGTGTATATACATTTTGGTACCCTCTGTTTAGATCATATTTATTAATAATTCAAGCACATTACATGCTTATAACCCAAAAATAGGCGTATAATAAAAATAATATTAAAGCCAAATGAAATTATTGGGGTGTAGACCTTCATCGCTCACGAAATATTCTCAATACTGGAGAGAACTTCACAAGATTATTTTAGTTGTGTTTAACGTCCATTTCTACTACTGAGGCACCACAGGCGGTGAACACTGATGATACATGAGATGAAATGATATATTGGGAAAGGAATTTTTAAGGAAAGAAACGTTCCAGGCTTAAGTTTAGGGTACCTTCCCAGTATTTGCCATTTATGAGGACTGAGGAAATCCTGGAAAAAACCTCAGCCAGGGAGGACGGTTCTGTGGGAATCAAACCCCAGACCTCTCGCTCACGAGTCAGCGGCTTAACGACCTCGGCCACCCGTGGGGTACTTCATAAGATTGGAAGGAAGGAGAGAGTTAAGAGGTGGGGTGGATGAAAACCCTACGAGCTCATAATGACTCTTAATGAATATTTGATATTATAGAATGACAAAGTGCAACAAGGAAGATATTAAAGTTGCACTCTCGGTATCGCATTGCTTCAATTTGCAGCAATAAATAAACTGGAACATTTGCGGAACTGTTTTCGCTGTCTCAGGAGTATGTAACCAATTGTAAGCCTCTACGTCACTTCATAGTTATATGGAATAGGGAATTATAATTCCAAAGAGATCAAAGGAATATCGTGTTGTGCCCCCATTACAAACGAAACATATTTTGTGATGGGCTATGAATATTTCCAGTCTAGTAAACGACAGGGTACATTTTTTAAGGATAGTTTTAAATACTCCATCCTTCCTACTGCTATTAATCCCTTGTACCCATTATAAAAGCCAGCTTCACCATTTATCAAGGGATATTTAGGTTTAATTGCTTCTTCTGCAGCCCTTTTTATTTCCTGTCCTTCTAATTGTTAGTTCCCCACCAAGCCAGCTCATTATGAGGCCGATAAAGCGGTTGAAACCCATTTTAAAAACGGTTCCATTAGTCAACCAGGCCTGTCATAATATAATGTTGGGTCTTTGTTCGGGATTGAGGGCAATTTAGTTCGTAAAGGTTGGCAGTGCAACGGGGCGGTAATACGTCATCGGTCCCTTGCGGAACTTTTTTTTTTTTTTTTTTTTTTTCGTTGGCTAGTACCAGAGGAAAATGCAGAACCGTGGCATAATTCTCGTTTAAATCAACCCAGGGCGAATTCACTCACGATAACCTTTGATGCTTGATTTATCGAAATTTCGACAACAGAAAATCTGTTTCTGTTTATGCTATGCCTTATTTTCTGTCATGGAATATTGCACAATGTTTACCTGGAAGTGTGACTTTCAGCAGATATTTTTATAAAGAATAAAACAGTTAAAGTATTTACAAAAAGGCATTTCTTTGTACAGAAAAACAATCTGAAAACAATGCAAAAAAATTGAAATTATGAAAGAAATAGAGAAAGAAAGAGCTAAAGAGAAAGAAAGAGAGAGAAAGAGAGGAAGGAAGGGAGAAAGAAAGAAGCAAACAAACAAGCAAAGAAATAAATGTGAGATTGGAGCACATAAAAATGTCATCATCTACCTCATATATTAGACCATTTGGTTCCAAACATTTTAGGCCATGAAACGCATTTCAGTCCGAAGTTCATAGAGCATTAATTTGCACTTAGCACTTATATGACCATACCATTTGAGAATAGAAGGTAAATGAGCAGAATTTAAAACTTTTAGACATGTAAAACATGTTTTGTTACTTTATTTAATTTTTTTTTTCAGTTCTATTACATACACACACGCACGCGCACACACACACACTAGGGCAACACACTTTAAAACGAACTAAATAAAATATTGTAAATCTTTAACATACCCTCATAGACCTGGTACATATAATCATTTGTAATGTTGCAAAACGAAAATACTTGGGAGCGTAAAAGAAATATTCTAATGAGAGGGGCGAGACTGAATTGATTTACATAACTTAGTTATATTTGGTTGAATTTGGAACAGCTGGAGCCGAATATCTGACTTTGCATCTAGACGAGATCTATGTTTTGTTTTAGTACCTGCATAAGCAGAGAATCCTGATTCACGTAAATAAGTGGTTGTAAAGGGTAAAAGGGTGGTTTTAACTTTATCAGACGTACATTTAAATCAGTATTTTAACTGACGCCAGAGTTTAGATAGTGACTTCTTATTTTAACAATTATATTTTATCACAGAATCTGACGTCAAATCAATCAAGCTTTTCTGTATTGTCAGACAGACTGACTTTTCTAACACAGCAGATAATGGGTTTACGATTCAAAAGTTTTCTTTCGTTTTTTCATGAAGGTCTTCAGGAGAATAATTGTTGAAAGTATCAAGCAAACTTAGTAGGTGAACCTGAAATTCATTTAAGATATCCCCAATTATGTTTGAATCTGGTTTTTCTATAAATTATTTAACCATTTAGAAACTGTCAAGATTACAAACGTTGACTGATTGTGCCTAAAATTTGATTTTCTTTTTGAACTCTCGCACTTTATTGCTGGCGCAAACTGTTATTGCTTTCCTTGAAGTGAGAGGCTTAAATTGTTAACTTTCTGAAACATAATCACTTAAATATGTTAATTTTATTAGCCAGGTTTGTCACATAGCCTGTCTCCCAAAGCGAGGTCATTGTCAGTGAGGTAGGTTCTGACTTCAGCCCTCATGTCAAACTTTCGTCTCGAGAGAGTCACCTTATTTCTGTGTGAAGAAGTAAAGATGTATGTAAACTCCCCATGTTATCACACAACACTTTCAATATCGACACAATTATCTCATTATCCATTATTACCTGCGGAAGGTGAAGTATGCACTTCAACCATTTCTACTCGATTTTTACTGACACAAGGCTCATGGCCGCACCAAATTCATAATTTTAATACCTGGTATTTCTTTATTCTTCCAATTGCTTCAAGGAGCCCTAAGAATTGTTGCGCGGAGCACAGTTTGAGAACCGCTGCATTAGACTATAGGTCCTTACGTCTCCAGCAAAGACTAATCCATCATCCCTTCTTCGGCCAATCTAAATTCCCCTTTTCCAATTGGTTTATATTTTAAATTTTGTTTTGAAATCCTGAGGGCTGTTCAATAAGAAATGACGACAACATACATTTACTTATTCTCATAGTTTTGATCTTTTAGAAAGTAGTCCCCGCTAGTACAGGGAACCTGTCTCCGCGATTTTGTCAGCCTTCAAAGACATGACTTTCAGAATTGTCTCCGCCACAGGTGGCTTTATACATAAGGTTACGTCTCCCATATCGTAGAACGTGATATATGTAGTCAAAAGACTTCTTGCAAAGAAAGTAGTGAATGATCAAATATCCATCTTACTGACCAAATCCAGAACATAGTGACTATTGCTTCCTCTGGATTGAAGAAATGTTTTCAACAATAACTAATAATGCCGTGACACAATAATTTGCAGATGAAACTCTCCAGGTATTGAAAGTTCTAGGGCAAATGCTTGAAAACTGGTACAGAAAATTAAGAAATATAGCTACTAATTTTATTGCCATATATATATATATATATATATATATATATATATATATATATATATATATACAAGATGGTGCAAAAGTAGCAAATACTTGTTGAAAATCAGTAAACAAATAATTGAACTTCTTTTAATGTTCAAAAGTAACTACACACTCACAGGAATTCAGTTAACAAATAATTATCTCATTTTTATGTTCAAACTGTTTCTCTTCTGCAATAATGTACCGCTGAAATCTACTTGAAACACACTGACGCACATACAAACAGAGCTCAATGCTGTTGTCCAGATAATGGAAAGCTTTTCGAAGTAAGCTGTTCAGCTGTTCAACGGTTCGTGTTTTGCTTCCATACACTTCATCGTTAACTTCCTTAGTGCCGATTATTTATGACCCAGGCTTCTAGTTAATCGCCAACTGTATATGGTTAATTTATATAGTAAGTGATATAAAAGAACTATATAAGTAGACCAAGTGTTGTGTGTGAAATAATGCTACAGCTTTTGTACTCTATGTTTGTTGCAGGTGTGGGAGGCCTCAAGGATGTGGCGTTGAACGTTCCTGAGCTGGTTAGCCCTGGGGACACTGTCAAGTTACAATGTTCGTACGACATGGAAGGCGATCCTCTGTACTCTGTCAAATGGTACAAAGGACGTAAGGAATTCTTCCGCTATCTGCCCAAAGAACTGCCACATACCAGAGTGTTCCCACTTCCAGGCGTCAATGTTGATGTGAGTAAATTTTGTATCATTAACCGTATGAAGATAACACTTCAACTTCCAATGTAGTCTAAACCAATGTGTTTTTATTAACCCATAATTTTAATTAGTTTTTTTTTTTTCTTCATACAACGCTTTTACACCTTTTAATGAATTTGGCATACATTCTGAACCATCCTATAGTTTACAGTACCAGGCTACGGACCTCTTTTCTGTCCAGCAATCTGCACGTTTGAGGCTCTCTCCCAGTGGGGTGTTTCGTGTTTCCGGATGTTGCAGACCTGTATTCTTAAACCTCCTTCCCTATTACGGGGTGAAAGTGCTAGAGCTGATTACTTACCCGTAGTTTTCTTTAATGTTACCTACAAGGGTAGTTCCATAAGTTTCCGGCATAACCATTTTCTGCGTATGATACAAACACTATATTTCAATTTTCAATATAGTTGCCCTTTATTGCAATACACTTCTCACATCTTTGAATTAACATTTCAATCACCCCTCCCCAAAATAGTCAGAAGTCTTGTCTGCAAAATGGGCATAAATATCATCCATCACTTCTTCGTCACACTTAAATTTCCCTCCTCGAAGATCCTCCTTGAATTTTGAGAAGAGGAAATAGTCACTGGGAGCTAGGTCTGGGCTGTAGGGTGCGTGGTCGATCTCCTTTAAGACACATTTCTTCACAGCTTCCTTTGCAAGAAGAGCTGTGTCCACAGGTGCGTTGTCGTAAAGGCGACGCATACCACCACTTTCTCCGTGCAAATTTCTGTAATCTACGATTATATGTGACGGTATGTGTTAGCAAAGAAATAAATGTCCGAAAGATAGTATGAAGGGTGGTAGGACGGATATATTTTTATTTATTTTATTTAAGGATGCTCTTTAACATCTCACGACCCATTCAATTCCGGGCGTGAAACGGCCGACAAATTTTGCTCAGAGGCCTCTTCTTTCAGGGTTGAGGTCCTCTTTCTCTTTGATGGAAGCATGTAATCTGTGCAGTAGGTCAACATAGTACTCCCCATTTACTGTGGTGTTCCTCTCCTTAAAGTCAATGAAGAGTATTCCTTCACATGGCAAAATATTTGTACGAAAGGTTTAATACTCACTAAAGCTTCCTAATTAACTTCAAATTTTGCACGATGTATGCTGTTTATCCCCTCCTTGTTTCATTACTGCTATTTTGGAAATGTAAATAAGATTATGACAAGCACTGCCATAATTAAGACATATAAGAACAACCTATGATGAACTAACTCTTTCTTATTAAACAGGTTCCTGGTGTGATTTCACTGAATAATGTTAACATAGTAAAACGCTAAAAAAATAATGCTACTGTTAATTTACTTGGAACTATAAAACACTCTAATAAACCAGGTAATTGCATGGAACCGAATTAACAACGCCATGTAATTAACAGCATGGACCACATTTTCGACCATTTTTTCTACTATCGATAGCTACATTGGGGTCTGGTAGTTGTAATCAGTCTTGGCCTTAGATTCTTTGCCGTTTGTTACGCACTCTAGCTAGACTCGTAAATAAATTACTAACCTGAATTAGTTTAGAGAGCTACGTTTGTTCGTTTGTTCTTCATTTCGAGGATTAGGCAGTTTTACCAGAGCACGGCGCTATTCCGCGGCTATTTTGTATCTGTGTTTGTTTTAAATTCTCGCATATATTATCTACTTTCAGCCACCGGCTGTAGCTGAGCTGTTGATGGTACTACAACCTGAGGGAAGCACTTCATACATATAACCGTCAAAGATTTAAAGAGGGTTTTATTTCTGCGACGTAACCCAGCCATAATTAATTTCTTTGCAAAAGCCCTTTATCTACCTGGGAACTGGAGTAGTGTGCTAAAAAAGGTATAACATTTTCAGTTTTTTTTACACTCTATGAGAGCTAAATCTGGCTGGCTTACTTTTTCTGCCCGTAAGGCTTGAGCGATGTTTCTAAAATGTAGTCATGTTAACTAACCCAAGGGAACAAAACAAAAGAATCTTTACTGTAGGAGATGTTCGGCAAAGCGTTATGAAAACAAAGCACTGACGAAACTTTGATCAACCTATATGCTCGTACAAATAGGATAATTGAGTTGTAAGTGCTTCGTGTTTTGTTTGTATTCTTTATCTTCTGGTGGCAAATACAAAGAACAGTCAAGCTGTTGGTTTCCGTTACGAAAGCTATACTGCAATGTATTTACTACCTATTTCCTGATTTTTTTTTTGATTGATTTATTTATGGACGCTCTTTAACATCTCAGGTCATCAGTGTCCCATTCAACTCAGGGCGTGAAACGACCGACAAATTTTGCTCAGAGGCCTCTCTTTCAGGCTTGAGGTTCTTTTTCGTGCCGTAAATGTACGACACGGGACCCACGGCTTTACTTCCCTTCCGAAGGAAGCCATGCTTAGGATTTTTACGCCCGAGAAAATCCATCGGTCCTGGCCGGGTTCGAACCCGCGTGTTTGGGTGTAGGAGGCAAGTATGGTAACCACTACACCACCAGGACCGACCCTATTTCCTGAATAGGTGCAATAAATGTCCTTGCAAAGCACTTATAACTAAAGCTGAGATACCGGGCTTCCACAATATGTTCTCACCGCTTTTGCACGGAGTTATACATCTCGGCCAAAGCAGTCTCCTCTTCCCACTCACGACTGCCTGCCTTCCGATCATGCACCAGTCTACATTCGTTCGTGATTTCGGCAAGACAACTGACTTTAAAGTAAAATATTTTTGTGCGTAAATGCTATTACCAGAACATTTTCTATCTGGATGGATATATTTAAGAATCAGATAGAAATGAAACGTTTCCGTACATTTGAAATCGATAGGGGCAGTTTTTATTTTGACTCCTGGGTCCTATTTTAAGATGTAAAATCTTTTTAGCCTGGTTTGGATCCTTATGAATTTTTTCTGCGACTATTTACTCAATATATCAAAGTGAAAAAAGTTATAACTATAAAATGCCATAATCACCTCACAAAAATATCTTCTGAGAATCTTGTTAAACTTTCTTTTCAAGCAGTCAAAAACTTTCTCCTCAACCCATTCACTTAAGTTCTGTAAATAGCAGAACCTTCATTAGTGAAAGAAACGCATGGTTACCTCTGGCAAATGACCTTGTATCGATCCGCGTGAGAAAATTGCAGGAATTTTATGGTGGGAGTAACTTCCCAGCTGCATAAATGTAACAAACATTTGCAAGCGAGAGAGATGAGAGCGGTACAGCAATAAACCGTCCCTACAATACCATTACAAAGTAAGAGATATACTAACCGATCCCCCTATAAACGCATAAATAGAAAATGAACTCGACTAGAAACCATTGCACATCTTTTACTCGTTTGCCAGCACTATTAAAATTACTTAACTTTGTGTTGATCAACACTTTCACGATATACTGACAGTGAATGTTCTGTTGTAACTGATACGAGTTCTTCCGAAATAGCTTGTTTTAAATATGCTGCAATCACTTTAGTGAAAGCAGAACGTTCATTTTTCATGATGAAAAGTGTTCTCTCTGTCAAGCGGCTGGTTATGACATGATACCCTGAAAAAAAAAAAAAAAAAAAAAACATCTTCTTGTTGCTTGTAACCAAAATAATAGTAAGCTTAAGTACTTTAACTGCGTGATAGAGAAATTCAGGACCTTAAACCACTTTTTCATTAATGATGAGCGATATTACTGTTTATTTCCACTTTTAATAAATGCCTATTTTCAGTATTTTAAATGCCTTCTTGCCTGTCTATTTTAACCAAAACAATTGCCTGAACTTCCAGGCTCTGGTTATTATAAATACGAATCAGCTTATCGCGTTCGTGAGGAATTTATTCAGAAGCTTTGCAATGGCCTCCTTCCAGGACTACAATTTATGACCTTGTTATTAACTTGACACTACTGGTTCAGTGCAAAACAAGAACCACACCCAAAGACACATAATTTTATCAGAAGATAAATTAGATTAAATGCACGTTTTGAACATTCCCAACAAAATCACTACCGAAATTAACACAAGTTGGGGTTTCAGTATATTCTGCACATATTGCAACAAAATTGTTAAAACTCAAACCTTAATATTTACACATGTCCATTGTCTACAAAAAAAGTGATCCGGTAGCAAGTGTGCATTATTGCAGTGGTTTCCTTCATCAGTGACTGAAGGGTTAATCGACCCATAGCCTGTGTTCTTTTCAAAATGGTCGTGTGAACACCCACAACACTCGTTAATGATGTTCTGAAAATCCAAATTGTATAGAAAAAACCATTCTTTATGATAAGAAAATTGGAATTTGGTATGCAATTAACGCAAGGTGCATAGTCGGTTCAATTATTTACGAACAGACAAATGGAGAAAGATATCGAAATGACATTCTGAACCCATTTTTATCAACTGACGGAAGAAGAGAATCATATTGGTGATTTCAACAAGTTAGTACCACCGCTCATACAACAAATGACTCCATGGGTAAAATAAGGGAAGTGCTTGAAGATACATAGCGCTGGTGTATCAGTGTATGATTTTTATTTTAGGGGTAGCCAGAAGGAGAAAGTGTACAATACAAACCAGCTGCCCAGATGCAAAACTCTATTGGCGGGTAAGGGCATATTCTGGAAGCCCAGTAGACTAAATGCCCAGCGTGACTCTTCTACGTTAAGTCATAATTGTTACATATAGCTCGATAGATAACCACCAATCATGACAATCAACAGAAGACGGACAAAAGGAGGGGAGAAAAATATGGAAACTCTTTGATTGTGTTTATGTGCAGGATGCTTTAATCAGAAATTACTTTCACAATTCGAATGTGATAAGTATGGATTGGTGCTCTTATTAAAAGCAATAGCAGCAATACTTTCACTTCTATTAACATCATTTCGCGTCCTGGTATTACTTTTTATAATTACACCCTTGGAAAATGGTAGACTTTTGTTGATGCTAATTGTAGTCGTTTTGATTAACACATATAATTAAATTGTGATTTTATTGTAAGGCGGTATCTGTATACATAGATATTTACCCTACCAATCTCCCCTCCTTTCCTTGAACGTCGCTTCGAATCAGTGCAGTAGTTGAGCTTCGTTAAGATTGGACAGTTGACTCTAGAGCAGCGCATTTTCGCGTAAATGTTACCACAATACGAGTCAGCTCGTCGAGTTCATATATATAATTTCGTTTGCAGTTCCCTGACCAATGGTCTCCTTCCTGAAAAGCAATTCACGATATTGCGAATAAATTTCATTCTTTTGGGTCAACGCACAATAAAAAGCAATCGAATACGTATAGTTTTAACAGAGGATTAACTAGACGAAATTGGCCCAAATCTTGAATGTTCGTCAACAAAATCACTCCCTAAATAGCATAACAAGTGGGGATTTTAGTGGATTATGCACGCAAAGCAAGGAAATTATAAAACCTCAAACCGTATAAGTGAACACCTGTACGTTGTTTAAAACGAGGAGATCCGATGGTTTTTTTTCATCTATGAATCTGGACCCAACATTTCTGTTCTCTTCAGTCTTGGTTTCACCTGAACGACAATCAAATGTCGTTATTGACGTACCGAAAATCCGCATCGTGTAGAGGAAACTCCTCTTTATGACAGGAAAGTTGGAGTTTAGTGTGCTGTTATATTTTTTACAAAACAATAGATGCAGAAATCCATAGAAGTGGCATTTATGAATGGTTTCAACATGATTCTGTTACTGCTCTTACAGGAGTGGAGTCCATGAATAAAATTAAGTAGGTGTTTGAAGACAGACAGTGCTGATCTTCTCGCTCACTAGACTTAGCAGTGTGTGATTTTTACCCTGTGGGGTTGCCTGAAGGAAAGAGTTTGTAAAACAAAATCCCCAACATTTGAGAAACTAAAGGAATATATCACAAATGAAATCATTGGTCGAACTTAAATCAGAATGTGTTTTGTATAAATCAAAATGTGTTTTCCCAAACAATGTCTGTTTAGTCAAAGAGTGTGACATTTCCAGCATCTTCTAAGGGGTAAGAATTTATGCACAATTTTAGAACAGAAGCTAAAGTACGTTCTCGGACGACCGCGACACGCCAAGCCGCCAAGAATCAAAACACCGAGCGTGCGGGATAGTTTTTACGTGAAAGCCCGGTATAAATAAATATAATATCGAGCCTTATAGTTCTTGAGAAAATGGGAACTGAAGTTGGTAAACTTAACATTACAAAGATAGGCTTTTCATACTGCCCTTAAGCAATAAACAATAACTTGACCTGACAACAACGTATCAATTAACAAATCAATAACAAGAAAGTATATAAAATTAACGATTTTAACAAAAATAAATGGACTATAATTTAAACAAGGATAGACCGGTGACAGAAGGGGAAGAACGGAGACGGCGAAGGGAGGATTCAGGAGTGATTGGTGTGTGAAGATGCAGGCAGGAGTAGAGGGAATCAGATGATGAATTGGAGAGCCACAGAGGAGAAGAGTAGAGGACGAAGTACGGAAACTACGAATGAAGAAACACGGGTTTATAAAATTGTGAAAGAGTAAGCGGATGATGTATGGTGAATAAATAGCGTCGTTATTGATTAGTTTTATTTGAATGTTTTCGCTCATAATTTAAACACCCAGGAGTGAAGTGAGGTGAAATGTTGGATAAAAGGTGGAAACGGAATTAAAGTGAACAAGGCAAAAGTGATACAATTAAAGTGTAATAGAATAGTTAAAAGATATAAATATCTACAAATCAATAAAATTGATAAAGGGAAGATATAGGAGTAGGTAAAATTTTAGCTAAGAGATGCTGGATACCAGCACCGTAAACAGCGGTTTCCGACGGACGGTAGTTTTAGCTTCCATTTTTAATTTTTAATTTAAGTTTTAGAGTTAAATTATAGCTGGCTACCAGTTATAGCTTTGGTTTGTTAACTGGCTTCCAGTTAGAGAATTGTTTGTATGTTTTATTTTGGTTTATGTTAATTTGTGTTTTTTAAAATTATTTTGTTACTTTTAGATATAATCTGTAAATAATGTAAAAAAAAGTAGGAGAGAAGAAAAATATAATAAACTATAGAAACTGTAATATATGTCCTAGTATAGGCATCTAGGTGCCAGAATGGCGAATTATAGGTATTATTATTATTATTATTATTATTGTTGTTGTTGTTGTTGTTGTTGTTGTTGTTGTTGTTGCTGCTGCTGTTGTTCTGGTATTACTTTTTTAGGAATACATTCTAGGTAAACTTTTGTAGATGCTAATTGCAATCATTTTGATTAATAAACTTACTGGTGTATTACATTCTGGTTTGGCTGGTAGGCTGTCGTCTGTATATACTAAGTAATGTAGTCTGGTGTTGCGGAAACTACCACAGACCACAACAGTTCAACCGATTTGATTGAAAAGAGACGTGCTCCCAAAACCAATAAAGTAAAACTCAGGCTTTCAAACATATGAAAACATATTCTTATTTAAAATGGCCTCAAACTAAATTATGCGCACTTGTGAAAACAAAGTTTAACAGCATTCTGCTGTTTGATACTCTCAAAGCTTTGTGCAATGATAGGCAATCATATTACCGCTGGTGAAGGGATACGATACTCTCTTGTTTATTTATTTAGCTGTTTAGCTGCGAGGCTCAGCTCGAAAGGTGGTTAGTGTGCCAGAGGGTGCGCAGTCAAATAGAAATATATCCTCCAGTGTTGCCACAATGTTTTTTTCGGTCATACCGGTATCAGACGAAGCGTACACATAAAATATTTTTATAGTAGGCCTGACTTTCTATAGCGACTTTTTAAACTCCGAGATATAAACGACACATGGGATTTGTATATGTATAAAAAACCTTTTTCTCACTAGGGGAACGCATCTGTTACGAGCAAGCCCTGGGCATAATGAATATCTATTCTCCCCACTATAAAACATGAGATTGATGTTGAAAGTCTGTTTCAAATCAGTTTTTGACAAAACGTATCCATCAGAGCCCTATAAATGCATATTTTAATATTTATTGCTTAAGGGGAGTACGAAAGGCATATCCTTGTAATGTTAAATTTTAAGGCCAATGAAATGAAACTTTTACGAAAAATGCATATAATTGATATTTATTGATTTATTTTCACCTCTATACTATGACTCTGAAGAAAATTATACATTATTTTCAATTGCTTGTTTTTTTTCTCTATTCCCTTCCCCCATTTTTTAGATCGTTACACTTTGTCCTAGTTCTGCCAATATAGATCCACATCACAATAATATCATGAATAAGTGGTAAAAGTTTCAAAGTGATACCTTAAGCATATCCTAAAAAAGGGGGAACTTATGTAAAAAAAAATTTAGTTTTTCAACAAATGCAGCAGCAAAAAAAAGCGTTTTTTTACAGAAAAACAACTTTTTGAGGGAATCACCGGCTAAAACCCTCAAACATTGTAAAACAACGAAATAAGATGTCATGGGAACAAACGCTATCAATGCCAAGGCAGACCACAGTCTTCTACAGAAAATAGTCCCAAGGTATACCATTTTAACTGAACAAGTGTTCGCGAAATTAAAAAACAAAACTGATATAATTAAACAGTATTAAAAATATTTATAACCAAGGAACATTAAAGAAAAGCATATCAAAATAAACAAAAATTCCAAATATTAAAATGGAGCAAAAAACAAAAATATGAATTTTTGACCCCTCACTTATTTATATTTTTACCGCAAGCATAAATGATATTGCATTTAAAATGCGCAATAATAAACATTAGCCTAAGTTATAAGAGATTAAAAATTTTGCTCTTCTGCGGCGTAAAATACAGGATGATTCTAACGTCCTTCCCTTTCCGGAAGTTGATATGACATAACCATGCCATATCTTACAAGTGTTCGATATGTCCTCCGTTGGTGACGAGACAGACCTCAATCCTGTAGTAAAGTCCCTGCCACAGACGATACCAGCATGTGCGATCCTCTCTCGCAGCTGTGCTAAATCATGTGGCAAAGACGGCACGAAAACACGGTATTTTACATAACCCCATACGAAAAAATCACATGGGGTTAGGTCAGGTGACGGTGGAGGTCACAGAAGAACAGTAGAGCCACCTTGAACAGCACGTTTAATCCAACGACGAGGAACTTCAGCAACGAGGTACTTGCGGACGTAATGACGAAAATGAGGTGGAGCTCCATCTTGCTGATAAATAAATTCCTAGCTATCTGAATGTAATTGTGGCATTAGCAACTGTGGAAGCATGTCCAGGTACACTGGACCGATAACAGTTTTCTCCGCAAAGAAACATGGTTCTTGCACACGCTCAACGGTCTTAACGGACACTCTTGGCCAGCCTTCTCATTGTTCACCACACAATCAGCCAGTCACTTCAAACGTGTTGCACCATGCGCGAATTGTTTTGACTGTAGGTAGTTTTTGTTTAGGTTTCATACGAAACCGTCGTTGTGCCGTCACAACGGACTCACATTTAGCGGATTGTAATACGCAGAAAGCTTTAAGTGCACTACCGAATGTTTTCATAATGACTGCCCTACAGGCTAAATCTACAACTACGCCATGGTGCCTAACACAAATGAAAACTTGAAGATATACTCTATCCATTGATTTAAGCGTTTCCGTTCTATCGACCACCTGAAACCAAAGAAGGACTTTATATTCACCCTGTATGAAGCAGTTCAGCAGTGGTAGGAATATTACACTAGTCATTCGAAAATTTATCAGAATGAAGCGCAAATTGATGACATAGCTTTTTGAAATTATTCTTATTTTTCAACATAGTCTCCCTTGACACTAATGCATTTTGTCCAGCGATGTTCCAAAATCTTTATCCCAACGCAAAGGTCAAATTTCTCTAGGCCTGCAAAATACGTCTCAACTGATAATTTAAACTCTATCACAAAACTTTCTTTTCACCAAAAACTTTTCTCAGTTCAGGGAACAGATGGAAGTCCGATGGAGCCAAGTGAGGGGAATAAGGCGGATGTAGCAGTAAATCGTACTCAAATTAATTAATTTTTGCCATTGCTGCGACACAAATGTGAGCCTTTTCTCGCGTATTTTTGTCTTCATATATTCAAAAGGTAAACACAATACGCTCCAGTGATATATGTTCCAATGGGAAGATAATCAAATAGCAGGACACCCTTTGCATCCTAAAAAACCGAAGCCACGATTTTCACGCTCGATTTCAAGTACTTGGCCTTCTTTGGAAATGGGTGCTTCCATTGTTTAGACCACCGTTTTGTTTCAGGTGTGTAGTAGTGCAGCGTGTTTCGTCTGTCACAAACCGACTATAAAGTCGGCTGGTTCTGTAAAAACGGGCCAAACTTTGCTGAGAGGTTTGCACTCTGATTGGTTTTTAATCAGCAGTCGCGATTTCCATTTTATTGATAATTCTTTCAAGCAGAATTCTTCTCTCAAAATGTGAAAACACCATCCCCTGAAATGCTCAGAGCTTCGGCAACTTCGGACACCTGTAATCGGCTATCATTCTGAATCATGTCGTGCACCTTATCCATTATTTCTGACATCGTTACTGGATTTTGGCCGCCCGTTGCGTGGTTCAACTTCCAAACTATCACAGCCACGTTTAAACTTCGGAACCACTTGGAAACGTTGAAATTGATGGTGCAGAGTCCTCTAGAGTGTTTGTCATATCTGTAATAATTTCTGTTTCATTCATACCCTTCTTTACCAAGTAGTTAATAATGTTTGATATATTTGCCATTTTCCCGTAAGCACACGTCTGCACTGTAACAGACAGCTATAACTACTACGATTGTTGATAAGTCTATGCATTATTGCACAAATGTTTCTATAGAAGGTGGGGGGTTTTTATGACAAAACGGCTTCGGAACTGCTGCTGCAATCTGTGGGTATCCGAGAACTATTAAAATTGCCCATTCATTTCAAGCCCATTTTTATGAGATTTATTAGGTGTATATTGTGCATAGCTGCTATTCCGAAATTGCTGATGTTCATGTTGCAGGTAAGCAGATCAGGAGCAAACCAGGTGGTGTTGCAAGATGTTCAAATGGAACTGGCCGGCAAGTATCGCTGTGAAGTTTCTGCAGACGCACCGACTTTTGACACAGGCATGGTCGGAAAATACATGCACGTTGCCCGTAAGTATAACACCGTGATTGCTTTTATTTTTGTATTATTTATTAATTTAAGGGGATCATTTTGTCCCTTTCTGATTTCAATAAATTAAAAGAACAAATAATTCCTGTTGATAATGAAAAGTTCATGTTTAGATCAGTATTGTAACTTTAGGTAGCTACAGCAAAGTGTTAATTGTTGTGCACTCGCTGTCAGGGTAAAGCAATGGCATTAAAAAGTCACTTACATGAGAAAATGTCGCTCATGTACAGATATTTCAATATTAAAAACAATTTAATTAAACGACGATCATTCAAAAACAGTATGCAAAATATTCTCGGAAACTAAAAAAACACACGCTTTCAAACGTTTCCTCGCTACAGTAGCACGTGTATCCGGTGAACTATGAAGCAATTTACGGTGTGTGCACATGTGTTTCCCGCTGTTGACTGGAACCAGGTCACGCTATCTTTTGGCTGTCAGTGTGAATATCACAGCAACTGAGACCAGTGCAGTTATTACAAGGGGCATTCAGCAAGTTTTACAAGTGTCACCTTAAAATACCAATCTATGAAGTGAATTCGAAAACTTATTCTCTCAATTTTTCAAAACACTCTCTTCATCTGTGCTGTGTTTATTCCTGCATTTCATTTAATTCAAATTTTCCCGTTTCCCTGCGCTACCCTGTACTATTTGTACGAGGATTAAACATAAAGTTTTAATTATCACCTCGAAAAAATAAAGTAATTATTTTTTTGCTTGTTTGCATGTACATGTCTGCAGTCCTGATACACATTGAAATCCCCATGCCACAGTACCGTAGCACGCCGCTAGAAGGGTCAAAACAAAAACTTTTTTTTTTGATTGATTTATTTATGGACGCTCTTTAACATCTCAAGTCATCAGCGTCCCATTCAATTCAGGGCATGAAAAGGCCGACGACTTTTGCACAGAGGCCTCTCTTTCAGGCTTGAGGTTCTTTTTCGTGCCGTAAATATACGACACGGGACCCACGGCTTTACTTCCCTTCCGAAGGAAGCCATACTTAGCATTTTTACGCCCGAAAGCAAAACAAAGTGACACATGCCATTAATAAAAAGGAGTATTCTGCGGTTATTTGTTTTCTGCATTTGAAGGGAAACAACTCTCAACATCCATACTGAGTTGATGGAAGTGTACATCATATGACACAGTGGTTAAATGGCGCAGACGCATTCAGTGTGGTCAAATAAGTCTGAATGATGCAGATCATCTCTCTGTGGAAATTGCAAGAGAAGTGGAGGTCCTGGTGCACGAAAACCACATGTTTTAAACATCTTGCACGACATTTTGAACCCAACAAAGGTCGCCGTCCGCTGGGCTCCGTGACTGCTCACACCCCGAACCGAGGCCACAGCAGAAAAGTTGCCGCTGTGTCAACCTAACCCAGATGACTTTTTTAACCGTCTAATCACCACGGACGAGTGCTGAGTGTGTCACTAAGACCCCAAGACAAAGGAGCAAAGCAAGCAGGGGAAACACGTGGATTCACCACCGCCGAAAAAGACGAAGACCCAACCAGCATCGGGCAAAGTGATGCTGAGTGTTTTGGGACTGCCATGGTGTGGTGCTTGAAGGGAAAAACCATCACAGGAGCATACAGCAGCATTCTGCTGAACTCTCCTGACGAGAATATGGGAGACTGCAAGTTGAAGCGTCCCAGAAAGCTGTTCAAGGAGATGGTTTTGCTCCACGACAACGCCCCAGCTCATTCTGCACAGGACACAGTCAAACATGCTGCTTCTTTGAGCTATCAAATTTTGCTTCATCCCCCGTATTCTCCTAACATGGCACCCAGTGACTTTTTCCTAACCATTGCGTGGCAGGTATTTTCAAAATTACGACGAGGGGATTTTCGAGGTGGAACGTTTACTGAACAATCAAAATGCAGACTCTACAACCAAGATCTCCGTCCAGTCTATCGTCGTTGGTAAAAATGTGTTTTTGAACGGATAAATTAAAACTTTATAACTACCTCTTGTATATTAGGCATTAAGGTAACAAAATATTGTAAGGCAAAGTTTTATAGCGAGAAACTATTCCTTAAAAACTATGAAAATTCTTTACCGAAAGCCCTCATACAATGAATGACTCTAAAGAATGTGAAAGGATGATAAAAAGCAAAAATGAAGTTAACAAATGCATATGGGACATGGAGCATGGCACAAAGCGTTTCTATTGGAAAAGTAAAACATTGCGATCACAAATTATGCTATTCCAGACTTTTCAGAAACCGCTGTGGTCAATCATCAGAATAAAAACATTTATAAAATTTATAAAAACATGGAGCTGTCTGTAACACACATACCTATAGTAATGTTCTTTTGTGGGATGTAAAACCTTTGTAGCTCTCAAATGTAACCGAACAAAACGCTTAACAAAGTGGCTTGGCTTGCAAATTTCCAACCCTATAGGGATCAGGCGTTGAAAGAGAAGCAATTCTGAAACAATCATTCAGATACGCAAAATGGAACGGCATGAACAGGAGAATGCACGAAGAAAAAGAGAAAGCATTGCACTAATAAATAGTACGGAAAGCAAGGGATAAGTGACATATCAGATAGAAATTTCAAAGCAAAAATGTTCGCACACCATTAGAGTATAATATATTTACCCTTATCATCATTTACCATCGAGAATTAGATCTTTATGACCCGCTTCCCACTTACAGAGAGGGAGCGAAATACATGCATTTACCCTATCCGAAAAAGGATTAAGAAAAACCACAAAAAAAACGTCAGTCAGGTTAGACTGCGTACTGGGAACCCGAATACAAACCCCAAAGAGCGAATCTACCCTCCTGGTCTTCCATATTTCATAATTAATTTTATTTTTATATTCAAATCGACGTGTCTTTAAATTCCACCTTTCATTTAAAGACCCTATGTAGAAAGTAATGTTGAAAATATGTACAGAACGTTTGAAATTCCTATTTGGAATTCATATCTCCAAATTCATTGGGACCGTCCATTCTTATATCTTTAAAAGTGACAAAAAACTTAAGTAATATAAAAATGCAATTTATGGCGCTATACAGAAAGGTACCAAAACTGTATACATACTTCAAGCAAAGAAAAAACTGTGTTACATAACAAAACTGAATTCCCACAAATAGAAATTGATGAGCACTAATCATCTTAGACTTTTACAGTTACAACATTTGCTCAAAATGCCCACAATCGGCGTCGATATACCTCTGAGTACGTTGAACACTATTCTCAGCGATTGCAGCACATGCCGTTTCAATTTCTTCCCGAAGTGCTGCAGGTGTAGCTGGTTTTCTACGATATACATCTTTTAAGAGTTCCCCATAGGAGTTCCAAAGGAGTTAGATCCGGAGAACGCGGTGGAAACTCACGGACCTATTCATCCTATCCAGTACCTTGGAAAATTGTCATCAAGGTACGCACGTACATCTCGGTGGTAATGCGGTGATGCACCATTCTGTTAGAAGTAAAATTCCTCATTTACATAGAGTGTAAGAATGGCGAGTAAGACGGATGTGCGTATCATGTTCGGGTACACTGAGCCAGTTACTGTTCCTTAAAAAAAGAATGGTTCAATTATACCCCTAGATGATAACTCACACCAAACATTAATTCCAGATAAATTAACAGCCTTTTCTAAAATAACATGTGGATTTTTTGCACAACAGTAGACGCAGTTATGCCGGTTAACAGTTCCGTTGGACTTAATTTGTGCCTCATCGGACCAAACAACTTTCCCTACGAAGGCCTCATCCTCTTGCAGCATGTTCCGAAACCACTGACAGAACTGCATTCTCTGATTGGGGTCATCTTCATTTAATGCATGCAAAAGTCTTGGTACAAAAACTTTAAACTTTGCTGTTTTAATAATACGACATACGCTGGTTCTGCTAATCCCAGTCTCACGTGCAATTTGCTTTGTACATTTCTGTGATTAATGCTCAAAACGTTTCAAAACCATTGCCGAGGACGCGGGGCTTGCTGCTGTGCGAGGTCTCCCAGATCTGCCCTTGTGAACATCACACCATGAGTCTCAAATTTGTCTTCAATGCGTGCAATTGTTACTCGCTTTGACGGCCCTATTCTGTACACATGTCTCCATTGCCTTTGAGCTTCAACAGTCAGTTTTCCAATATCACTTCAAAATTTCTTTCCGCTGTTCCAACGATAATCTTGTCTCCATTTTTGTTGTAGCAACGCTAGCATAACGTAACGTGAGTCACATCTGTTTAAAGAATTACGGTAATACGATAAGATTGACTTGTTGGTCCTGGTGTAGTGGTAGGCATACCTTGTCTCCTAAACCCAAGATCGCAGATTTGATCCCAGCCAGGACCGATGGATTTTTTTTCGGGCGTAAAAACCCAAAGTATGGCTTCCTTCGGAAGAGAAGTAAAGCCGTGGATCCCGTGTTGTGCATTTACGGCACGAAAAGGAACCTCTAGACTGAAAAAGAAGCCTCTGAGCAAAAGTTGTTGGCCGTTTCATACCTTGAATTGATTGGGATGCTGATAACTTGAGATGTTAAAGAGCGTCCGTAAATAAACAAAATGTAAAAAATCTTGGGCTTCATTTGTTCATTGTTGATTTATCTGTCACGTAGCAATGGTATCATAATGTGAGTCAAATCCTGTTTACAGAACATCATACTACACATTATTGTTGTTTTCCGGTCCAACTTTGAAATGCATTAAATAGATATCTACTGTGAAAGTGTTTATACATTTTTGCCACCCTCGGTATTTACTACAAGTAGTGTTCCAAAAGTTCTGGACCTGATTCAAAGATGTCATGAAGATGTCTAAATTACTATGATAGTTTTTAAGTATTTCTTTAGATTGCGCTGTAAAGTTTCGGACTTGTAAGTGTAGTAAATTGTTTGTGATGATCATGTAATCAAATTAGTCTTAATAATTTCTACAAAATGGATAAAACTGATATAAATAAAATTGTTTAAAAGAGTTTAACCCCAACAAATATATAAATTGAGTTAGATTCCACATTAAAGGAGTTTTCCTCTTCGTTTTCGATGGTTAAAAAGCGGGTTGCTGAACTTAAGTGTGGTCATACATCCATTTAACAAGATGACTTCTCAGGGCGTCCCAAAACTGCTACGACCGACGAGATTGTGACAAATAAAACATCACAATGTCATACTCAATTACGCGAGTCAGCCCACATTGCAAAGATTGCGATAGGCCCAGTCTACCACATTTTATCGGAAATTTGGATATGAGAAAGCTTCCCGCCCGATGGATGCTGCGTTTGTTAAGAATGAAACAAAATCGCAATCAAATGAACATTGCTCAATTAGACTTGTTTAAACGCAATTCCAGTGAGTTTCTCCGACGTTTCATAACTGTAGATGAAACATGAGCTCATTACTACACGCTAGAGACAAAGCAGCAGACCAAACAGTGGGTGCTAACAGGTGAAAAAGCACCAAAGAAAGCAAAAACGGGTCCAAGTTGTGGCTACAGTTTTCTGGGATTCTCATGATGCGGTGCATGTAGACTACCTCCAGGAGGGTTGAACCATCACTGGGATATTATTCACTGACTGGACCAGCTGAAAGATGCTATTCAGGCCTTACGTAAAAGAAAGTTATTTTTAAAGACTAAAATGTGCCTTCAAACACGTCTGGGATTGTCGCTACAAAACTGCAAGACCTTCACTACCAAGTACTCTACATCCGCCATATTCTCCTGATTTGACTACCAGCGATTACTTTCTGTCCCCAAACCTGGAGAAATCTCTGGGTGGACGAAGATTCACATCAAATGATGAGATTGAAGCTCAGACAGATGCTTATTTTTCACAGATGAACAAATCTTATTTTACTGAGGGTATTAAAATGTTGGGAAGTCATTGGATAAATGTATTGATTTACAAGGTGACTATGTGGAATAATAAAAATAAAAAAAAAAACTTTAATTATTGTGTTTTCTTGGTCAGGCAGACAACTTTTAGAACGCCCATCACAGGTTTGTAAATAACCGAACAAATTTTCTCGATTTTATGATACATTAAACGAACGTGAAATATCGATATTAAGTTTCGATATAAGCTACAAGGTTGACTTATTTTACTCAGATACAATAGTAAGAATTGTGCTTTTTAACAGACATAATTCCCAGCTTCCAGATCAGTAAACTGAGGTGGCTTTTTAACCGTGCGTATTTTTCTACTACTGTCAAAGTAATTAGCAGTAAATTAACATCATAATATACAACTGTGTTAGAATAACCTCCTGAGATTTTCTCAAGCAAAGCAGGTCTTTCCGAGTCTCGTTTTTCCACCATTCTCTGACGGTACTGTAATATCTCCCTACGTCACTGAAACATCGGAGTGACAACTTCCCAATGTGGAACGGCTTTGAACCACCTCGCTAGGCGAAATATGAGGATGACAGCTTTGCTTTGAAGTATTTCAGCTGTTGGGAGACAAAGAGAAACGTGGTCTCTTTTCCCAAAATACCTCACTGTCAGATGTCAGTAAAGCAAACAACGTAATACTTTGTTACGTTTTCACAAATTTTCGTGCTTGACACCAGTTTTCTACTTTTTAGCAAAAGCGCCTCTGGATATGACGGGTTTAGTGCAGAAATATAATGTTAATCAAGTAATTTCTCTTTGGTACCTGTACATGGTGTTAATGAACGACACCACAATATTTTAAGACAGTGGTAGCCAAAGGTTTTTCTGTCATGAGTCAGATTTTTTTACTCAAGAAAATGTATCAAGGGCAAAACTTGTGTTTTTTAAATTTAAATAATATTAATTCTCGCGCTACATTTTAAAATTACAATTTTTTTTACCTTAAAGGGACAGGCTGGTGTGTTTTGATGAACATTCATGAAAAATTACATTTTTTATTCTTTATTTACAGTAGGGACATTAATTTTGGACAATTTAGAGAATTTTGTTAGATATTACATTGATCTGTTGGTTTTAATTGAAGTGTTTGCTTTTTATTGAAGTCAAATTTTGGGGTAAACTTGGAAAATGTGTCATAATATTTAATGTTTCCAAAAATGAGCAACTAAATTACAATTAGCTATATTTTACACATTCATATGGGTTATTGTAACTGCTTTGTTGGATATCCTTTTTATTTGTTTACTGTCTTGATTCTTCGCGGCATTTAGTTAGTTCACCAAACATTGGAGATCTTCTGCTGTTATCACTCTGAACCACGATTGGATGATGGCCTCTAGCAGCTTCCTCTTGTTGCTGGGATTCCGATATGACACCAAAATTTTCATTCTTGACACAAGTTTTCAATTTGTTTGAGGTCAGGACTGTTCCTTGGCCAAGGGGGAACAGTAACATGATGGTTCCTGAAGTATTGCTGATTGATTCGAGCGGTAGGACACTCTGCGCCATCTGGAAGATACACCGCTGACTGTCACCTCCAAACAAGCCAAGAATAGTAGGCAGCAGTTTTAAGTCTTAAGACCTCTTCTTGGTATATTTTTGGCATTAAAGTTGCCCTGCAACTTGTTGCTAGGCACCCGACATCATGCCTTGCCATGCTTCACTACACCATGATGCTGACGGGAAGTTTCATAGTGGTGATGTGTACTCAGGTGACATGTCCTCACCTGTTCGGCGATACACAAACGTGATGCCACCACTTACAAAGATGTTGATCTTCCTTTCATCGCTCCAAATGACTTTACCCCAATCCCTGTGTACTAAAGCCCACTCCACACGCTTTTGCCTCTGCTTTTGATTGAGATAAGGCTTCTTTCTTGGGGTCCTCGCTCGCAGACCATTTTCGTGAAGTTTTTGTCTCATTGTTTGGTCAGAGACTTTTAGCCCAGAAGTTCTCAAGATGGATTTATATCTTCTGCGGTGCGTCGGCGATCTTGAAGAGAAAGGCGGAAGCTTTTGTGGCAGTCTTGAGCAGTATGTTTTAGTTTTCTGCCACTTCATGGAGACGTTCTTGTGCTCTCAGTTACTTCGTGCTACTTGCAAACTTTCCTAATGCCTGATTTTGCAGTATCAATACCCTATTCCCTATTTCTTCATAGGAATAGCCTTCCTGACGAAGTGTTACTGCTTTACTACTTTTACTTGGTGACCGATGCATTTTGTCTTAGGAGTCATTATTTCAATTTACATGAAGACTTTTCAACTTACTCTGAAAGATGTTCACTTCATAAAAGTTAGTTGCCAATTGCTATACAACAATGATGATCAACTGTTGAGATATATCCAGTTCCGCCTACAGTAAAGTGTAAAGTGGAGGTGACACGCGACGAACATTATGTTACTCTGAATTTCTGCCTCTGTTTCAACAAATCCTTAGCCGAGGCCAATGAAGGGTATGTTCTTTCCTATAATACAGCTCGAAGATGGGGAAGGCAATCAATTTCAAAGGAAGGTGGACTGTTAGGTAGAAAACACTAACACATCTGATGTCACAGAGTAAAGTTCAGTAATCTTAAGATCATTTACAGAAACTCTGAAAACTGCACACTTGATGTGTTTGAGCACGGTGGATTCCTGAACAAAACTACCTTCGCAAGCAGTTGGATGGTGTCACAGGAAGATGCGGAGTTTGCTTCAGTTCTGATGAAATTTTGTTTCATCATTTCGATCCTGACAGCAAACAGCAAAAATCTGTCATCACTAACAAAAAAAAAAAAAAAAAAAAGGCGAAATTGGTGGTTTCTGCCTGGAAGGTTACAGTCATCTCATTTTTTGATATTGGAATGGTTTACCAGCATTTCGTACCTGCACACACAACTGTAACTGCGTAGAGATATCCTGAAAACTCTGCACTTATATCACACACTTATAAAGGCCACATTTCTGTGAAATAACCTGGATACTGCACCATGATACTGTACGGTTGCATATCACAAATGTTGCTACTGAATATCTCACAAATTAAATGGGAAGTGTGTCCCTAACCCTCCCTATAGTCCAGATTTAGCTCCATGTTGAGAGATCTAGAAAGGCGATTCTGAAGTATCTGCCAAAATAATGTTTTACTGCAAGTCTTTGAAGACTAGCAGAAATTCTGGGACAGGGGCATTGCATTTAACGGTAATTGCCTTTAATAAAAATTACTGAAAAAACGAGAACGAGTAAAGAGATGCTGTTAAAAAAACTATGATCATTTTTATTGAACAGCCCTCGTATTTTTAAGTAATTGTGCTTTCAACCTAGGTGAATAGTGTTTAACGCCTGTTTTTGCTACTGAGGCGGTGAACTGATGATACACCAGATGAAATTATTTGCAAAGGATTGTTTTTAAGGAAGGAAGCGTTCCAGTCCTAAATTTAGGGTACCTCCCCGGCATTTTCCATTTATGAGGATTGAGGAATACCTGGAAAAAACCTCAATCAGGGAGGATAGTCCTGGCGGGACTGGAAACCTCCCGCTCACGAGTCCGCACCTTAACGACCTCGGCCACCCGTGGCGATGTGCTTTCAACCTAGTTTATGCTTCCGTAATGACATTAGAAATTATTTTCATATAAGTACCAAAGCGCAATTATTAATTTTTGTGTCAATTTTTTAATCAGCAAACAATAGAAAAGTAATTTTGCCGCTTAGGAAAGTAGGCTTACTTCAGAGCGTTTTCTCTTAAACTATCTACGCGCAGTACAGGAAAACGTCTCATTTCCTGAGGTTTCCTGCTTTTTTCCAGCTTCCAGTATCATACGCGCAAGAACAAGAGCAATACAGTGAAGGAAATAGAAACCCAAAAGAACAGAGACAAGGAAAGAGAATTTGAGAGAATGGACTAAGAAATCCCAACCTAGTTCTCAGAGAATGATAAAACGAAGGCTGTAACGCTTACTTTTCTGTTTCCCACAGAAGAGAAAGGGGAATAAATCTATGGGGGTGCATTAATAGTTTCTCTATTAACGTCTGATAATATTTTCGGCTTACATTTACACTGATGAACATATTGAAACTTCTACGGAATTATTCACACGTTAATACATTACACGAATCTAATGCGCAACTTTTTTTGTCCAAATGTGGCATTATTCAAAATTGTGGTGCGCGTTAGATTCGAGTGCAAATCCGTTCCGTAGTTCGCGGTAACAGCATTCAAAATTTTCCTTTATTACGTCATAACGCATTTCTGCAATTCTCAACCTCGTTTCATTTATTGTTGGTCTATTATTGCATTGAACGTTTGAATAGTAGGTAGTCACGAAATGGAGGGCAAACTTATGCTGGTACTTTCAAGTGTAAAGTAATTCTTTATGATGAATAAAATGGTAACAGAAAGTCAGGAAGAGAGTTCACTGTAGCTGAGAGCAACGTTCGCTTGTGACGGCAACAGAAATTCACATTATTTGCAACTAAAGACAGTAGGAAGATCTCGCAAAGGAGACATCCTGACATTGAAGAAAAAGTTTTGGAATTCGTACATGAAAAGAGGCAACCTGCGACTAGTGACACCATAAGAAATACTTTTTTCTTCTCCTGTCCACAGCACGAGTGGTGGATTTTGTCCTACGTGCTCCAGATGTAACATAATCCACTTATAAACTCTTTATGTTCTGATCGCTTTATGAAGCGGATGGGCTTATCTCTAGTCGTACAATATATATATATATATATATATATATATATATATTGATTTTAGGTTTCAAATTTCAATTCGATGGCACATTATATTCGCGTAAATATGGTAAATTAAAACGATGCAAAGTATTAACGACATTAACAGTCTTAAAGCTATAAAAGCGTATCGCCCGAACAGTAATAAGTGTATTGCTTGCTAACCGAGTAATAAAAAATATGAAAAACCATATTATTGTGTTTGTGTTCCAAAAGAACGGTGTTTCTTTCCTATCATCACAACATATAGGAGGGCGGATTGATAAGTGTGGTAAATGTCCGCATAACAAACGAGCTACAAGTGACTCTCTAATTCTTTGTATAATTGTTGTAGTTTAAATACGGCATTGTCAGTTCTTTACATTGTTAATTTATCCCTTACACACCAATGATATGTGAAAGTAATTATGTCCATTTAGTCATAGCACTTGAAATATTCGCTGGGGTATAATTGTACCCCATTTGGTAGCTGTTGTTTCTTCTGAAGAAAGTTGGCAGGCATTATATTCTGTATAGAAGAGGACGCCGATTTTGAAGACTGCAAACCAAACGCTTGAGGAAGAACGTTTTTAATTCGTTTTTGGAAAAGTTGCAGCATCATCTGAATGACTTGTGACTATTGACGAAACTTGGATCCACTACTAGACCCCGGAGAGAAATCGGTAGTCAAAAAAGTGGGGTTGGCGGCTTTGTGGGAGGGAACAGTGATAACATTTGTTTGAGTAGGGGACTCACATGGTATCATTATTATTTAGAAAAGAGTAAAACGGTGACTGATTGTTATTATGCAACCATATTGGACCGTTTGCATAGTTTTCTTAAAAGGGTTTAACGCATGATTTTACTACAGAGGCACCAGAGGATGTGGGCACTGATGATACACGAGATCAAATAATAAATTGGGAAAGGATTTTTTTTTCAAAGGAAGGAAACGTTCCAGGCCTAAGTTTAGAGTACCTCCCCGGCATTTGCCATTTATGAGGACTGGGGAAACCCTGGAAACAACTCATTCAGGGAGGAACTTCTGATGGAAATCGAACCCCCACGGGTCCGAGTAGTGAGTTGATTGGCGTGTAAAATAATGCTCCTGTGCCAGGAAAATGTGCCTGCTCACACGTGCACGAGCTGGAGTTAGAAATAGTTCCCCACGCACTCTATTCCCCAAATTTGGCCTGATAAATTTGTTTGGGGGAAGAAATTTTTGTGGAATGAAGAGGTTATCTGTGCTGTAAAAGAGCATTAAACACAGTGCGAAATACATTTTTCTCGTGGAGTATAAACAATGAGATCTCGCTGGGTTGCATCATTCCAAACAAGGTATCTGAGAGCAGTGGTTTTATTTTAGGCAGCTATCCAATGTGCCAAGCCTTATCAAAAGCATTCTCAGTATCAAAAAATAGCCAATGATAAACAGATTTTTCTTCAATTGATTCTAATATGATATCAAGTACATTATGAAGTTGCTGAGGACAAGAATGTGATGGTCGGAAGATAAACTGAGTATTTGGTATTATGGAATTTGTTGCCTTCAAGAGTTGTGCATAGAGTAAAGGGTTCGAACACTTTAAAAACAGAAGGAGACTGATTGGTTGATAGCTATGATGATAAATTTTGGCTTTGAATCATTACAATATTTCCATCTAGTTGGAAAACAACCTGTACGAAGAATGGCATTATATAAAAACACAAGAGCTTTCCAGGGAGACTACAAGTAGTGGTTTAACAATTACATCCTGACCGTAGATTTGTGGTTGGATATTTCTTTATTGCCTGAGCAGGTGAAATTAACTAAGTCGAAAGCCGTAGGACAGTATTTTTATTTACGGGACCTCCACAGAGCTCGCGATCACCAGGTTGAGAACACCTGTTGTAAAGGATTAGGCAGCCAACAGGAAACTTAAACAGAGAGGGAAAAAGGTGAATTTCCAGATGCTTCGGTAACGGCGCTTAAGTTGGGTCTACACTTTAACTGCAAAATACGTTTCTCCTCTTTATCTGCTTCTTCTCCGTTTGTTTTTCATTACCGTCAACATAGAAACTTTTGATTGATTTGAGAAGTCAGAGTGCGTTCAAAGGAGAAAGAAACATTAAATGTTGGTTTAGAAAACCCTTTTTTTAATGTTTACATACTGTTAAAACGATTTGCTTTGAAGAAATGAACGATGATAACTATAGGAGAGAAAACGTTTGGATAATAATTAATAACTACTTTTTATTTTATTTAATGTATGATTAACAGAATTGAAATGTAACATCAAATGACTTTTAAACAAATAACACACAATTTGTGCAAAACGTTTTTAAAGGTTTGGTCTGTAGCTTCTGTAAATGTTCCGAATTATTGTTGTTCTTAGCTGCGAAGGCAAATGACATATTGAATTGAAATATTCCCTTATTTAAACTAGTACGCGTCTTGACGTATACAGCCGATTACATAGTCGAAGACTCAGTCTGTCTTGGGCAAGCGTAGAAGATTTTCAGGTCATTGTCAGTGAGAGAGATGAAGGGGGGATATTTCATAGAGTTTTCGTTATTGTGTGGTCTTGCTGTGGGCTCCGTCTTATTTGATTATATCTGTCCTCTTCTAGGATTGTGTAGAACATAACCAAACGAAAGGACCGGGATGCAGACGATATCAGCTTAAAATATAATACAATGTGCCTGTAAAGTCATGGTGCTGTTTAGAACAGTCACACAAAAGCTATGGCACAAAATAGAAATGTGAAACCTTCGCCAAATGAAAGAAAATCTCTCCAAGTTAGCATACCTCTTCAGTGCAATTCGATCTGGCTTCTGTTTGTTGTCCTACACACATCTAAACTATATCCTAATTCATTCCACACACGACAAACGACATCAGGCGTAACACAGTGAATAGCGTCTCAGATTTTATCTTTTAAATAGTCAATGTTGTTGATACGAACACTGTACACACTGTTTGACATAACTCCGGCGGCCGTGGTGGCCATGCTTTCTATCCACTAACAATGTTGGTAATATTAGAAAAGGTTTTTCTTATTTATTAACCATAGCCATACTAAATCTTTTTATACAAAAAAAAAATCTTTATCTATCTTATTGCAGGGCCCATATCAATAAGATTTTGGTTTTCATATACTTTAATTCTCATTTTCCTGATGTGGAGGAGCACCATTTTAATGAAAGGCGACACTTTCGCCTTCGTCTTCAATTTGTGGCACTGTATACAATTGTAACATGATAAGATAGTTGTTTGACTTCACATTTTTCTCCGTATAGAAATATGGGCCTGCAATTTTATCAGGAGTGAGGGCAAACCAGACGTTCGCCGTCACGTTCATACTCAATGTAGGCATGAGGATTTTCACAAGCCCATATCCTCACGATGAACATGAACACATACATGGAATTGGCCTCATCACTAAACATCTTCTGTAAGGATCGTCATCATTGTCCATCTCATCAAGCATCTGTACAACAAACTCAAATCATTTGGGTTTATCACTTGGGGAGAACATGTAAGAACTGCAGTTTGTAATTCGTACATTGGAGATCTTTCTTTAAAACTTTATGAACTGTAGTCTTCTTCAGTAATGTCACAATATGAGATACGTGTGGACGGACATGAAGCGGAAATCATTGTCAACATTTGGAGCATAGGGAACAACATGCTCCTGAAGAATTTTCTCAATGTACTGGTTTGCGTTCAGGACCCCTTCTCCATAAAAACTAACTCTGTCTTGGCTTCCACGCTGATACCAGCCCACATTCCCTGAAAGCAATCGTCGATGAGAAGGGCAAGAGGCACACCTTTCTCCAGTCCTCCTCCATACTCTTTCTCTGTCATCAGGCAATTTTAGACTGAGCCTCGCTCGACTCATCCGTGAATAGGACAGCTTTCCATTACTCCTCAGTTCATTTCAGATGCTGACGAGCAAAGAAAGGCTTACTTGCCTATGTTGCTGGGTAAGCAAGAGATCTCTGGCTGGACTTCTTGAAATGAGCTGTGCTTCTTCAAAGCTTTTTCTCAATGTTCTCATACTAACATTAACTCCTGATGCCCTTTGCAACCGATTTTTAACTTCTACGGCTGTTGTATGACGATCAAGCAAAATTTGTAGCCTCAGAAATGTATCATCTCTGGCAGATGTCACACTTCTGCGACATGATCCTGGTATTCGGCAGTAAATACCAGGTTATCTAAATCTTCGGATGTATTCTGTAAGTAGAGACATTGATTGACTCGTTACAAAGCGCATGCTCCGGCCTTCTTCCAACAGGTTAACTGCTGTGGCAGTCTCCTCTCCACTTAACAGCATGATAAAACAATGTGTTAAACATTTGAAACACCTCAACAATGGAATAAAACTGATGTAACGGCAATGTCAATTGGTCCAGGTATAAAAATATTATTCAATTGCATTTATTTTCATGCTATTGCAATAAAGGAAATCATAGACTAAAAATGATGTCTGAATACATAAGAATGGTTGCTAAATGTTTGGAAAAGTATTTAATCTTCAAAAAATAAAAGGAGTTATAATAATTCACATATAATAATGCGTAAAATTAAAAATACTTGTTTCCCTCAGTATAGTTAAATAAAGTTCATGCATGCAGCAATAAAATGTTGGCCTGTATCTAGTGGTTCAGAGGAGCGCATCAGAAAATTGAAAATTTAATACATGCAATATAGGGAAAGCGCAGTTTCCTTAAATAAACCAAATAAATAAGTATAGTTAGAGAGAGGTTCTTGTTTATACTTTGTGAATTTCAACGTGCCTTACTCGTCTTATATTCGTTTTAAGTAAAATAGAAAACCAAACTTTTTGTGCACAAGAAAGTCAAGAGGTTGTGTTGTAAATATTAATTTACAAGCATGTGTTTACAAGCTCTGCATTACTCGATATTCCCTGCTATTTTCCTTCCAAAGCGCACCATGATGTTCCCGGGCGGAAAGCAAAGCCTCCTTAAACCGTTTTACTTCCCTTTGATCCATTCCATGGCCTCCGGTAGAACAATACAGTTACTTTGCCTTACATCTAGAAGAGCTAATCTCTTTGAGTAGTCGGTCGTGAAAGAAAGGAGTCCATTTACAGAAAACAGAACGACTTTTTTTTATTCCTTTCTTCTTCTATTTTTTAGGGTCTATTTCTCCTCTACCTCGTCATTTTCTCTCATTTGAATCCCCATTTTGATTGGTCTGCCTTGAAAGACAAAAGAATGGTACAAAATGACTATCGATCGCGATATACCAGACATTTGAACGCATTCTTCTTCTTTTCGCCTTTATCTAGATTAAAATTTTTCCATTGTATTCATCATGGTGATTGCTTGCTCTGTTAAGCGTCTTGAAATGAATGCAAAAGTATTACAAAGTTGCAGTGGTTGGTACAATTTGACATATATCATTTCGCTGCTAAAAGACAAGCGGCTGACTATGACAGTTGATACCTCCAAAAAGCATCTTGTTGTTGCTTGTAACCAAGCAAAGTAAGCTTAAGTACTTTAATTATGTGTAAAGAAATTATTAAGTATCTTTAATATCTATTTTCATTAATGATATGTGATATTACTCTCTGTTGTTACTTTTAATAAATGATTGTAATTATATTACTACCTATTTTCAGTGTTTTAAGTGCCTTTATGCCTGCCTATTTTGACCAAAATAAATGCCTGAACTTCCTGACTCTGTTTCAGTGGATTGCTCAAGTACAGTCAAGTGAAAAATAAACAAACAACAATATACAATCATTGTGTATTTTTACTGAAAAAAGGATGTACTCACCTCTGCCACTAGCCTCTATTCTTATGTAATGTTTATCATCTCGCTGCCATACTGTGTAGAACGTGATAACGTATAAACAGCATGTATCTAGGCAGGAACCCTGTAGATCAGAACACGTTTATGGTCATGCTGATATAATTTTAATAATTTACTCATTACACTAAAAAATCACAATTAATTTTAAACCACTCCCCAGAGATAGATAATAAAGTTCTTGTTCTCATTGACGCTACACTCCAGGGTGAGTCTTGACCTGCCGCAGCGATTTCTGCTTCCTCTACCTCCGTTTTACGACTACCTTGATAGAGAGCAGTATTGCAGAAGAGTATGTGAACAACATGCCGGCATCCCGCCGGTAGCCTGTCATGCGACTCCTTAGATCGAAGAATGCCACCTTTTCATCGGACAGTTGCCCAACTATCTTCATGATGCAGGGTGGAACGCTTTATAGACTTCCCTAACTTAGAAACATCCCTAAGTAGGTACTGGGAATCTGACCCGTGCCTTCCTGCCAGCATCAGCAACCCTAACCACTAGATCAAAGAATTGGTCAGATTTTAGAGCTGCGTGCATTAAAACAAGTACAAATGCTGATTATATTATTTCATTTTCAAAATATTTTGGATAGAGAATCATTTGAAAAGGTATGGAATGAAGCACAAATTGAAGGCATAGCTTTTAAAATTACTTTTATTTTTTAACACAGTCTGCCTTGACATTAATTCCCTTTGTCCAGCGATGCTCCAAAGCCATCACGAATGTCAGATTCCTCTAGGCCAGAAAAATACCTCAATGGTTGGGGATAATCCCTTCATCGAACGAAAATTTCTTTCTACCAAGGAATTTTCTCAGTTTAGGAGGCATAAGAAAGTCTGATAGAGCATATCAGGGGAATGAGGCGGACGAGGCAGAAAATCGTACCCAAATTCATTGGTTTTTTGCCATAGCAATAACTTGATGCAAGTTTGTTTCCTTTTTTGATAAATTCGGCCTTTTTTTCGCGAATTTTTGTTTGGTCCAAAGGGTTTGCATAATACACTTCAGTGATAAGAGTTCAATTGGAAAGATGGGTCAATTAGCAGTACACTCTTGACATCCCAGAAAACCACTGCCATGATCCTCCCAGCCGATTTCACACATTGGCCATTTTGGCGGTGGAGAATCGTGACGCTTCCATTGTTTAGACCGTTGTTTTGTTTCAGGTGTGCAGTAGTACACCATGTTTCATCATTGTGTCTCAAGCCGGTACATAAAGTCAGCGGGATCTCTCTAAAAACGGGCCAAACTTTGGTGACAGATTTGCACTCTTGATTCACTTTTGGTCCTGTGTCAGGAGTGGCCGCACCCTGTTGCCGATAATTTTTTCAAACACTATCTTCACTGAAAATGTGAAATAAGCGTTCCCTTAAAAGGCACAGAGTTACATCTTTAATCATCGATCCTCTAGAACCACGTCCTGCACCTTATCCATAATGTCTGATGTGACGGGTTTTGGTCGCTTGCTGCGTTGTTCATCTTCCAAGCATTCAAGGTCACGTATAAACTTCGTGATTCACTTGAAAACTGTTGAAATAGGTGATGCAGAGTTCCCTAGGTGTTTGTCATATTTGTTTGAATTGCTATTGCATTCATTTACCAAGTACTTGACCGCTCGAAGTTATATTTGCCATTTTTTTTTTTTTTTTTTTTTTTTCCATACTTCAACAAACAGCTATAGCTACTATGATTCTTGATCAGTGCATATTTTATTGCACACATGTTTCCATGGAAGACGGCAGATGCTGATGATAAAACTGCTTCGGAAATGCTGCTGTCATCTGTGGGTCATATGACTCTCGTATACTGTATCTACAATGAGGTTATTTGAGTAATGGGTCCCAGTGAAACAAAGGGCCATTTTACTTATGCATTGTGATGAGCATACAGTTGAACAAGGTCTATGTACTGTACAGTACAGTCCCCCCTGTTGTATTCCTCAATGTTTAATGAAATAGTTAAACGGATCTTAAAGAGGTTAAATTATTTAGTTAAACAAATGCACTGTAGTCTTATTAAATAAAAGAAATCATGCGTTATTTATCATTGCCATATCTACTGTTTTCTTAACTAAAATGGTACAGTGTTTTACACTTCTGAATAGCTCTTGGAGAGGAGAAGAATATTCTTGAATAAAATGTGCATTGGGCCATAAAAAAAGTTTAATCCCGTATCTCCTTTATTAATGGAGATACAAAAAAAATATATATATACCCCTGCCATGAACTACCCCATTATGTTAAAAAAAAGTTATTTTAGGTTAGCAAGACAAATGAGACACCCTTCTAATGATTTTCCTTATTAGGAAACGAATGCTGAAACATGACTTTGCAGTAAACCTTCCTACATAGCACAATCACTTGCTATTTCGTAACTGACGTAACAATTACGGCGTGGCTTAGCTGGGAAATACCGTTTTGCAGTTCAGTTTATTAATGTGTAACCATGCTTCGTTAGCGCTTGTAACAGGAGGCATTTGTTATATACATATTTATTCATTTAATTGCACTCAGCTGTTACTTTTTGTCCCTTAGAAAATTAAATAGAAGCTAGAGAATCCGTGGAAACGCGTGTGTGTTGTTTGTTAGCTTTGCACATATTTAAAAGAAAATAATAATTAGTTTCTATCCTTTTATAACAATTAGTGATCCAAAATTCTGAATTAATAAACGTGTGCCGAGGCAAACTTGGTACAAAGGTAGCTTGTACACTGTAGATAAAATATTACAACAACACTTTTAATTGTCCTGGCGAATGACCTTGTATCGATTTGCGCGAGACAATTGAAGTATTAACAATTAATCAAACTTTAAAAACTTTCTTAAAAATATTGCATCTACTATGAAATTAGTTCAAAATGGAAGACAAAAAAATCTACCTAATTGAACTAACAAAATTTATACAATTTCATAATATAATTATAAGCAAAATGCCAAACTTTCTCTCGAGAAAGTTGGTATTAAAACTATTTATAATTTGCATAAAATAACCTTAAAAACCCTGCAATACACCCGGGCCACCAAAGTAGCCGAAATAAACTCCATTCCCCAGGAATTTCTTATCTACGTTCTATCACTTAAGAGACTCAGAGGAGAAGACTGTTCAATGTCGGGGCGACCGTTGAAGACAAGACTTATGTGGACCAATGAAATTAAACTTATAATTCACTTCAGTAGCACTCATATGACAGTACCAAGGAAAGAGATGAGCACACAAATATCGATCGGCGGCGTACGTTTGTGCAATAACTGCACAACACTATATCGATCGTAACAGCAAGTACCTCGCGAGTGGTCGATGCTTGTATAGTTTACCCTGTAGCCTACGTGCGAATGTTTAAAATAACTAGTTTTAATTTGTTGTCAGCGTATTTTAACACACTATTAACACCAACATTTAAACTTGTTTTCTCTTTTTCTAGCTAATATGAAGTACTAGATGGCAGCAAGCTTTTAACTACTCTAATGTCATGTTTTTGGTGCTACGCTATTAACATAAATTATTTTCACATAGAGCATGCGTGCCATGCATGAGTTATTCTAATACGAGCATTTGTAACGGATTTCCCTGGCGGCGAAGCCTGGTACTAATGGCGTTGCGGAAGCCATGCGCGACATTTGTCTAATATAAAAGGAATTCATTTTCACATCTTAAAAGCGAAACGGAAACGTCGCAAAGGCAATGAACCGACTACGTGACTTTTTTCCCCTCTTTTTCCTTCCTCTCCGTGCATTTTATCGCCGTTTTCTTCTCGCACATCCGCTCTCCATATATTCGCACTCAACATGCAAGGTTGAAGGATGGCCGGCGGGCGATCTTCTGCATACCAAAACAGACCCGTTGCTTTGCATGTGTGCGTCCGGGACACACTTCCACTAAGAGTCTGGGGAAATTTATTTCTCTTAGCGGGAAATTTGGAGCGCAAGACAAGAGGGGGGAGTTTAAAAAAAATAAAAGAAGGCGTCTTAAAGCTAGACACGTTCGCGGTGATTCACTGCATTAACCCGCTCATGCGCAGAAAAGATCTATTTCGGGGAGTACACCTTGGCATTTGGAGAGCTTCGGAGCAATCGTTTTCCAATTGGGAGCAGCTACTTCTTTGGAAAAGCGGAAAGCTAAACCTTCAAAAGCTTAATGTGCAGTTACTTTGGTAGCAGACTTTGTTTAGAATAACCAACCTGATACAAGCACCATATAGGACGTGCGGTCCATAAGTTCCCGGACCGGCATTGAAGGCCACGAGTTACTGTTGCGATGCACACGTGTTTCAGAAGTTCAAATCCATTTTCTTTTCAGCCACATAACTCTTTTGCTTGCAGACGAGTGGTGTAGAAAATGGAACACAGAGCAGCGGTTAAATGTTTTGACATCCCTGATTGGAGAAAAAAAAATATTTTTTTCATTTTTTAAAATTTAATCAATGATTTTTCAGTTTTCAAATGATGCATTACTTACGTTGTTTGTTCAATTTTAAACCTATTTAACACGATACTGAAATAAACGTTAAGTGGGCGTGGAACTTCTTAATGTCAGCTATTACAACTTTAAACTAGTTTTGATAAACACATTCAAACATCGCACTACTGAGATACTGCTAATCTCACTAGGGAGAGCATTGGTCAGTCTTTTAACAATATCACTTCAGTGCTTTTTATCGCAGATGCCACCAAATTATTGTTTTCAATGTGACTGCTGTTCATATTTGCATGTGGTGGATATTAGAGCTGAGTTAATTCGTGAATATTATTCTTGAGTTAGAGTTTAATACGGAGTTATAATGTGTAGAACTACGTTACTTTTTTTAAGAAAGAGATGAATGTTGTTAAGCCTAAAATAGTTGCTTCAATAAATGATGGAGAGTTTAATCTCCCATCTACAGCAACTCAGGTAGGCCCAAAATCAGATAATGTTAGCAGCTTGCTAAGAAACTCTATAAAATTTAAGAACAATACACTAATATCACGGTTAATTAAAAAAAAAAAAAAAGAACTTTACGGATGGAATACACTGGGCTCGGTTCAGATTGGTGTGGTTTCGAAGTATTCTCCGTTGAGTTGAATGCACTTTGCCCAACGCGTCTGCCAATCCTGGAACACGTACTGTAAGCCATCTTTTGATATCTTCTTCAAAACAGCCTCAGCTTTTTTTTCACGGCGGCCTCTGAAGTACCAAAAATGCTTCCCCTTCTCCTTTTTCAATCAGGAAAACAGATAAAAGTCACAGGGGCTAAGTCTGTGGAGTATGGAGGATGAGGGACACATTCGAGGTTTCAAACACTTTCACTCACATCATCTTCTGTTCAGCAGTTAGTAATCTTGAGATCCACCTCGCACAAACGCGTATCATGTTCAAGTGATCATGCAAAATCGAAAATGTACTGCCATGGTAAATGTGCAACATGTCTGCACGAACAATGACGCCAGCTGTGTTTGGTTTGTTTGCTGCTGTTTACTGGAACCTTGCTTTTTTGTTGAAAACACTGCCCTCCTTAAATTCCTTGAACCATCGAAGTGCTGAAGATTGAGGCAGAACATCATCACCGTATGCCTACTGCAACAATCTGTAAGCTTCCTTGTCGGATTTCTGCAAACGAAAGCAAAACTTCAACGTCTTCATGAATCAACTCCATTTTGTATGTAGGCGACTGACGAACTGACGTAGTTTGATCGTCCCCTGTGTGCGAGAGAACTTCTGTTTTTGTCCACTAATCAGGGCTGATCCGTTTTCATTATGCAACAATATTTCAACATGTTTCTTTGCTGTGCACTACAAAATAATAATTCTCAGTCTTTGTTCACTTGCCTCGCATGTTGAAAGAATTAAATGAGAATGCTGTGAATGAAGCGATTGATATGGAAATTTTATTTAAAATGGCAGATTGGCTTGGAAATTTTAACAAAGCACGATCATAGAACCACACTTAAATTTTTATTAAAGTCATGCCCATGTGAAGAAACATTTCATAGTTCAAAGAACATTCATTATAAGGATGAAACTGGCAAAAATAATGAGCTTGACTCAAAGAATGTGAACTTGAAATTGGTAAGGGTATTTCTGGTGGAAATGTTTTGTTGAATCATGAATGTACACCATTGTGAAGTATTATTACAATCATTAATTGTGACGTCATTTAACAGCAAGATGGAGGAACAGTTGTTTGGCTCATGTCGCATACTTTGAATTAGATTATGTCTGTTCTGTAGTTATAAATTATTATTAGCGAATTCCAAAAGGTTGTACCAATGAAAAGATTTTTCGAAAAATATCCTCAAATCTCCATTAAACCTATATACTAGGCACTGGAAATGACAATGAAAAAATTGTGTGTGTGTGTGTGTGCGCGCGCGCCTATTAACGCTCTAGCGGCCGCATTTTTATTTTATTTTATTTTTTATTTTTTTGTTCCCTCAATGAAACTGGGCATATAACGATTAATTAACAAACGATTCAAAAATGGACCATTAGCGGTGGGGATTAACCAAAGATCGCTCTAGTGGATGAAAAATTCGCTTTTTTTCAACGAAACTGGGCAAATGCCATTTAAATAAGTTAATAAAGACAGTTTCCGGAAAACAGTGATATTCGATTATTAGGAGTGCGGGTTTACCCGAAACCCAAAATATAAAATTCGCTCTAGCGTCACCAATATTTGTATTTTTTTTTTTTCGCTACGAAACTCATTATATACCATTTAAATAAAATAATAAAAATAGTTTTTGAAAATCAGGGTAATCCAACCATTAGGAGTACGGTTATACCTAAAAATCAAAATTTAATAAGCATTTATTTTTTATCTCAATTGTTTCAAAATAAAAGGACAAATTAACTCAGCATATAAACTGTATTTATAATGATGCATATGTTTAATATTTAACAAAAACATCGTCGTGAAGCTAGCAAATTTGAAATATTAATGTAATATGTATGAACATTGTATTCGAATGTAAGAGCGCTCTGTAATAGCGTTTGCGTTACATGTTTTTAATACAATATATGTGAAATTTAAGAAGTTTGGGAACCGCTGTATTAAACCGTACTTTTTTAGATAAGGTCTGACCTTCGACAACGGGGATTCACAAACGACAATGCGTTGTTGATTTCAAGAAAATCTTCGGGCTCTCTCCCACACCTTTTGTAGGAATAGATGAAAATGTTATTTATTGAACTAAAAGGAGAGTACATTGACTATTTCAATTATATGACGTGATCTTCAAATAGGCCAATGAAACGAAATAAAAATTTTGAATTTTGACCAATCACAGCCGGATATCGCCGTGAACTTACCGAAAAAAAAAAAATATCAAATCTGTTTTATCATGTGAAGTGCATTTGTCTTGTGGTCAGTGTAGCCAACTCTATACCTCTACTGTATAATTCCTGAACACGCATCATTGACCAATTTTCTGTGTTTTCAGTTATATCATAAATTTAATTAATTTAATGGATATCAACTCAAGCAATTGTTTTTTCGTATTCATCCAAATAGTATGAAATCATTTTGTAAATTATGTAACAATATCTGCCTAAGCAACCATAAATCTTAATAAACACGTTGTTCAGGATGGTAAAATGTATTTTCGGTTTTGTTTTTCTCCGTTGGTATTAGGAAATGTAACGGTAACTACTGTAAAAGTTTACTCTCGTCTATTTCATTCATTCTCACGGTTTCTCAATAGGTAGGTGTTTAGAAGTATACAAATATACTTATGTTAATAATGCGTGCTCGAATTTCAGATTTACCGAGGATGCCATAAAATGTATACACATTTTCACAGCAATTATCAATTTAATATACGATTTAATTTAATATTGTATTTCAAAGTTGGACCGAAAAACAACAGTAATGTGTAGTATCATGTTCTGTAAACAGATGTGACTCGCATACATTATGATAGCATTGCTACGTGCCCGGTAAATCAACAATGCATAACTGAAGTCAAGATTATCGTTTGATGTTCTGTAAATAGATGTGACTCACATTATGTTATGCTAGCGTTGCTACAACAAATGGAGTCAAGATTATCGTTTGAAGAGCGAAAAGGAATTATACAACGTCCTTAAGAGTTCCCCATAGGCAGAAGTCCAGCGGAGTTAGATTCGGAGAACTTGCTGGAAACTCAATCGGACCTCTTCGTCCTGTCCAATGCCTTGGAAGACTGTCATCAAGATACGCAAGTACATTTCAGTGGTAATGTGGTGGTGCACCATCCTGTTGCAAGCAAAATTTATCATTTCCATAGAGTGTATGAATGGCGGGTAAGACGGATGTGCGTATCATGTTCAGGTACACGGGGTCAGTTACTGTTCCAATGGTCCAATTGCCTTTGAACTTCAAAATTCTCGGTTTTCCAATACCACTTCAAAATTGCTTTCCGCTGTTCAAACGATAATCTTGACTCCATTTTGTTGTAGCAATGTTAGCATAACGTAATGTGAGTTACATCTGTTTACAGAACATCATACGATAATCTTGGCTTCATTTGTTCATTGTTGATTTACCTGTCACATAACAACGCTATCATAATGTGAGTCACATCTGTTTACAGAACATAATACTACACATTTCTGTTATTTTTCGGTTCAACCCTGAAATATATTAAACAGATATCTACTGTGAAAGTGTGTATACATTTTGGCGCCCTCGGTATTTTTAATTTCAAACAGCTGTTTCACATATTACTAACAACAAACTTTTTACGAAAGAAGTTCCGAAATGGTTTACAACAGCAATGTTTTACTAATAGCCGTTGAATCCAGGGGCGAGTCCGTTAGTGGGGCGAGGGACTGACTTACGCCATGCAAACACCAGATGGTGTTGCAAGCAGAGTGTATAGCGAAAGAAAAGTGTTCGTTTGTTGTCAAGTAAAGAAAGACATGGAATGCATGGTTTCTGTGGAAGAAAGGCGTCAAAACTGCCCAAATGCATTGCGTGGCCAAGAAGTTGCTGTATGGAACACCGTTTAGATTTGATCAATGTGTTCGCCAGCGGCAGAGTATGTGCACACAAGAATGTGAGTACCGGTCGTCCGTCAACATCCCGGTCTCCCAGCAACATTGAGCTTGTGTTTGAATTGTTATGGCTGATAGTTGCATAACCTTTGATGCAATGGAATGTGTGACAGGCCTCGGCCCCGCAACTCTGCACCACATTATTCAGGACGATTTGAATATGAAAACAGGTGCACATTGGATTCCCCAGTACTTGATACAGACACAGCAGAACTTCCCTTTTTGAGAAGCTGGTCACTATCACACACCAGCAATACATAAAGTGGAAACATCCAGGGAGTCATTTCGTGCTGCTCCATCTGCGACCAAGGAGATCATCACAGTCTTTTAGGACACTTCAGGCATACTGCTAATGAACTGGCTTCCTCGTGGAACTACTGTCAACAGTGAGAGATTCTTACACGGCTGAGACAAAGAATTAAGCAAAGCGAAAGGGGATGTAGTGGACAGGAGTGTTCCTCCAACATAACAATGCGCGGCCCCACCTCAGCAACCCTAAAACCGTAAAACATGCATAACTAATGTTCAGTATTTTGCCGCATCCACTATATTCACCAAATCTAGCTGCGATGTATAAATTCAGCAATAACGAGGAAATTCAGGCAGTTGTCGACGAATAGTGGCGCAGTACTCACAAACAAGGTTTCACAGTAATTAATTTCTATAATTTAAGTTAACAGCAGTTATTGGGAGAATATATTGGGATATCTCATGTGCATTGTACCATGTTGCATAAAAATAAGATACAAAACTATAATTTTAAGTAATTTCCAAAGTGCCTATGGCATGTACCTTGGGGGCAGGCAATACTTGAATCACTGCTTGTCGTGGGACAGGTGGTGGCTACATTAATACAGGGATGACTCACCTCTTAAATTGAGAAGGTCTATGCTAGACGTGACCTATCCACCAGTGATAACCTGGTAGCTAAGTTCGCTTAGCGCGCTTGGGTGACGAGATCGTCTACAGCCGAAGGCGGGTCGGTTTAGACTCCAGGAACCGTCCTAAATGTAAAAAACCTGCACAGACCTCTGTGTACATTCCCCTAGTACGGGGAGGGATTCCAGTCCTAAAGTCCCTACTACAATAGGCGAGAAATTAACTTGTGATTGACAATTGGGCGGGATATATGCCGGCGACTCAGGTGGCTATAGACTCGTCTTCTCGTTGAACAACCAGGTAACAAAAACACATTATCGTCAGAAGCATGACATCATCGCGCTGCCACAGTTAACAGTTAACGGAAATTTTGCAGTAGCAACACGTTTTCAGGTGCACTGGTCTAATTTTTCGTATGCAAGTATTTTATTAAGAGTAATGGTTGTGCTTTGTATATAAAAAAGTGATTCTATAGGATACCGATAAACAACAATTTAAAGTGTTAGTTATTTTAAACGTTGCTGATTTTTGATGATCTTGAAGCGCAGCCGTTGCAGACAGACAGCGCGGCCTCGTGGCAGCAGAAACGTCAATACAATGTGATTTCTCGCTTAATATAATAGATGAAGGAAGCTAGGCATAAAATTGTTCATTTTGATAACACCACACAATTTACATATGAACAATTAAAATAAAACTATGCATAAAGAAGACTTATTTGTTTCAGAATAAAGTTAGAGTGAAATAATATTTGTGTTATTCAGTATTCTATATCTTCCCGCACAAAAACGTCAAATGATGAATTCATTTGCAAAACCTAAATAACCGTTTTTTATTATAAATTTCAAAGAACGTTTTCTTTAAAGAAAGAAGTTTAATTTATCATTTTTGTTGTATTTGAAAAACATATCTTTTCATTAAACTGGAATTCTTTGTGATGAATTGTACATCACCTTTGATCACGAATAACACTGCAAATCAATTTCTAACATTAATGTTAATTACAGTTGGTAGATGTTTTACATATTTTCCAAACACCATATTAACTTGTAATAAACACTGCTTTGAACTGTTCTCCCGATCTACATACACTCCACGAGTTTACGTGCTGTTGATAATGATGTTTGAGAGAATGAACACAAAGCATCTGCAGTTAATTTTCAGAGCTTTATAAACTAATTTAAACAATTTCTTCGTTTCTATAGCATCTACCTTTTATCTTTATAACTTATAGCAATTCAAAGGCCCCTTTAAGAAGCGGTATAAACGTGAATAGGCAGTGTAGGTCATGGCAACGCATTCTGCTGTTTTGATCGCATTCCTCGCTAAAATAACACCGAACTGAATTTCTGAAATTCCCCCGTTAGCAACAGTTGCAAGAGTACCGCGTAGGAATTTGATTTCGTTTATAATAAGTGACACATGAAAAATGCGGCGTAGTGTTATATAAAAATATGTTACCATATAATACACAGTCGCACTAGCAGGTACAAAAATAAAATCATACACTGCAAGGAAAATTACACTTTAGTCCTTGGGGTGTAAAGACTAACGAGGAAAAATAACCGCTAATCCGCTACCAGGACGATGTATTAAAATAAATATTTTCCATCAAGTACGGTCTTGTGCGAATTGATGTGAACAAGCACGTAAATTTAGTTTGATAAGTTATTCAGTGCTAATAATGTTTCCCTCCGATTCTACACTACATTATTGATACTTTCTTTTTAAATAGTGTTTGACGTCCGCTTTAACTACTGAGGCATCACAGTTGGTGGACACCGATGAAACACGAGATGAAATAACCAATTGGAAAAGGATTTTTTTAAAAGGAAGGTAGCATTTCAAGTCCTAGTTTAGAGTACTTCCCGGTATTTGTCATTTATGAGGAATGAGGAAAACCTGGGAATATATTCAGTAATGGAGGACGAAGAATCGAACCCTGGAGCTTCCACTCACCAATCCACGCCTTAAAACCCTCGCTTACCGTTGGCGGTCATTATTGATACTCATTGTTGAGGTAATTAATTGTAATCACTGGGTGATCAATGCTTGACGCAACCGCGGGGATGGCCGGCAGCGTTATGTCAGAGTATATTTCCCCTCCGATGCGCGAGGTTTCAGTGCGAGTTGAAATCTTGAGCAAGTAGCACGTGTTTGTTAGACGACGCAATACAGTGTACTGGATGAAAGTTTATCAAGTGAGCCTCGCCGGCCGGCCGAAATGTGAAGGATTGTAACAGTTCTAACATTTTATTTACCAAGCATATTTTTATTGATAATGGATATCACAACTAAGATGAGAAGTAAGGCCATAACCCTCCATGTATTTAGTGATATGACTTGGAGATAGATAGTAGCTGAATGTAATGTAAGTTTGGGTGTTGTTAATAATATAATTAGAAGGAAAAATGAGATTGGATCAATTTAATCTCAAAGGAAAGAAAGTTGAGCCGAAAACGAAAAACACCCAAGAAAGATAATGCCTATCTTATTAGAACCATCAAAACTAATCCTGAAAAGAACAGTTTTATTTTAAAAAAATGATTTGGAGGTTGCAGGAATGAAAATCGGTGCTCCAAAAGTGCGTAGGCGACTTCTAGAAGCTGGAAGACCGGTCAGAAAACAGCTATTGGCCTGTGCTATGAAGGAAAAGTGGTTGTATAGGCTAGAAAATATCAGAACTAGACACAAGAACAGTAAGAAGGGTGCCATTTTCTGATGCAAGTCGTTTTGAAGTGCAGGGGTTGAACGTCTTGCATGTAACGGGAAGCGATGGAGAGGAATTCTCCCCGAAAAACATCAAACAGACGGTAAAAAAAAAGAAGAATTTTTACATTCACAGGCCCTAATGTTTACTTCCTATTTACTGAAAGATGAACAGCGACAAGAACATCCCAATTTCAGAGAAAAGAGCTGCCCCAGAACTGAAAAGATTGCAGAGATACTAAACATTGAAAAGGCGATTTTCCAATAAGACTTTACCCCATGTCATACATCGAAGAATGTTGGAATAATGGTTTTCAGCGTTTGGATAGGCCTGGAAATTCACACTATCTTTGGGCGATTGTCATAAACGGATGAGCAAAATGGACTGCATCGCCAAAGAACAGGTGATTTATGCTATGATAAAAGTGCGGTTTCATGAGCCAGAAATAAGTGAATTATGTAAGAAACCCATTGACTCTATTCCAAAACGAGTGAAAGTATAATTAAGGTGGGAATATTAAATACTAAAAACACTGTTTAGTAAAAAGTAATATTGAATTTTTGTGAAATAATTCAAAAATAGAATAATATCTTTGTTCACACTAATTTGCACAAAGTTGTATTTTATTTTCTATGGAGTTCAATCAGATGTTTTAATATGTTGTGTATACTCACAAATCGGTGATAGAAACACTAGCGTAGGTCACACAAAGGGCTTGCCATTATTTTTCACTTTCTGTCATCTACTTATGAAATTAATTGTTACCATGTTGAGGAAATAAATTGATCTCTAAACGGATGTTATCTCATAGTTCGTCTAAAGAGTAAAGATACAAAAAGACTTAAAATTCAATCATTTCCGAGGTCCTCTTCAATTAATCTGCTAACAGCATTTTTTAAATAAAACTAAAAGGAAATAAGAAGAGAAGATGGAAGGAATAAAGTGGATTGATGAGATTCCACAAGAGCACCCTCTTATTAGCGATGATGGAATGCTGCCAGGCAATGTCTGGAAGAGGAAAAGGTTAGGGGGCCCACCTGAGAGAAGTTAGAATGAGTAGAGTAGGAATTACTTTGTCAATTTAAATTTAATGCTGGTTTCCAGTTTTTACGTTAGTTGGTAGTGTTCTTTGAGATGTGGCTGACGGCAGCAGTGTGATGGCCTCACGCCTTTATCCAGTCTTGACATTCGTGATGGTGACCAGTTTTTGCTGAAGTGCTTCAATCTTGGATTACAGACATAAGTTCTAACTTCTGGTTATAATTAATGTCCTCAGCGTGTTTGTGTTGTTGGTGTCATTTATGACGTTCCTGTTTTCCTGTGTGCATATCTTGATGCTTCCGGCTGCGTGGTGCATATAAAGACTGATTTGAGGTGCTCCAAAAGCTTGGAAGCCGGAGTCACAGTAGTCGCCTCCATGATTTGACAGATTGACGGTGGTATCTGCCAGTTCTAGGATTTGTGCTCACAGCGCTGTGAGGTCCTTGTAGTCCGCTGGTGATGGCTAGGGAGAGCTGTTGTGTTATGGTTCTGGCTTCTAGTAGCTCGAGGACACGCAGAATCCCGGGCACAGCAAGTGGTGCAGCACATCTACGGCGGTCGCCTCAAGTCTTGCGCGGTATACTGAGTGGTGAGGGATGCAGCCCCGCAATAAAAACTGCAGGGTTTTCTGTTACATTCCTCTGCCGAATGTCCATATTGCAGCAGCTTTGGCACGTTAGGTTACAGCTTTCATCGACAAGGTGCAGGCTATGTAGAGTCCCCGGTGAACAGAGTCCAAACTGCTGGTCAACGAAAATAAACCGTACTAATGGCGTCGGCCACAGGGCGGAGCATACTCTGACAACCCGAACCACAGATGGCTATTGTCGTTGTGCAGCGCGAAACAGAAAACGCTGGGTGAGTTGACCAGGAATGGATGTGGCAACTACTCTGAAGATAAGAGTGCTGTTGTCGGCTGGTTGTGGTTTGGTGCGGTAAGATGGGCCGGTGAGCTGGTGTCGGTCTCTTGGCTGCTATGCTGGATAAAATACCCATTGATAGTGTCCCTGGATATCCTACTGCAAATTAGTGCGCCCCCCATTTTTGGAAGTAGTGGAAGCCGGGCTCGGTTTGAAGAGAGCACAGGAGTGGCGGGAGAAGCAGGCGCGGGTTGGTGATTGTAGGGTTCTAATTGACTCGAGTTGGTCTTCCTTCGACGTTCCATCTTGAAGCATACAACTGACAGTATAAGGTACAGATATGAATAAACAGGCCAGGAAGTCAAACAACGGTACACAAAGACAACCTAATCACGTTATTGTCATTAAATGTGCACACCTCGTAAACAAGGTCAGTCGATCTGTGCATATTACTAATGTCGGAGTACGATATTGCAGTTGAATAATCTGGAACAAAGCTGCACAGTTCATACATATAATGAATTAAAATGTAGCGGTTGGCGACATAACACGGAAATACACAAAGCAAACTCACCGTTCCTCCGCCTCTCCATGACAGGTGCGAGGAACAAAGTTGGCTCGTTTGAGATTGCGGTTTAGATAAATAAAAACTAATTCCATCTTTTTCGCAAATAAAAGAAAAGCCTTCATAGAAGGCATTTTTCATCAGAAGCGGAGTTGAAGTTTACAGGGGCGATTCTGAAGACTCTCAAAAATGCTTTTCAGCATGTCTTTGAAGAGCGGAAAAGCGCCAGTACAGGTGAATTGCATTCAACGAGCATTTCTTTGAGAAAAATGATCTCAATTTTTGAGAGTGAGTAAAGGTGTCAAAAATGAAACATTTTTATTGATCGCCATCGTAATCGAGGTTGACATATATAATTATGAGTGTAAGCTTTAAAATTTGTAATTTCATTATTTTACAGTCACTGGGTGTTAAATTCTTGCAGATTGAGTTGATACGAGGTTATTTCACCTTCGATATTTTTTTCTCAGGACTGGAAACAAATACAAACATGCAGTTTATTTTAAAATACGCCGGCAATCATTGTCAATGTGTGACAGAGATGGCAGTACTGTATGACACACGGAACTCTAGCGGCAGTGGCGAGAGTGAGGATGTTTGTGATACTTCAAAATGATTACGTTTTCATTACAAGAACAGCGTTTTCTCCTTATGCGTGGTTTGACACGGATTGAAACTCATCGCCAGTTTAGTGAGACATGTAGTGATGGTGTCGTGCATGTGTCTAATGTGCTTTCATGGGTGCGATAGCTCAGGGAAGGCAGATCGTCTGGTGACAACAAACCAAGGCAATCTCGGTCTCGCACAAGGCGGTCTGATGCCATGATCGGGTGAATGGAAAAAGTTGTTTTGGAGGATTGCCGAATGAGTTGGAACACATTGCTTCCAAAGTTGGCATTTCCATAGGATTTGTGCACATAATCTGCATGAAGACCTGAAAATTTCAAAAGTGTCCTCCAGGTGGGTGTCACGAATACCACAAGGCGGCGCGTGTGGCAGGTTGCCAGGCAATGTTGACGTGTGATGACATCATGAATGAAACGTTCATTTCATCGATTGTGACAATGGGTCAGACATATGGATGCCGTTTTTCAATCCTGAAACGAGACGTCAGTGCCACTATTGCACCAGCGATTTTCCAATGGTCAAAACAGACTCCTTCAGAAGCGTTAGCAGCGGCCATGGAATCATGGCGCCGACGTTGTGAAAAACATGTATGGCTACAGGAAGATTAGATCGAGAAGTGGCATAAGTTTCATAGTTTACGTATCATAGTTAGTGAGAAAAAATCAGAGATGTTATAACTTGAATGCACTCGTAAAATACATCCTATGACAATTCTTAGCCCATATCTGGGGCGGAAATTATTTCATTCTGTAAATGCAGTTTTCTTCACTGAATAAACGCTAAATAATGTTCTGAGTTAACAGCTAAATTTTTGTCTTTCTATATTTCTTATTCTCTAGAAAAATGTCCATGGTACACTAATTGTTTAAAAACTACATAACCATTTACCTATATTGATACATCTTTTTCCAACACAAGTACTGTATTTGTAGCTAGGAAACTATAATAAAGAATTTAACGGTTTAGAAGTTCAGAAGAAAAGCATCGATTAATCACAGCTACAGCTGTAAAAATCCTACAGTGTACGCAGCACTAAAGCACTGGCTGAGTGAAGGTCTCCGATATAGACGCTTTATTTATGTGCGTGACACGTTCTCCACAGCCCCCTGTTGCTCCCTGCATGGCCCGCATTATGAATGCTAGGACTTAACGCGCCGCACTCCATGAAGGATTACTTGTTGACATTTTCTAAGCCCCCCGCTTGTCTGGCGAAATTAAAACAATATACATTCCGCTGAATACAGAGTTATATAGTGGGCGATGCAATATCCAAACGTCCAAAAGTTTGAAAAGCGAGATATTAGATGTGCGAATGAAAACTTTGTTTGTATGTGAGCTGTGAGACAAGGACTAAGTCGTCCAAAATAATATTAAAAGTCATTAATAAGGAAACGTTTCCAAACAAACACACTCCTGACGAAAGCTTGAGGCCTGCTGCTCAAGTTATTAATATTAGATGCACCAAGAGAAGTGCTTCAGGCACTCGTATTAAGAAGGTTTCCGGTTCAAATACTTTGGGAGTAGCCATTTTGACTATGGGTGTTTTCTGGTTTTCCCTGGTCTCTTAGGCGAAAGCTGGAGCGGAAATTTCGTGGATCGCCTTCAAAAAGCCTTGTATGGTGTTATACCTTATCTGTTAAGTAAACAATTGCAAGCTGTAACTTCCGCTCCGTTGTTCAGATATAGTTGCGTAAAGACGACTATGTGTACAAAATTGTGATATGTTCAAAATGGAGCATCGAGTTCTTCATAAACGAAGGACTTATTCCAAATGAAATTAAACAACGATTGGGCGGTGTATATGGGGAAGCATCCCCCTCATATTCTACCGTAAGAAAATGGGCCAAACATTTTCGAATGGGTCGAGAAAGCATTGAAGACGAAGAGCGTGCAGGTCGGCCCTTGAAGGTACTCACTCCTGAAAACATCGCTCTTGTGGAAGGAGAAAGTATGGAAGAACGGCGGCTCATAGTTACAGAAATAGCAGCAAGGTTGGACGTTTCTAAAACAACAATCCTTCGAATTGTTCATGAACGTTTAAACATGAGTAAGGTTAGTGCCTAGACTTCTTTCCTCAGTCCAAAAGCACCAACGAGTTATTTGTTGTCAGACATATTTGGAGCTCTGCCGTGGAAACGAGAGAAAAGTTTTGCAAACCATTGTTACAGGAGATGAAATTATGGTCCTCAACTATGATCCCTCGTCCAAAAGAGAATCAATGGACTGGCAGGCGTAAACCTGGCGAAGCGCCGCCTCTAAAGGTCAAGATCACTCAGTGAATCAAGAAGATCATGGACAAAATCTTTTGGCACTATGAAGGAATACTCTTCATTGACTTCAAGGAAATGAACACCACAGTAAATGGGGAGTACTATGCTGGCCTACTGCACAGACTACGTGCTTCCATCAAAATGAAAGGGCGAGGGAAAGGTGAGAGGTAGTGTGCGCCTTCTTCATGACAATGCGCCTGTGCACACAGCTCTGGTTGCAAAGGGAGCTGTGAAGAAATGTGGCTTCAAGGAGATGAACCATCCACCCTACAGCCCAGATTTAGCTCACAGTAACTATTTCCCTTGCTAAAAACTCAAGAAGGACCTTCGAGAAAGAAATTTAAGTATGACGGATGCTGTTTATGTCCATTTTGCAGATGAAACTTCTATTTTAGGGGGGAGATTGAAATGTTAATTCAAAGATGTGAGAAGTGTATTGCGGTAAAGGGTAACTATATTGAAAAGTGAAATATAGTTTTTGTCTTTATCATACCTAGAAAACGCTTAGGGCTTAAACTTTTGTACCTCACTCGTAGCTATTTATTTTTTAACATAGTCTCCCTGTACACTTAAGATCAACCAAATTGGTGTTAACCATTCAAGTAACAACCAGGTGTTTGGTAAAATTCAAGTCCTAAATCTTTGGAATGGAAGTTCTTTGTCGTAGATTTACGACACACAAAAGAAAGCAATTCTTAAAGAAGAGGCTTCAGAGCAAAAAATATCGACCTTTTTCCGTATAGAATTGAATGGAATTCTAATGACCATAAAAGTTTAAAAAAAAATCTAAAATAACTAATAAAATAAACTAATTATAATCAGTGCCAAATTGCCATCTTTTCTGGTCCGTTTTATGTTGGAGAACAGATGACGGAACCAAAAGCGCTGGATATCGCGCAGTCAGAAAATAAAAAATCGTCGCAAAAATGCACATACAAAAAAAATTTTTGCAATTTATGGTAAGCTTTAAAACCATTTCAAAATAATTTTAAAGAATGATAAAACCAATAAGATTTGCAGAAACAGAAAGTATGTTATTAGTTTTATGGAATTTTATGACCTTTAATTCGTCTTAACAGGTACAATATTTATATTTATTTAACAGCAGTAAGTATACAAACATTGCAATGTGTGACCCAGGCTCTATTCCAGATTAATATTTTAAATCACTCTGATATAAAACTTTTAATTAATTTTCACCACTCAACTAACTATGTTTAACAGTGTTGGCTAAGCCTCGGTTCATCATAGCTTCATACTGGTATATCCAGAGGACTTTGGCACAGCCCCTTCTACTAAACATGGAAACACTATAAAACATAAACTAAACAATTTTATACAATTCAATAATCACTCAAAATTAGCAATAAATCCGTTCATTTGCAGAACCTCTGACTAGCTTGCATCCATACACATTTAAACTTTTAATCTACTACACGTATAATCAAAATATCACTACCGACCAGGCAAACACAACCAAACTCACTGATCCACTCTCTTCTTAGCTATATACAAATATTCCCCAAATTTTCTAATTGTTTCTGATCACGGAACATTTTTTACTGCAATTTGCTCATCTAGTTTCAATCATTTACCATATATTCCTTGTTGCCTCCATTTACTTGTTCCTGAGTATTAAAACAAAACAAATTTTACCTGTCCCAAATTACAACATAGAGGTCAAACTCCATCTCACAAATACTTCTAAGACTCCTTAAGCTCCAGACTCCTGATCTAAACCATGATATCCCCTCCTCTCCTGCTTATTACACCTACTAATGTATCTATCTCTTTTAACATCAATTTTTATCTATCATTCACTTTTATCTATCAGTCCGAGTACCGGAGTGCTTTTGACAAGCGGTTGCACCGTCTACAGTTGTGTGTTGAGAGAGATGGAGAGTACTTTGAAGAATTGTGAGGATAAGATTCCGAATTCCTTAGTTTGGATTTTAAGGTGACAGTTGCAAAACTTTTTGAATGCACCTCGTAACAACAGATAATGCCGTGCAAAGACGGCACAATTTTTTTTGAAATTCGTTCCTATCAACACGTTCTTTAATATTTTCTATCCATTAGTATTTCATTTCAATCCAAAACTACTTAGTTCATATACATCCTTGATCTTATTTTTTCTCCATAAGCATGCCGAGGTATTTTAGGTATGTTTTCATGCGCATTATGGTCTAGCATTACATAGCCTGGTAGCAAAACTTTTTAATGTCTTCTGTAACGATCACATATAGTTAGGAATTTTGCATACCACCGCCGAGAACTGACCCATTTGACCGTCGAAGGGGAAATAACTCATCCTATTCTTGTCCCGTTAAAATACATACTGCATCAATTTATTACGTTTTATTAATATTATAGGCGTGAAATAAATTTTTATTTCGTATTTAAAGCAAATGAACATAAAAAATGGTAACTTTTTCTACTTCCTGTGATAAAAACTTTACTGGGAGAATTGTCATTTTATTTCGCACGACCGAAATGGCAGTCTCGACGGAGGTTAGCGACGCTGTATAAAATCGTTAAGACAACTCAAGAAGATATGCTGTTCTCTTCTTCCTTTCAGACATTTCTTTTTTTTATCCTTAATTTTCTCCTTTACTCTTGAATGTTTAACATGTCTGATACCCTTTTGTCTTCCAGAAAGCGTATTCGCAAAGGGCTAGAGGAGGATGCAATCCAGTGAACATAATTGGACTGTATACATGGCAGAAAGTCAATATTTGCTCTCAAAATTTTAAGCGATGTCCAGGCAAACAAAACATTACCAACAAAGGCAACACCTCACTTGTATGTTTGAGAGACTCGTGACAGTAGAGTCCATATCGCAGTACAACAGTGCAAAGGCACTGATTTTGTGTTATGTACATGCACAGTTCTGTTAAATAGCGCTTAAAGGAGTCTGCATCTTCCAATAAAACAAGTCCATCACGCGTAAAACTAAGCAAATTCCTCAGCAATTTGAATAACTTTAAAAAGAAATATAAAATTCAAATTAGGCTTTATTAATTAATGAATTAAATAAGGTATGGCCTTACTGTGTTGTGTTAGGGGTACAAAATTATAGTTCTTGCAACCTGTAAGTATTACAAAAGAGAAATCATGCTTTTAGAATCATTATTATTATTGTTATTAATGAAAATGAACAACAATTAATGGTATACTATTTATTAAATGAAATATACGACACTGATAGACAAAGTTATACTGTGTGAATTATTTTAAACATTTATAAGCTGAACTCTTGATATCAACTTTGCATTTACTAAAATAGAGAAAAATAACAAAGTTTCGAGTTACTTTCTGTATTTAAAATGTTCATATGTTTCAATAAATCGAAAATTTGTTAACTATTTGAAAACAATTATAATGTATTAAGCAAATATATACAATTAACAATAAACAATCGACATTTCCATCTATTTTCAGTGACTTTGATATTTAATTTAAATGTTATTGTAATAAAACCATATAAAGCAGATATTTTCTGAATATTATTACAGAGCGCTCTTACATACAAATATAATTCTCAAATACATATTAGATTAATGTTTCACATTTGCTATCTTCACGACAATGCTTTTATTAAATATAAAACATGCAATTTTTATATGACGAGTTAATTAATTCCTTTATTTTAAAACAATACAGAGAAAACTGTTAGAGTGCTTTTTTAAATTTCAGTTTTCAAGTATACCCCTTGATAGTTTAATTATTTTATTTAAATCGTTTATACGCAGTTACGTTGCGAAAAAGCAAATATTAATGCCGCTAGAGCGATGTTTAAATTTTGGGTTTCAGGTAAACCTCCCTTTCTAATAGTCTGATTTCACTGACTTTCATAAGCTATTTTTGTTATTTTATTTCAAAGACATATACAGAGTTTACTTAAAATAATTAAAAATTGCAGCCGGTAAAGCGATTTTACTTTAACCTCTACAGTTTCAATTTCGGTTTTCAGGTAAATCCCCACTCCTAATGGTCGGATTTCCTTTATTTTTAAAATTTGTTTTATTTAAATTTTATATATCGAGTTTCGTTACTAAAAAAAACATTGTGCCGTTAGAGCGATTTTTAAATTTTGTGTTTCAGACACGTAATTTTCTGATTTCGCTGATTTTTGGAAGCTATTTCTATGAATATACTTTTATGGCATATACAAAAATTGCTGCTGCTAGAGAAATTTTTAAATTTTTGCTTTAGTTTAGCCCCCATTCCCAATGGTCCAATTTTGCTGGTTAACGAACTCGACAAATCGTTTGTTATTGATAGCTACTAAAAATTATTGTACAGAGATGCAACAAGTTGGATGATGCTCCACAATAATACACAATGCAACTGTGTTTTATAAATATCTCACAAAAATCAATGTGAAGTTATTTCTCTCTCCCTCCCTATAGTCCAGATTAGTTCCGTGAGACTTTTTCACTTTCCCCAAATTGAAGAAACATCTTTGTGCCAGGCATTTTCCACCAGAAGCAGGGGTTAAGGCTGCGGGGAGGACATGAATTCCAGTATGTTTTTGAAGACTGGCAAAAATGCTGAGACAGGTGCAGCGAGTCTACTTTTAGCGAAATCATCAAAATTATGACGACGAGTAAAGCTGTGTTGTCAAAATAAATTATCATTATTTTTAAGCGAACAGCCCTCACATAAAACTAAGTTACGCTTGCCAGGCCCTTAACTTGGCATTTTTATATTAATACGTCGTTATACTTTGTCAGTTAAACATTAGTTGGAATTTAGGGGAAAAAGAAATAATAGTAATGCTTGAATCCCCGTGTATTTATTGTATTGTTTATTTATGTTCATTTTAAGGGGGTGTCGTAATTTGACTGATAGCTGTTGTTACATTTGTTGTAAAAAACCAACAAAAACATTACTACGTATGTAAAGAAAGTGTGCTATGTTTATTTTTGGATAAAATTTGGTGATTTGTACAAGTCACGGGCTCCACATAAGGTATCTGTCTGTATTTGTATGGAAGAACTACGACAATGGTCTGAAGGTAAGAAAAAAGCTTTCCGTTTTGGGGTTCCAATGTTATGTTATCACAGTGCTGAGTAGAATCGGTAATATGAAAGAAACTGTTTATTCCATTGTTCAGTCAGCAAGACGCCCTGCATCTCATCAACCAGGTATACCTGTACTACCTGATGACTGAGAATGAACGTGGGAAATCTGAAGAATTCTTCATAGTTACAGGCAGTAGAGAGCCCCAACTTTATTCACAGCCTGGTTAGAGACTTAGATCTCTCTAAAGGTCCAGCAGAACTGTTAGGCTCTGGGTTAAAGGAAGAGAATTATTGGCTCATGGTTCAGATATAGAGAAATAAATTGCATACTTTACTTTTCACGAGAAAATGACCTGGTTCATTGCAGTTGTGTTATCGGCTACTTAAGGAATTTAACATTGTGTGATGTCAATTAATGAAGAAATTTTATTGATTCATCTAACAGGAACCTCAAAGCAGTATTTCTTCCCAGCAAGTACGCCTCAGTGCCAGTAGGACGTTCTGTGCACATGCAAGAATGCTATGAAAACTTAGCATTCATCTTCTCCAAACTGGAATACAATGGTTACGGTTGAATGATAAGCGGCGATTTAAAAATAATTATCATGCTTTCTGGACAAAAGGGAGACTACACTAAATTCCCCTGTTTCATGAAGCACACGGAGCTTCAAGGGAAAATGAAAAATGCATTATCACGATCTGCAAAAATAAACATTGGGAATGATTTTCTCATTAAAAATATGATGCTATTTTGGAATTTTCTTTTAAAAACACGCGATTTAATGTGAATTAATATACTCTTTTTCATATTTTCAAATTACATTGTGATAAAACCCTATGTGATGGGGAAAAATTGTCGTCATATTTCACTCAGCACACCAAATAACAAAAATTTCAGACCAATTTTCACAAACAATATTCAATTACTTCAATGTGCAGATCTGTGTAATTTAAATGATTTTTCGATTGCTTCAAAATTCGCAGGCGTGTGTGACTTAAATGTTTCGATATAACTTTACATAATGGAGAAAAATTGTGATTATGTTTCAACTCAGCACACAAAATTACACAAAATTCAGATTAAATTTCACAAACAATATTCAATTACTTCAATTTTGCAGAACTGTGTAATTTCAATTTTTGAAAAACCCTTATTTTTTATGTATAGAAGAGTCCCTTCTTTTCATTTTGGCAAACCCTTTTATTTTTCCCTCTATAAAGAAATACGATACATGTTCATATCAAATGTAGGCCATATTGGCTACATATACTTGAATTTATTCATTTCTGTTACTATAAACGGCTAATCACAGTTTCCTCATATGTAAGAGGGTAGGGAAAGCCGTGACATCATCGCTTGCACAGTTGTGCGGCACTTCCAAATAACATTTGCACACAAAAAACCGCAACAGTTAGGGAACAAGAGACGTGCTAAATAGAAAGATGTGGTGCAAGTGACATAATTCGGGCTGTCGGGCAAACTGGCGCACAGCCAGCACCCCCTCCAACTCAGTCTTGCCAAGCCACCAATCAGGAGAGCTGTCACACAACGACGGACAGACGACGCAAGAAAAAAAAAAGTTGTAGATTTTACGCTTGAAGCAAATTCCCTTTCCTGTGGTTTACTATGGTAGACTCATCTCGACCGGGGCAAATGAATAAAAATATACTCCGTGTAAAATTAAATTTGATTCTAACAAGAACTTTGATTAATTCCTACGTCGGTCCAGCATTTTCACACTAGTGCTTTTTAATTTCATAACAGCTAAACATTTTTACCCCTTTAGTAATAAATGCGGCGTTTAACGTCTGACTATAACAGCACACGTTTTAAATTCTCGCAGTATTTTAATTAACTGCAATTCTAAAACATTAACAATTGCATATAATAGAGGAGGCTGAGATATTAACATTCGAGTGATATCTTTCACTGGAAATTTTGTTTCTTGCTTTAAAATATGTATTGTTGACATATTATACTCACTGTCACAAGAAATGAACTTTCGGCGGTGATTGATTGTTGAGCTATAGTAATTATTGTTGCTATATGTAATCACCAGATTTATCGTCTCTATACACTAAGAGGGGAGACAACTTAAAAAGCAACTAAAATTTAACAGTATTCATTTTACGCATTATTAAATGTGAATTATTATAATTCCATTCATTTTTTAATGTTTCTTCAATCATTTTGCAACCACGCTTAGATATTCGGACATCATTTTAAATCTATAATTTCCTTTATTACACAAGCATGATCTTATACAATTTCAAATGTGGTTTAAATGAAGCGTTTGAGAAGATTTTCAGGGACTTTTCCCCTTCACGGGCTACTGTGTTCCGCTGGTTTGGGAAATTTAAGAAGGGGCGGCAAATCCTTAAAGATGAAGAGAAGAGTGACAAAACACCTGAGAAGAACATCACCACTATGGAAACAATGATCAGGGATGATCCAAGACTAACCTACAAGAACATTGAGCTGGCATTAGCGATTAGTTTGCTGAGTGTTTCAACCATCCCTCATGAGCACCCTTATGAAAAAAACTTTTCTTCAAGATGGTTGCCCCATAATTTGTCTGAAGCAGAGAAACCCCATAGGGTGGAATGCTGCAAAGATTTAACTGTGGAAAGTTTCACATATTGTTATAGATGACGAAACATTGTTTTGTCAGTTTGATCGAGAAACAAAACGTCAGTTCTTCATTTGTGTTTTCCCTGATGACCAACCAACCATCCATTCAATTCAGGGCATGAAACGGCCGATAAATTTTGCTCAGATGCCTCTTCTTTCAGATTTATTTATGTGCCGTAAATGTACGACACGAGACCCAAGGTTTAATTTTCATTCTAAAGTCATACTATTTTTAAGCACCCCAAAAATCTGTTGAACCTGGTCGGGCATAAACCAGTGATCTTGGGTCTACGAGACAAATATGGCTACCACCAGCTAAATGTGGGAAAGTTACTGTTAGAGCTGATGATGATTTAGCGTCTAACAACATCTGTCCCCAATCAATAGCTACACAATTACCATTATTAACAGAAGCAATGCATTTAATTTGCATACATTAATATTATAGACTGCTCCATTAAATTGCAGTGGAGTTGGTTTATACAGTGACTTTGTTTTGTCTAAATATTAACATGCATACTTTTTATACTACTGTTAAAAATGTTTCCTTTATTTTGCAATCACAATATTTGAAAGCCAAGCTTAGCAAATATACGAACAAATTAAACTTTCATTGGTAAGCTATGTAAATTTTGTGTTTTTAATTTGCTTTGGCCTCGGTTTATCAATCCCAGTAAAACGTCACAAATCCATTTTCGAAATAGTAAGTATACACAAATATGTTTTTAAGTTTAATCCCATAGATGCGAATTTGAGCGCATTGGGAAGGTCGGAGCTCATCTAGCTTAGGCGTTAACGTTGCAGTTCTTTTTAATAATGTTTTACTGCTTATCGTTAGACAATATAGACAGTGGAAACTGATAACACATGACATGAGAAATTGAGGAGCCCTTTTTCAAAACTCAATAAAAGCAACATTGTTCGAAATTGAGTTATAAGAGAGTACGTCCATAAGTTTCCGGCCTCGCTGATAAGGATCATCGCCTTCATAAAATCTTTATCTGGTGTCATACCTTATCTGTTAAGTTAATAATTGCAGCTGTAATTTCCGCTCCACTGTGTTCAGTTGTTCACTGCATTAAGAAGGCTATGTGTACAAGATTGTGATACGTTCAAAATGGAGTTTCGAGCTGTTATTAATTTCTTCACAAAAGAAGGACATATCCCAAATGAAATCAAACAATGATTGGACGGTGTATATAGTGAAGCATCCTCCTCATATTCTATCGTAAAAGAATGGGCCAAACTTTTCGAAGGGTGGAGAAAGCATTGAAGACGAAGAGCGTGCAGGTCGGCCCTTGGAGGTGCTCTTTCCTGAAAACATCGCTCTTGTGAAAGGAGAAATTTTTATGGAAGACCGGCGGCTCAAAGTTACAGAAATAGCAGCAAGGCTGGCCTTTCTAAAACAGCAGTCCTTCGAATTATTCATGAACATTTAAACACCAATACGGTTAGTGCAAGATGGGTGCCTAGACTTCTTTCCTCAATCCAAAAGCAGCAACGAGTCATCTGTTGTCAGGCATTTTTGGAGCTCTGGCGTGGCACACGAGAGAAAAGTTTTGCAAACCATTGTTACAGGAGATGAAACTATGATCCTCAACTATTATCCCTCGTCCAAAAGAGAATCAATGGACTGGCAGGCGTAAACCTGGCGAAGCACCGCCTCTAAAGGTCAAGATCACTCAGTGAATCAAGAAGATCATGGACAAAATCTTTTGGCACTATGAAGGAATACTCTTCATTGACTTCCAGGAGAGGAACACCACAGTAAATGGGGAGTACTATGCTGGCTTACTGCACAGACTACGTACTTCCATTAAAGAGAAAAGGCGAGGAAAGCTGAGTGGTGGTGTGGCCATCTTCATGCTTTGGCTTCCTTAAGTTTTATAGAAACTTCTTCCACTATGCTTATAGTCTTTGACATGTCAAAATAAATGCTTCTAATGACGTTGTGGCATTCGGTAAGTAACTAAAATTACTTTTTATGAAATTCAAACCACTGGAAAATTAAGCTGAAAATATCTCATCTTATTATTATACCATTAGGCCACAAAAGAACCATGACTTTACAGTTTGCATTATTTTGTGGTTAATCTTTTCTATCGTCTCCCCGAAATTAGGTGTTAGTATTCCTACAATTACATTTACGACGAACCTACCTGTCACATCTGTTGTTTCATCCATTCTAAAGGATATTTTGTTGTCACCCACTTCTTTAACTGATTTTGTTCACAACGTCCTGGTACAAAGGAGGTGAATATTTTTCCATAATGGCGACTCGTTGTAAAATGCTTTGTACGTATATTTATGTAGAAATTCTCTATGGTGTGAAATTCCTAATTTTTTAAATGGATAATTTGCACCATGTAAGAGCTATGATGGCGGATAGTTGTTTGCTATTGGGATGTCTCAGTGTCTCATGTCGAACCACAGGCAAGGTGATCTTGGCAAACACGTAAGTTTGTTGCGTTAACCAAATGGTGCCGAGTGCGAAGAGATTGTTAATTCAACAGAATTGTTAATGCAGCTCAATGTTGTGTGGGCAATTAGCTGGTGACGGACACTCAAGGCTTCGTTGTCAACGTAACTGGATTTCGGTACTTAGGCCGCACTTCCGCTGATCTTCGGGCGACGGCAGCTACACATATCTGGACCCGGAAAATTCTGATACTGCTTCACTTTTGAGCAAAATCTATTCCTTATATACAAATACAAAATTACGTCATCCATGGTGCGAAATACTCCCGCCAATTTTGTGTTAACGTCTGTCATACGTGAGTGCTTACCTCGCTGAATTTCATTTTTATTCGCTGGACAGTTTTGATCAAGTCAAATGCTTTGCTATTCGTCAATAAAATGAATTTAAACAGATTTCATACTTTACTTCAATGATTCTTTTACTCGGACACCTGCACCTTTGCCACCGAGCAAGTCCGTGTTTCGCCTAAGGCGGGGGTATTTTCAACCCTAGCTGCACACCAGAAGGGATTACCTTGCATTGTTTGACTTTTTGCCAAGTTACTTATGCCCGGAGAAAGACGAGAGTTTCTCCGTACCTTGGTTACATTTCTAAACCTTATTTCTTAAATATTACCAAAATTACACTGTATGAACGCTTTTAAACACTATACATATAAAAGTTATGTCATTAAAGTTCCTCCACTGAAAGAAAATGCACAACATACTGGCACATAATTACTCAGATGCTGATTCTAAAATTACAAATATTAATTATTTCAATTACTTTGTAATTGATGGGGATCCAAGGACAGCTTCAACGCTTTGATTAAAGTCTGGAATCTGCAGGATGAAGTCTGTACAGATAGCATTGTATATATCCCATACCTTTAATTCATAGTTTGACTTAAATTAATACTTGGAGTTTATCTATCCATTTTTCAGTTTCAAATTTCTCTTCTATTGGTCTCAAAAAATGAATTTTAGAATGTAAACTTTGTATAGTCTTCATCTTCTTAACACAGTTAACACAAAACGAAATAAAGGGGCTACCACAGATTCACACGAAACTTCCCTAGCCTGTCATTCAGTACGAAGGACATTCAAAAAGTTTTGCATCCAGCCAATTCATTGGCGGACATTTAAGTCTACAAAATGTAAATAACGCAGCTGGCAGCAATGTACCTTAAGCTATCACAAGTTTAAACTTGTATAGTCACTATTGTACAACCTGTTCAGTTCCGTTCTGTGTCAATAGCTGGTGAAAAATCATGAATATTACTAAAGGAAACTTTATATTCTACATTTGCACAAGCTATAAGCATGTGTAAGAGAGAAAAAATACACGAGGATTGATAGCTGTTCATGGTGATCAAGTGTGTTCAATTGATATCATTGCAAGTTTGATTCGATCATTTGGAGAAGGGCAAAATACATTGAAAGATAACCCTCTCGCTGGCCGGCCTCGGGAAGCTGTGAACGAGAGAACAATTCAAAGAGCAAGGAACTTGGTGGAGGAAAATCGACATATTACTGTTGAAATGTTAAGTATGGAAGTAAGTATCAGTGTTGGCAGCATTGACAATATACTCCATTAATATTTAAAGCTGCGAAAAATCTGTACAAAATGGTTTCCAAATTTTCTAACCATTGAAAAGAAGAAGAGGAGAAAGGAATATGCAAGGAAACTGTTGGGCATGTTTCAACAAAGCGTTTGACAGATGTATTCACCGGTGATGAAAGTTGGTTTTATTATACCACCCCAAGTATAAAGGTCAGAACTGCATGTGAGTAAATGAGAATGACCCAAAGTCTGGAGCAACAGATGGCTGTATCTTAACAGGGATCCTTAAAAATGGTCAGGTCATCTGAGACTGGGTGAGGCATAGGATGTGATAATGGTTCATATCTCCAGGTCACAGAAGTGCACAGTATTCAGCTCCCTGAAGGTCCACTAACAATGGCATAGGTGATCTTAATTGTGTGGTACTGGGTCCTAGAGGAGATTTAAACATGGTCCCAGTTGGATGTCCCTAGTTCCCACACCCATCAACACATCAAGGGACATTGTAATACATCAGGGCTCCAAACTTGTGGGTCACGAACTATGCAAATGCTGAAGGTGAGATGGTGGGCAAATACGCAGCTAAGGCAATAAACGACTTGTTAAATTTTTTATTTAGCGTTTTAGATTTGAACATGGTTTCAGTGACTACAATGCTTATGCGACTATTTTCATGATTAAATATTAATAAAAGTATATTAAAGTGTGTTTAAAATTAAAGGAAGCTGTTACAAGCATATTTGTGGAACTGCAACGGAAATGAATGAAATTAGAGAATAACGTGTTCGTCATGTGGTTATGTGGGCGAAAATGACATGTCGCAATCTGATTGGTTATGTCACATAGGACAATATAAATTAGGCTTTGTTCTCTAAGCTGCTGTTAGGTTTCACTTGTCTGGCTTCGCTGCTGCACCTGTGGGGCCCCATCCTTCAGCTTCTATACTGTTGTTAGACATTTCTAGCACTATTTGACTTACTTGAACTTTGCTGTCTTTACGAGGGTCACTATATAAGTATTGAGACAACAAATAATGAATACTCATAGTAACGTTTGTTTATTTCACTTAAAGTATTCCCCCTGGCATTGTATGCAGCATTCCATTCTCTGGAACCATTTCTGGAAGCATCCACGCCTCTCAGTTTCTGGCACTGCAGATATCTCCTCCTTTTTACTGCAACTCCTTCTTCGGGGCTAGAAAATCTGTGACCTTGAAGTCGGTTCTTCACAGTAGGGAACAGGAAGAAATGGATTAGTGTCAAGTCTGGACTGTAGGATGGATGGGGTCATTAGTTTTGTCTCAGTTCCTTGCAGAAACTCCAATTTATCCATACAGCAAGAAAACTTCTCGGAGGCTGCTAGAGCTGCAGTCCTGAACCACTCGCGAGCGGTAGCAGAGAAAGATAGCTCAGACGGTTAGAGCGTCATGCTATATTTGTGATGGTAGTATATTTACGAAAAGGAGGCTGCAGCAAACCGCTGGGGCCACCGGTTTCTAGGATTCACAGAGATCAGCGTTAAGGTTAGTGTGTGTTTATATGAATTAATTGCGAATTCCGATAAGACAATGCGTGGTAAAAGGTGAAAAACTGAGTTTTGTAATAAGGAACAACAGATTGCAGTCAACGGAAAACAACGCATACGTTACATTATATTTCACAAAGAATAATACATCTCCCTTTTACACTGTGTGACACTCCAGCAGACAGAGAAGCTCGTTCGGGATTGAGAAGTTGGGCTCTTTTCGCTGTCTCTGGGGTTTGCAGCTACAGCATCTCTCAGAATTTTTCTTACTGTATGGACAAGTGAAACTCCATTGTTACATTAGCGGTGTGAGCCGATGCATTGTCATGGTGCCCCTTAATCCTGTCTTTGGGCGCAGTTCTTGGATTTTCTGAAACAGTTTCGGAAGGCAAACTTCTGTGTACCATTTACAGGAACAGTTCTAACACAATGGCTGCTTCGTGACCACTTGTGGAGAAGAAAGAGGCAACGATTTTCTTTCCTACACTCCTTGGCCTCTTTACTTTAACTAATATATCCATGTTTCCTCACCCATAACAATATGGGAAACATGGCGATACTTTCCATAGTTAAATCTTTGCACCATTACAGACACCGTTCCACCGTGCAGAGCTTCTCTGCTTCACACAAATTACGGGACACTCATCTTGAAGAAATGAGAAGGTGCTTATGAAGTTGTTTGAAACACTCGACAAACTAATATCTTTCTTAATTAAAGCATTGTACATCCGCTCTAATGTATCTACTGGTATGTCTGTAACTCGTTTACTTGACCACGTGCTTTATAATTAATAACAGATAAGTGTTTATTCGATTTCCCTCCCACTCATATTAAAAATCACTGTCATGTAACAAACATTTTTAACATTTTGTATTTCTTGTATACTGTAATTACATTTTTCATCTCTGTCATACCCTTTGTCATTTTTAAAATCAGTGTTTTGGTTTTGTTAACATTTACTACCATAGCCCATTTCTTCTAAGACGTGGATGTCTTTCTGTAAACCATCTCTTGACAGAGATATAAGAATCATATCATCAGCAACAAAATGCTTGTACCATCATATCATCTATAAATAAATTAAACTATAACAGAGATAAAACACATCTCTAACATACTCTATTGTCCATATACCAATATAGTGTTTTAATCTATCTTAACACTGAATTTCACGTCGTTGTATATCAGCATCAGAGCTTTTATCGTATTGTTGGAGACAGCTTTCTAACACATGTTTTACCCACAGAGCATTATTTCTCTGAACACTGTCGAAGGTTATTTAAAAATTAGCAAATACGCTGTATAATTTGCCCCTTCTAAAGGCCGCTGCCTAAACAATGGGTTTGCTTTCCCTCCTAATCTTTTGAAACAGCTGTTGTTGGTGTGAGTTTAATTGTGTTTGGGTGAAATTGTTCGACAATGGCTCATAATCGCAGGGCGAAAAAGTGGACATTTCATGGTATACTTTCTCAGCACTGTAGCGTTAACAAAGCAGAGTGTGCAAACAGTGCGAAAGTTGGTGAAAGTGCAGCTACCGAGAACGACGTTAAGGTTAGAAATGTTGGTAGCATTTCCAAGATTGGTGATGTTGGATTCGAGTGATGCAGAAAGTAAAAAGTACATTGATGACTGTAGATTAATTTCCTTCACAATTTTGAATGACATTTTAGAACATAGTCTTTTTGTAGTATGAACATGTGAACTCATATGTTGACATGGCAAGACCCAAAATGTCAATTATTCGTTAAACTCAATGATATGGGATAGATGCCCAAAAACATCATTTGAGAGTAAAAACCTATTAGAAATATCTGTGTATGATGCTATTGTCTGCTTCAATGATGGAAACTTTACAAGAAAACATATTCTTGATAAGATGAATATAATTTCTGAAGTGTGTTGTGACACCGCATTAAAAAAAATTGGACACCATTAGCATGCAACATGTTGATAAGAATTGCCAAAGCAATGCGGAACAAATAAAATCAAGAAAAGCAGCCAGGACAAACAGGACACAGAAAAGGAGAGGGATGGAGATTATGTAGGTGGATATCGTTAAGAAATATTAAATGCAACTAAACACAAAATCGCATCCGTGTAGTATTTTGTCGCTTCCTATAATACAATTTTCATGCTTACAATATCTTACCTGCAAATCTAACCAACCAATTAATGTGTTTTTTTTTTCTATTTGCAAATTGGCCCCAAACAAAAACTCTGAATAAATTAGAATTCTTATGTTTGGCATACATTTAAAAAATAAACAATTATACTTAATTGCTGTTAATATTCTGAAAAATTATAGACATTTTTAATTCTCTTATGAAGAAATAAATTTAAAAAGTAAATGATTCAATTTTTTTATTTACCTTCTGGATACAAGTATAAAACTTCCGTCACGCAGGAGTTGCTTAAACTAAGAGAATTCCTCAGTAAGTTGAATAGCTTTAGAAAGATAATATAAACGAAGCGGAGCTGTCTTATAATTAATGAAATAAGTTATGACATTACTATGCGGCATTAGCATGAAAACTCTAGAGCTAAATAAAAAAAATATAATGCATTTTCCTTTAAAATCACTTGAAAATATATGTCTATAATGAAGCTACTCTAATTTTCAAAAGTAAGGGGAACCAAATTGGAATTCTTGCAAACTATAAATATTACAAAACATAACCACATTTTTAGAATTATTATTATTATTATTATTATTATTATTATTATTATTATTACTGTTGTGATTAAATCGCAAAATTAATGGTATGCTACTAATTAAATAAAATACATGGCTAGTGATAGACAAGGCTATACTGTGTGGGTATTTTTGAACATTTTTAAATGTAACCATGTTTATGAACTTACCCACTGATATCGTCTTTACATTCACTAAAATAGAAAGAAATAACAGAAAGTTTCCAGTTATTATTAAGAAGGGATGTTCATATGTATCGATAAAACAACACACGTACTATTTAAAACAATTAAAATGTACTGAGCAAATGTGCACAATCAAACTTTCCATCGATGTTCAATGATTTTGAAATCTAATTTACATTTTATTATATTAAAAACATATAAAGCAAATGTTTTCTGAAAGTTATTACAGAGCGTTCTTACATATAAATATAATTCTCACACACATATTAGATTAATATTTCACATTTGCTATCTTCGCGACGATGCTTTTGTTAAATATAAAACATGTGTAACGTTATAAATAAAGTTGATATACTCATTTACTTTGTCTTTTTATTTTAAAACAATTCAAAAATTAAACGATAGAGCGATTTTTAAATTTATGTTTTCACGTATATCCTGCTCATAATAGTCCGATTTCCCTAATTAAAAAAAAATAATTTTCTTATTTTATTTTAGTGAAATATACAACGTTTTATTGTGAAAAACAAATATTTGTGCCGCTAGAGCGATTTTTAAGTTTTGAGTTTCAGGTAAATTTACACCCCTAACTACCCGATTTCTAATATTTTCAGAAAGTAATTTTATTTAAATGTTACGGAGTTTAATGTCGAAAAAACTAATATTGATGTCGCTAGAGTAATTTTTAAATTTTGTGTTTCAGCTAAATCGCCACTTCTAATAATCCGACTTTATTTATTTTCGGAAATTATATTTCTTATTTTAAAGCACTATTTTCAAAAAAGAAATGTCATGGGTACAACGACAATAGCTAGATTCTTTCGTAACTCACCAAAATCAATCATTTTCAGTATATGTATATGTAGTACAAGTATATTAAAGGAGTAATTTGTAAAAATTGTTATCAGCATTTCAATACGAATTGTTTAAATAACATTTAGTATAGCTTGAATTAAAACAAGTTCTGTTATTCCCGTGGTCTGTTTCATAGAATTGCTGAGTTCATAGTTCAATATCTGCACACATTTTAGTATGTTATGTATTCGGTCCTCTCATGTGATGCCCCCTGAAAGGTATTAAATAAGGTTAATATGTGTAAAATTAAGTCGACGTGTATTTAATTAGTTTGACGTATTTAACTAGGTTGGCGTGTATATAATTAGATTGAAATGTTTTAGTTAGGCGAAATGTATTTAATTAAGTTAACTGGCATGTACATAAATATATGTAAAGGTGATTTGATATTTTTAATTATATTGATTTATTTAATTATAGATTGGCATGTATTTAATTTAATTGTTAACTTTTTATGTAATTTTTATAAATATTAATTGTATTTTCGCTATTTTTCACTGCCTTCGGGAGTTAGCCCAATCGCAATTAATAAACGCTCACACACTTAAATTAAAATGTACTTTACACGTAGATGCACTATCTCCCCTTTTTTTGGTTGTGGGGATTGCAATAAGTAGCCAGTAGTCCGACTCATGCGGCCCGTAACTCAAATAATCTTACTGTAAATGCTTTTTCCAGATAGTATTAATTTGTAACACTTCTTCATGCCTGATTCATATAAATTAACCGCTACCGGTTGCCTAGGTCGTCAATGTGAGGACTTACGACCGGAAGGTCTTGGGTTCGATTCCTGCCAGGACTGTCTTTACTCACTGATTTTTTTTTCCTAGGCTTTCCCCAGGCCTCAAAAATGGGAAATGCAGGAGAGATTCTGAAAATGAAGGCCTGGAGTGCTTCCTTTCCCCCCCTCCCCACCAAATTATCCCAATTGAGGAGCGTTTTCAAAACTTGATAAAGGCAGAATATTGAATTTTTCAGGAAATGCGTTTTTTTATGTCCACCTAGAGAGAGACATAGACGAATTTCATATTTTCTTCAGTAATAGACCTTATTATTTTAAATAAACTGACCTATTAAGATATATTGACACAACTTTTCTATTATGGAGAATTGCAAGATCATTTATTAAGACTCTTTCAAAAGTGGATAAATGTATATATATACATAAGAGAAAATAGTTCTAATTATGTGTATGTATTTTTTAAAATTTATATGCAGTTATTAATTATTACAATAATTCCTATGCATAAATAAGTTTATAATTGGCCTGCATTAATAATTATTACATTAATAATTATTACCTACTAACGATTTACTTAACATTTATGATTTTGAATGTAATTTTGTTAACTTTAATGAGAATATATACCGAGAGTGCCAAAAATATATACACACTTTCACAGTAGATATCTATTTAATATGTTTCAAAGATGGACCTAAAAACAATAGTAATATGTAATATGATTTTCTGTAAACAGATGTGACTCACATACATTATGATAGAGTTGCTGCGTGACAGGTAAATCAACAATGAACAAATGAAGCCAAGGTTATCGTATGATATTCTGTAAACAGATGTGACTCACATTACGTTATGTTAGCGTTGCTACAACAAAATGGAGCCAAGATTATCGTTTGAACAGCGGAAAGCAATTTTGAAGTGGTATTGGAAACCGAGCATGTTGTTGAAGCTCAAAGGCAATGGAGACGTGTGTACAGAACAGAGCCGCCAACGCGGGTAGTAATTGCACGCATTCAAGACAAATTTGAGATTCGTGGTACTGTATGCGATGTTCACAAGAGCAGATTTGGGTGACCTCGCACAGTAACAAGCCCCGCTCCCGGCTATGGTTTTGGAACGTTTTGAGCACTCGCCGCAGAAATCTACAAAGCAATGTGCACCTGAGACTGGAATTAGCTTAACGTCGTATTATTAAAACATCAAAGTTTAAAGTTTTCATCCCAAAACTTTTGCAAGTATTAAATGAATATGACCCTGATCGGAGAATGCAGCACTGTGAGTGGTTTCGGAACATGGTGCAAGAGGATGAGGCCATCGTAGGGAAAGTTGTTTGGTCCGATGAGGATTAATTTAAGTTGAATGGATTTGTTAATAGACCGGCATAACTGTGTCTACCGGTGTGCAAACAATCCACGTGTTATTTTGGAAAAGGCTGTTAATTTATCTGGAATTAATGTATAATAAAACACAACTCAAAAAAGTTAATATACAATGATTTAATCATCCTTAATACTGCATTAGTACATTAAGTTAAGCTAATATACTCATTGTATCATTTACACTATACTGAACACTCCTAGCCTCATATCTGAGCATGGTCAGATTGCTTGTTGTCTGCTAAAATATCTTTGTAGAATTCAGTTCCATCATTCGGTACTTCAAATACTGAAATAGTGCAGAAATGTCCTCCTTCTTTTCTTTGCTAACCAGATTTTGCTTTGGTAGAACAGTTGACGGCAGTAGAGCTGAACGACATGTGTTTTCTCCTGAAGTATGTGCTTTTTACTGATACATTAACACTGTTCTTTACTTTCTTGAATGAAATGACACCTGACTATTCATTTTTATTGGTAACCTACGTTTTAGTACTTTCTGTACATTATTCTTTAGGTTTTTAATTTCTCAGTCTTCACTGGGTACTTTCAGGGTGCTGTGTCATGATATTCTTTAGGAGACAAGACGCTTTCGCAACTTGTTTGCATCCTCTTGAGGACTCTTGTTTTCAGAGGTATGGAAACCATTTTTACAATCTGCCATTAGTAGAGGGTAGATCAGAGTGAGCGGGTCCGTGACTTCAAGCTACTGGTGCACAGAGCAGAATATCATGGCACGCGTTCCCTAGGTACAAACGGTAGGTAAGGAAATGTATCGTAGTAGGCATGATGTTCCGCTTCGCAAACAAAACACGGGTATTTGAGGCATATTTGTAGGCCTACAGTCAAACAAAGCTGTTAGGATCAACCGTGTGCTATTGGTTTTATTTATCAACTGTCAGAATGCCTAAGGAAAAACGTGTGAAAAGTGAAAAAACAGAACGTCTTGTAATCGAGTTCGAAGGGCATATTTGCAGCAGTGAAGGAGAGCTAATTACGCGTAATATAAATTGAATTTAAGAACTACGAAAGCAATGGCAATTAGGAAGATACTGTCACAGCAGAAAACACAGGGAATATGTACAAGAAACTCCATCAACATCGGATGAAAACTCAAATGAGAAATGTGCTAGAATGATCCGCCCTTCGTACCCTAAAATTATAGAAGATTGATTAGAATATAAATAATATTTTATATCAGCTAAATATAAGTAAATGTTTTGTAAGTGTGCAGAAATATTATAGAAACTGAATTCTCTCTCGGATGGCAAGAAGACAATTTGGTAAACAGTGCAGGTATAGTCTTTCTTTGTGTTCTGGCGGAGGGTTTGCTACCCTCAGGTGGGTAATTTACCTCCAGATAGGAGTGAAGACACCTGTGGTCCCGTTAGAGGTTATTGCCTGTAACGAACGCTAGCTGCTTAAAAATAGGAGAAAGAATCGCGGAGCTGATAGTTTCAGCGAAAATGTCTAGCGAATAGTAGAGTAGCTCCATGATGTCACTGTTACCCAATGGGAAAGTCTTACACAACGAGGGCGCGAAAAGATGGCGTCATTCTCACGTAGTCGTCTGGGTTCTTATTGAGTATTTAAGGACTGGCCACCTTAGAATTTTCAGTACTGTCCACAGCGTCACTTGACTATCAGAGTAAGAATGAACTAAGTTCGCTGCTACAGCATCAGTAATCCGGGACACAAACGTAAATTATTAATCGAGCATTCTGAGGTACCAACAGTGCAGCGTTATGACCTCACTATGCCAGGATTTTCTTAATATATGGCTATATTGAGGCAAACTAAACAGATACTGTGGCTCTACAGCAGTCGACGTGAGACGCCCAGGTGCTCCTTTGTGATTTAATAAACAACGTTAATCGGCGGATAACAAGGGTTCTTCATTAGTAAACACCACCTGTAATTCCCCTCACTCAATCCCGGCAAACTACCAGTTCCCCAGTGAAATGGCCTAGAGATCGACACGAAGAATTAATTGGTGTTGAGCAGCATTTACTTCAGTTTCTAGTTTGCCAAGATCACCTTGCCTGTGGTTCGACATGAGACTGAGTTTACCTGAATATTCATGTCATAAGTCTTATCAATAATTAAACGTTATTTATGTCACCTTCGGATTTCCATTCACTCAGGGCCGGCTGGCTCACATTCGCCAGAATCCAGCGAAACGCCCTTGAGAGAGTCTCATCGAAGAAGAGTGGGGGTGGCCTGGACCAGCCGTGGCGAAACCTGCGATCAGCAGGCTTAAAGTATTTACGCAGCAACCATACAGCCCAATTCCTATCCCTCACCATCACATTCGTTTCAAACTGCAACCCAAACATCCCCCCCGCCAACATTACTATTGCAGGGTGTTAGACCATGTATTACCATGAATACCAGAAGAATTAATGCTTTTGCCTCAACAAGTAGATAAATATAATATTTTTACTAAATTCCCAACATTTCTTTCTAGTAACACATATATGGTACTTTTAGTTGTTAAAATTCTAGATTGCTAGCTATCTATATTCAGTAGGAGCAATAGCAAATGTTTACAATTATCATTATTATTGAGATTAAACTACAAATACTAATGGTATACTATTTTTTTTTTTGATTGATTTATTTATGGACGCTCTTTAACAGCTCAGGTCATCAGCGTCCCATTCAACTCAGGGCTTGAAACGGCTGACAAATTTTTCTCAGAGGCCTCTCTTTCAGGCTTGAGGTTCTTTTTCGTGCCGTAAATGTACGACACGGGACCCACGGCTTTGCTTTACTTCCCTTCCGAAGGAAGCCATACTTAGGATTTTTACGCCCCGAAAAAATCCATCGGTTCTGGCCGGGTTCGAACCCGCGATCTTGGGTTTAGGAGGCAAGTATGGTAACCACTACACCACCAGGACCGACATGGTATACTATGAAATATATGACCACTAACATATAAAACTAAAAATATTTTCAAATTGTTTAAATGTAACCATTTTTATGAACTGAGCTCTTGATATCATCTTTACATTCACTAAAATAGAGAGAAATAACAAAGTTTCGAGTTAGATTGAGTATTTAAGATGATGTTCATATGTTTCATTTAACAAAGACATGTTACTATTTAAAAACAATTACAATGTACTAAGCAAATATATACAATCAACAATAAACAATCGAAAGCGCCACTGATTTTCAGTGCATTTCAAATTTAATTTAAGTGTTATTGTATTAAAAACATGCAACGAAAACGTTTTCTGAAGGTAATTACAGAGCGCTCCTACATATAAATATAATTCTTAACCGCATATTATATTAATATTTCACATTTTCTATCTTCACTATGATACTTTTGTTAAATATGAAATATATGTATCGTTATAAACACAGTTTATATGCTGATTTAATTTGTCCTTTTATTTTAAGACAATTAAAAAAATTTGAGAGTTCATTTAAATTTCGGCTTTCAGGTATATCACTAATTATAATGGTCCGAATTTCCTAATTTTCAGAAAATAGTTTTTTATTTTAATTAAATGGAATATATAGAGTTTGGTTATGAACAAACAAGTATTGGCACCCTAAATTTTAGTTTTCAGGAAACACCCCACTCCTAATAACCTGATTTCATTGATTTTAAGAAATTATTTTTCTTATTTTATTTCAATGGCATATACTTACATTTCTTAAAAAATTCAAAAGTAGATCGATTTTAGCATTTAGCTTTAATCCACTCATTAATTTTCGGTTTTTGGGTATACCTTCCTCCTAACGGCCTGATTTCTCTGATTTTCAGAAACTTCATTCACTAACTTATTTTAATGGCATGTACCCAGTTTTTTTAGAAAAAATAAAAATTGCGGCCGCTAGAGCATTAATAAACACACATACATACTTTTTTTCATCATTTTCGGTGTTTAGTAGATACGATGGATCGAGATTTGTAGAAAAAAATTTTAAAATCTTTTCACGGTACACCGCAATAGCCCCTATATTCCTTAGGGATTTGCTGAAAGAAACAGTTAACTAAATTAAATACATACAACATATAATTTAATAAATCAATATAATTGAAATACATGTCGAATTAATTTTACGCACATTTACATACCAATTAACTTAATTAAATACATTCGCCTAACTAAAAACATATCAATATAGTAACATGCTCATCAACCTAGTTAAATACATGAAACTAATTAATTACATGGCAACTTAACTTTGCACATATTAACTTAATGCTATGATCTAATAGGTAGATATTTGTTGTAACATTGCAATTGTCATTTATTATGTTTGCTATTTTTTTTTTTTTTAAATTTGATGTCATTCCCTTTAATCTTCTAAGGTTTATATTTAATAATGAACTACCTACGTAGTATTTGCGATAAATAATCCTGTCTTCGATTCCGGCCAAGTAAATCTATCAGGTTAAGATTTTCTTCGGAGCTTTTCTATACCTGAGAAGGTGAATGAATACTTGATAGCTTTAAAGCGCTAAGGAGTCCGAATTCATTTATAACAACATTTATTCATTTTATTCATTCCCACAAGTATTAGTAGGTTTAAGGACCTGGTGCAAAGCATCATCATTTGTAGGTCCTGGTGGTGTAGTTGTAATCATACTTTCCTTGTAGACTCACGATTGCGGGTTCAATCCCGGCAAGGGCCAAAATATTTTTCGGGCGTAAAATCCTAAGTATGGCTTCCTTCGGATGGGAAGTAAAGTCGTGGGTCCCGTGTCGTGGATTCACGCCACACAGACTGCCAAGGATGGCTGAGGTCGTTAAGTCGCGGACTCATGGGCGGGATGTCTGGGGTTCCATTCCAGCCAGAACCGTCCTCCCTGACCGAGGGTTTTTTGCAGGTTTTCCCTCATAAATGGCAAATGCTGGGTAAATAGGCTTGGAACGTTTCTTCCCTTAAAAAATATTTTTTTTCAAGTATCATTTCATCTCATGTATCATCAGTGTCCATCGCCTGTGATCCATCAGCAGTATAAAGTCGGGTGTTAAACAATATTTAAAAAACAACACATAAAGAACCTCAAGCCTAAAAAGGAGGTTTAGCAACCGTTTCACGACCTGAACGGGATGCAGATGAGCTGAGAAGTTGAGCGTAGTGACTTTTCAAAGTTCCTCGTTCTTGTATGGCTTTTTCTGAAACTTTTACTCTGATTGAATGCTGTTAAGTTGTTACGTATACCAAATTTTATTCAAATTGGATAAACACTTTGCGACATATTAATTATTTTTAAATTTTGTTACGTAAATATATCGCATAACAAATGTCTCACACGGCTCACCAGTTTTTTTTTTTTTTTTTGAATGGTGTTTAACGTCCGTTTTTACTACTAAGACATCACAAAGGTGGACACTAATGATACATGAGATGACATGATATATTGGGAAGGGATTATTAAGGAAGGAAACGTTCCAGGACTAAGTTTAGGGTATCTCCCGGCATTTGCCAGTTATGAGGATTGGCGTGATTCGAACCCCGAAACTTTCGGTCACAAGTCCACGCCTTAACGACCTCGGCCACCCGAGGCGGTACTCTTGACTTGAGAAAACTGCTTGGCATTTTTACAATTGTAACTTTGAACTACATACAAAAATTATATAAAAAGCTATTTTATAAACTTTGGTGAGTGAATTGTGATATTTTTTTTTTAATCTATAGGAAAATTTAATCTTTAAAATAATATTTTATCAAAGAAATAATTGTTTTGAAATTAATTTTGATGTTAGCCTATATTTTGTCCTATAGAATATTACAATTGATATCCTGCACATTCTGAGAAACTTTAATTGACCTTTACTGTTATGCATGGTACATTTTGAATGTATGAAAAGGGGGAAAAAATGAAAAAATCGTTGTTTTATTGAAAAAAAATCGCTGGGAAACAGTGTATTTAAAGGACACGCGGATCTTTTTAAATGGCCTTACAGTGCAAAGGAAGGGAGAATATGCAAATGTTGGCTCTGTGGACGTCCAAAGATTCACGGAACTATTTGCAGCAAGAAAAGAATTTCCGATTTTTGCCAAAAATGTCTTCCCAATGTTCCTTAATAAATCAAATAAATAAATAAATATCCACTAAAATAAAGTAGCGTCATCTTTTTGGCATCCCGGCCTTAGAAATCGCTACAATGCTTCAAAGCAGGAGAGAATGCTCAGTAGTTCATGAGAACAATAGGATGACTTTGAACAAATAATGTTGATAGAAAAAGTAAATGGAAAATAGGATACATTGTATTATAAAAACTAAGTTGACAATTTATTTTAAATTCATCTTGTTAATGTGCGGGGAAAAGGGTGATATTTGAAAAAATAAAAATAGAAAATAGGAATTTATTTTAGTTCAGTCTTCGTATTTTAAACATACAGGGGTCTGAAATGGAGAGTAAATGATTCTTCGTGCACCCCTGAGGTAGGATTTCTGATCGCTGAGGTGCCTATTGACCAGCACTTTGCATTGAGCGCTTTCAAATGGAGGGGGGCAAGCCAGTCCCCTGCAGCGTGCACAAGATCAAATGCTTTCTGAAAATCAAGGTTAACTAAGGGAGCCTAACCATTGCTGTGTTCATCTTGCTCTACAGTGACTTGCACGTCAATCAAAGCATAGATAATGAATGCGTTTGGGTTAGGGTTGAAAATGTTGCCATACACAAGTTTCAGTCGGTAGCTAGAACTTTATAGTCGATACGAGTATTTCTAATGTATGGAAGTCATTTGTAGGAATTGGTAAACATTGTAACAAATAATGAACAGTTTTACTAAGCGTTTGTCTATAATCTTACACTCCATCCTAACATAAATCAAATAATGAGGCAGCTCTCATCTCACTGGCTTTAGGATCATTCACATTTCTGATATTACGCACAGTAGTCCTTAAAGGAATTTGCAATTTGATCTTTAATAAGGGTTAATTTTAATTGGAAAAACGGTTTTAAGGAATACTTCATAATCAGAGTACGGAAGTTAGGAAAAATGCCTTTTCTAATTGGGTGCCAAAAATGTGTATACACTTTCACAGCAGATATCTATTTAATATATTTCAAAGTTGGATCGAAAAACAACAACAATGTGTAGTATGATGTTCTGTAAACAGATGTGACTCACATACATTATGATTGCGTTGCTACGTGGCAGGTAAATCAACAATGGACAAATGAAGTCAAGATTATCGTATGCTGTTCTGTAAATAGATGTTACTCACATTACTTATACTAGCGTTGCTACAACAAAATGGAGCCAAGATTATCGTTTGAACAGCGGAAAGCAATTTTGAAGGGGTATTGGAAAACCGATCGTTGTTGAAGTTCAAAGGCAATGGAGATGTGTGTACAGAATAGAACCGTCAACGCGAGTAACAATTGCACGCATTCGAGACAAATTTGAGACTCTGCGATGTTTACAAGGGCAAATGTGGGAATCCAGCTACAATGGCAGTACTTTGGAAAGAAAGTGGTTGTGCACTTGTTGAATTTGCTTGTGCTGCAAATGCTGAGGACACTTTCTTTCTTTCTTTCTTTCTTTTTTTTCTTTTCTTTTTCTTTTTTTCTTTTTTTTTTTTTTTTTTTTTTTTTTGATTGATTGATTTGCTCTTTAACGTCTCAGGTCATCAGCGTCCCATTCAACTCAGGGCGTGAAACGACCGACTAATTTTGCTCAGAGGCCTCTTTTTTCATGCTTGAGGTTATTTTTTGTGCCGTAAATGTACGACACGGGACCCACGGCTTTACTTCCCTTCCGAAGAGGACACTTTCGCATACGTTGCTCAATCAGTAGTTCAACGTACTCAGAAGTGTATCCACACCGATAGTGGGCATTTGGAGCAACTGTTGTAACTGTAGAAGTCTAAGATGATTGGTGCTCATTATTTTCTGTTTCTGTTAATTCAGTTTTGTTATATTAACACACTTTTTCTTTGCTCGAAGTGCGTATACATTTTGTACCTCTATATATTTCAAGTGTCAGATAGAAATGAACATTTTTCTCTATATTTGGTGTCTGCAAGGCCGTTTTTATTTTTCATTCTTTGCCTATTTTAAGATTTATATACCCCTTTTTCGACCTGTTATGATCGATATGGATTTTTTCTGCAACCACTACGCATCTTTTGCTCATTCTCCAGGAATATTCAAAACGACTTTACCTTGTTTTGATCAACATTTCCATGTGTACTGAAAGGTGCATGTTCTGTTGTAACTGGTATTAGTGCTTCCGAAATAGCTTGTTTTAAATATGCTCAAATCACTTCAGTGGAAGTAGAACGTTCTTTTTCCACGATGAAAAATTTTTCTCTCTGACAAACGGCTGACTATGACAGTTGATACCTTGAAAAAATATCTTGTTGTTGCTTTTAACCATGAAAAATAAGCTTAAATACTTTATTTATGTAACAAAGAAATTAACTATCATAAATACATATTTTATTTAATAATCTGTGATATTACTCGCTGTTTTCACTTTTAATAAATGCCTATTTTAACCGAAATACATGCCTGAATTTCCGGACTCTGTTACTAAGCTTTAATCTATTTTGGTAAATCCTATGCCAACTTTCGGCATCCATTTCAATATATGATGGTAGCCCACCCTTTGGTAACCATTCATATAGGCAAAAAGTATACATTGCAGCAATATTTCAGTTCACAAGGATTGGCACCCCTGCATGTATGTAGCAACAATTGTTTAGATGGCATATGTCGCATGTTTCCGTCGACGAACATGCGGCCTTGCTAGTTTTCCCATAGCCATTGCAATGGGAATTAACTGTAATCGAAGCTGCTTTCCAATTCAAATTGCCGGGTTTGTCAACTGCCGAGAGTGTCTGCTCTAGAAATTGCATGATAATATTATTGCTCTGCTCCGTGTCCCGTCCCATTTTTACAGCATGAACTGTTTGGTTATTGATTGAATCTGGCAAGACCATTTATTTTATTTCGTTTGTGTAGTACAGATTAAATACGGAAATAGCTTCGTATCTAGAAGGGTACAGTACTCCAAGCACTAGACGATCTCGTGATATATACGACGGTAGGTCCATAAGTTTCCGGCCTAGCCATTTTCTAGGTACGATAAAAAACAAAAACTATATTTCGCTTTTCAATATAGTTACCCTTCATTGCAATATACTTCTCAAATCTTGGAATTCATATCTCAACCCCCCCACCAATAATCAAAGTCTTGTCTGTAAATGGGCATAAACAACATCCATCACTTCTTCTTCACACTTAAATTTCCTTCCTCGAAGGTCATTCTTGAGTTTTGAGAAGAGGAAATAGTCACTGGGAGCTAGATCTGAGCCGTAGGGTGGATGGTCGATCTCCTTGAAGCCACATTTCTTCACACCTTCCTTTGCAGCAAGAGCTGTGTGCATAGGCGCGTTATCGTGAAGAAGACGCACACTACCCCTCAGTTTTCCTCGCCTTTTCTCTTTGATGGAAGTACGTAGTCTGTGCAGTAGGCCAGCATAGTACTCCCAATTTACTGGAAGAGTATTCCTGCACAGTGCCAAAAGATTATGGCCATATTCTTCTTGGTTGAATGAGAGACCTTGGCCTTTAGAGACGGTGCTACGCCAGATTTACGCCTGCCACGCCATTGATTCTCTTTTGGACAAGGGATCATAGTACAGAACCACTGTTTCATCTCCTGTAACAATAGTATGCAGAACTTCTCTCTCGTTGCCATGGCAGAGCTCTAAAAATGTCTGACAACAGATGACTCCATTGCTGCTTTTGGATTGAGGAAAGAAATCTAGGCAGCCATCTTGCACTAACCTTATTCATGTTTAAATGTTCATGAATAATTCGAAGGATGGTTGTTTAAGAAAGGCCCAACCTTGCTGCCATTTCTGTAAATTTGAGCCGCCGGTCTTTATGACTTTCTCGACCCATTCAAAAAAGTTAGGCCCATTCTTTTACGGTAGAATATGAGGGGGATGCTTCCCCATATACACCGTCCAATTGCTGTTTAATTTCATTTGGTGTAAGTCCTTCTTGTGAAGAAGTTAATAACAGCTGAATACTCCATTTTGAACATTACACAATCTTCCACACATAGCCTTCTTTATGCAACTATATCTAAACAACTGAACACAGTGGAGCGGAAGTTACAACTGCAATTATTTACTTAACAGATAAAGTATAGTTATAACGTTGCATATGTTTTACATTTAACAAACGCAGCGTCGTGAAGATAGCAAATGTGAAATATTAATCTATATATGTGTTTGAGAATTATATTTGTATATAAGAGTGCTCTGTAATAACTTTCAGAAAACGTTTACGTTACATGTTAATAACATTTAAATTAAATTTCAAAGTCAATGAAAATCGAAGAAACTTTCGATTGTTTATTGGCATATTAGCTTAGTACATTAAATGTAATAGAATTGTAACGAGTTTTTGTTTTATTGACACATACAAACTTAATTCATAAAAACACAAGCTTTCTTTGTATTTCTCTTTATTTTAGTGAGGGTAAACAAGCTACCAAAGGTTCGGTTAATAAACATGTTTACATTGAAAATATTTAAAAAACCAGCACAACATGTCTTTATCTGTGATATACTTTATACTAATAAACGGGTGCTGGGAAACTAAGGTTACAAGGCCGATATTCCTGGAGTTTCGTCCGTTATAGAGAAATTAGCAGTGTGCGGTAACTTTAATACATACGGTTGGCATCTGTGCAGATTTTCAGTCACCCGCCACCTACAGCGCTAGTTGTAGATAAACACAAATGGCTACTCGTTTGGAAAACTGATCTCGCCAAGAAATCCGTTCGGTTATTCGATTGCTGTGGACGGAACATTTACCGCAGCTAATGGAGGTTTACGGAAAAAATGTAATGTCTCGTGAGCATGTCGCAGAAAGGTGTCGAAAGTTTGCGGCCGGTAGAGAAAACGTAGTGGCCGACCCAGCACGGCATCAACAAAGTTTGAACACAGCTTGCGTGGTGGAGTTGATTTAGGACAACAGGAGGATCACGTTACGGCATATGACGGCAGAATTGGGAATATCGTTCAGAAGCGTTCGTCACAATGTTCACGATATTCTTCAGTACCGGAAAGTTTTTTTTCCCGTTGGGTTCCAAGAAATCTGTCCAACCAACTCAAGGAGAAAGACATGGGGGCAAGTCTGCAACTTTAGCAACGGTTATCCATGGAAGGGAACAGTTTTCCTCACCACATTGTCACGGGTGACGAAACATGGATCCATCACTACACCCCTACGAAGTAAGTGGTCGTCATTGGAGTGAAGGTACCCCTTCTCTCCAAAAACAAAGAAGTTTAAGGTGACACCATCTGCCTGGAAGGTGATGGCCACAGCGCGGGTGTCATACTTGTGAAGTTTTTGGAAAGAGAGCACAGAGTGACCGCTGACCGTTTCACTGCAGGCTTTGTAACCTTAGTTTCTGATCACCACTCGTATTATACCATTATTTTTTAGTTTAATCTCAGTAATAATAATAATAATAATAATAATAATAATAATAATAATAATAATAATAATAATAATACTTCTAAAATGTTGTTTTTCTTTTGTAATACTTATAGATTGCAATAATTTTAATTTTGTTCCCCTAATACCACTCAGTAATGTAATAAGTTATTTCATTTTATTAATTAATAAGGCCATAATTTGAATTTTATATTCATTTTTACTATTCTAATAGATGCTTACGTTACGCAGTTCCCGCGTAATGAGCTTTATTTTTAGATTTATACTTGAGCACAGAGAAAAGACTTTCTTTATTTAAAGATGTCTATAAAACATGGCGCTTAAAAAGATTTGTTTCCTATGTGAACGCTAAGGAAAGCAAAATTAATAATGAATCCCTGAACTCTGTTGCAAGAAAGCACAGTTTATATGAGTATGTTTTCATTTCCCCCTCCCTCCCTCCCTCCTTCTAACCCGAACTGAATTTGTCAGGAAGAGTGGGAGATGAAAATTTATGTTGCGCTGTCTTGATTAACTCCAACCAATACTCTCGAATGAGTTCAACAGGCGCGCTCTCTAGCAAAATTCAGTAAATTGAATTTCCAACATAACAGCTCAAACACTGATTTCAGCCATCCACTCCTTACCGATCTCTCGTAACGGAAGAGAAAATTAACAACCGAATATATGGCTCAGAAGAATTAACGTGCTTAGTAAAATTCAATTCCATCCTCGTTATGGAACAAACAGATTAAAGTCATCGACCAAAACAAATGTAAAAACGTCAAAAGCAACCGTAGTAATTATACCGAAATCTGGAATTCTTTAATTAAAAATGAAAATTGTAACGTTTGTAGAAACATAATATTAAGAGAGCCGTTCCAAAAATAATGATAATAATTACTTTACAGACGCAATTTCCTGTTTTTGTCACTTCCTGTTCATCCTACAGCAAAATGGAGGTGCCCGCTACGAACAATGCGCTGCGCTGAAATACTGCTTTCGTCTCAACAAATATTAGCAGCGTTATGTTTACTCTTTACTCGAAGAGGTTTAAACTGTTTAAAGAGCGGACGCAGTCAATATCAAAGGAAAGTGGATGGAACTTTTGTGCTGTAACAGAAGAAACCTCTGCTAGCTTTGTAAAAAAGATCATCGAATAACTTTAAAAAAAAACTTTCAGAGATTTCACACACAATTTGATGACCGAAAGTCTGCTAATGAGACATGTTTATGCACGGTGTGCTCCAAGTATGGTCGAATCCTTTAGACTTGTTATTTAAGGGACACTAGCTGAAAAATAAGGGACTTTTAAAATTATAAGGGACAGTGACGATAGCATTTTCCACGAATATGACATGCTTGCATTTTGATTATTAATATTTATAGATAGTTTCACTAACCGTTAGAAATGACTGCAATTTAACTGTATAGTGACAGGCACAGTTCATCAATTAAAAGTCCGTCACGCAGAAGCAGTAGAGTAGAGTAGAGTAACTTTAACAATGAATATAAAATACAAGTTAGAAGTCTTGCAATCTATAATTATCACAAAGGAAAAACTACATTTTAGAATTATTATTATAACATATTAAAACACAAAAATTAATGCTATACGATAAATTAAATGAAATATATGACCACTGATAGACAAAGATATACCGTGTGAATATTTTTAAACATTTTTAAACATCTTTACATTCATTAAAGTTGAGAAAAACAACAGAAAGTTTCGAGTTACATTGTGTATTTGAGAAGATGTTCATATGTTTCAATAAAACAAAAGCATATTACTATTAAAAAGAATTAGAATATACAAAGCAAATATACACATTCAAACAATAAACGATCGAAAGTTTCATCGTTTTTCATTGACTTGAAATTGAAATATTAATGTAGTAAAAACATGTAACACAAACGTTTTCTGAAGGTTATTACAGAGCAAATATAATTATCTTACATACAAATATAATTCTCAAACACATATTAGATTAATATTTCACATTTGCTATCTTAAGGACAATTGTTTTTTCAAATATAAAACATATGCAGTTTTATAATACAGTTTATATGCTGAATTAATTTGTCCTTTTATTTAAAGCAACAGAGAGAAAATTAAACACAATAGTGTTTTTTAAATTTCGGTTTTCAAGAAACCCTTACTCCTAAATGTGCAATTTCCTTAGTTTTGGAAACTACTTTCCTTATTTTATTTAAATGGTATGTACCCAATTTTCGTTTTGAAAGAACTAGTGTTTGTTCGGCAAGAGCGATTTTTATATTTTGGTTCAGGTAAACACGCACTCCTAATGGCCCGATATCCTTGATTTGCAAAAACTAGCTTACTTATTTTATTTAAATCCTATATACAGAGTTTCGTAGCGAAAAAACAAACATAGGTGTCGCTAGAGTAATTTTTAAATTTTGGGTTTCAGGTACACCCCCACTCCTAATAGCCCCGATATTCCTTATTTTGAGAAACTACTTTGCTTAGTTTATTTAAATGGTATATATGGAGTTTCGATGGGAACAAAGAAACGTTAATGCCGCTAGAACGATTTTTCTATTTTGTATTTCACATAACCTCCCTCTCCTAATCGTTCGATTGCATTGAATTTGAGAAATTATTTTTCTTATTTTATTTTAATGAGATACGCACATTTAAAATTAAACTTATCGCCTGTAGAACTAATTTTATATTTCGCTCTAACCCCCCACTCGTTTTTCAGGTATACTGCCACTCCTTTTGGCCCAATTGCCTTTATTTTTTGGAATCTACTTCTATCAATTATTGTAAATATATATACAGAGTATCATTGAAAAAAAATTACGGCTGCTAGAAGGGTTTTTCAACTGTTTTAAATTTTTTTCATTTTAGGTTAAACTCCACCCCCAATGGTACAATTTTGTAGTTAACGAACTCCTAATCTTTTGTTAAAATTGATCATTATATGCTGAGTTTCGTTGAAAAATAATGTTTGTCTGCTAGAGCGTTATCGGAGGTGTGTGTGTGTGTGTAAAACAGAAAAAGGGTGAAACAGACATAGATAATCTACGTGCTTTATCCTTCTTCTGCCTCTTATTTTATTTTTATTTATATATATATACATAAATGGGGTTTTTTTTTTCATTATCATTCTCAATGTCGGTTGGTAGGATCGATGAAAATTTATTTCAAAAAACGTTTCTTGGGTAAAAGCGCAATGACTTACATTCCTTCAGAATTTGCTAAAAGGAAGCCAAACTCATTTCTTCCAGGTGTACTTGGAATTTGACTTGGCTGTATTTAAAATTCGAGTGTCCAATTTTATAGTGTTGTAAAGATCTTTCCATACCATGCTCTTAATAACTGAAATTATAAACTGAGTTTTTACAAGTGGCATTGAACATCAGTTTCTTGTATCTGCCCACTTGACATCAAAGAAAACACGTACTCAATAAATGCATTAGAGCCTGGAAACTTAGCACAAAAGACACACATACAGTGCCGTGGGTTCATGTCGTACATTTACGGCACGAAAAAGAACCTCAAGTCTGAAAGAAGAGGCCTCAGCGTCGGCCGTTTCAAGCGTCAAGAATTGAATGGGACGCTGATGCTGAAACAGAAATTTTTATACAACCAATAAACGCAATACTACAATTAACTATCTCAAAAATGCCTTCAATAATGCGGTGTGAAAATGGATGCAAATGGTTATTAGCACTGAATTTACTTGCTTTTTCACGCTAATTCACAGGACTGTATATTCATTCTCCTGTTATTTTAGGTAAGTTTAAAAGATCTGTTTGTGTTACATATCAACAAGGAAGTTACATCAAAATTAAAAGTATGTCAAAGCAGATTATTCCCAGAGTAGAGCGTTGACGTCACAAACTTGCGATACTAGAGTGGCTGACAAATTAAGAACAGAACCAAAATTAAAGATCGCACTTGTTTTAACATGAATATCCCTAATTTTCTTTTTTCCCCCATAGTTATTTTTTATTTGGGCACAATATTTTACCGAAATAACTATATGCCCCTCTCCACCATCAGGGTCACCGTTTTTATCAAAAGCTCAAAGGGAAATTCTCAGCGTAGGACTTTCCAATATCTGGAAGCCCCTTGGGAGCGCATTTTGCAGTGGTGTTCTGAAACTCAATTTCTCATGAATTATGGAGTGTGCTGAGCCGTGACCAATGCCAAACCCTTCCGCAGTATATTCTACTTAAATAGTTATATTGACTCCCATTTGTCTTTCATCCCATACAAAATTTTCGTCCGTGCTTGATTTTGTATCTCTCGAGAGATAACCTCTCCTTCAGCATCTTTGCCAGTGCGTATATTACATAAAAATTTAAACTGCATGGAAATGACTATGGTATTAATTTAGACACATTGAATAAACACAGGATCACAAAACAAGCGTTACAATATCGACCACAAGGTAACCCGAGTTCCATTTGAAAAAATTTCCACGAATATGAATGTACGAGGGTAGGTACATAAGTTTCCGGCCTTGCCGATAAGGATTATCGCCTTCACAAAACCCTTATGTGGTGTCATACTTTATCTAGCAAGTAAATGATTGTAGCTGTAACTTCCGCTCAGCTGGTTCAGTTGTTCAGTTATAGTTTCATAAAGAAGATTATGTGTGGAAGGTTGTGACACGTTCAAAATGGAGTATCCAGCTGTTACTCGAAATTAAACAGCGATTGGACGGTGTATATGGGGAAGCATCCCTTTCATATTTTACCGTAAAAGAACGGGCCAAACATTTTCTAATGGGTCGAGAAAGAATTGAAGACGACAGCGTGCCTGTCGGCCCTTGGAGGTGCTCACTCCTGAAAACATCGCTCTTGTGGAAGGAAAAATTATGGAAGACCGACGGTTCAAAGTTACAGAAATAGCAGCAAGGTGGGGCCTTTATAAAACAATAGTCCTTCGAATTATTCATGAACGTTTAAACATGAATAAGGTTAGTGCAAGATGGGTGCCTAGATTTCTTTCCTCAATTCAAAAGCAGCAACGAGTCATCTGTTGTCAGGCATTTTTGGAGCTCTGCCGTGGCAACGAGAGAAACTGTGCAAACCATTGTTATAGGAGATGAAACTATGGTCCTCTACTATGATTCCTTGTCCAAACGAGAATCAATGGAGTGGCAGGCGTAAACCTGGCGAAGCACCGCTTCTAAAGGCCAAGGTCACTCAGCAAAACCAAGAAGATCGTAGCTACAATCTTTTGGGACTGTGAAGGAATACTCTTCATTGACTTCAATCAGAAGAACACCACAGTAAATGGGGGAGTACTATGCTGGTCTACTGCACAGACTACGGGCTTCCGTTAAAGAGAAAAGGCGAGAAAAGCTGAGTGGTGGTGTGAGCCTTCTTCACGACACCGCGCATGTGCACACAGCTCTTGTTTGCAAAGGAAGGTATGAAGAATTGCGACTTCAAGGAAATCGACCATCCACCCTACGGTCCAGATCTAGCTCCCAGTGACTTATTTCCTCTTCTCAAAACTCAAGAAGCACCTTCGAGGAAGAAAATGTGTGACTAAGAACGAAGAAGTGATGAATGCTATATATGCCCATTTTGCAGAAAAGACTTTTGACTAATGGGGGGGGGGGGATTGAACTGTTATGAGAATTGTCTTGCAATAAAGGGTAACTATACTGAAAAGTGAAACATAGTTTTTGTCTTTATCATAGCTAGAAAATGGTTAGACCGGAAACTTATGGACCCACCCTCGTATCATACTGACTTGATATAGTGTTATTTTTGTAAGTTGTGCCTCATCACTGATTTGCAAAACATATACTGTTGCGTTCAACATGGAGTGCAGTAAAATGTTTAAAAAAATTGCTGATAGGCATGTATACCTAATTGTCGATTTAATCAAATCAACTTCTCTCACCAATCATTCGGGTTTACTATTATTTTTTTTTTTTTTTAACGTAATGCTATTTAGGGATGCGTTAGTTGAGTTGCCTTTATAGTAGAATGGTTTCTTCAGAGCAAAGAGCTGATGAGAAGTAATAACCTCACGACAAAGTGCATAGGCGCTAGAATCTGTGCACTGTAAGATAGAAACTTAACATGTTTCCGTACATTTACTGTTGGTGGGACCAGTCTTTGCCTATTTTGCTTTCTGTTGCCTATTGTAAGATTTAAAAACTTTTTTGCCTGTTTTGGATAGTTATGATTTTTTCTGCGATTACTTACGCATTTTAAAAAGCATATATTTCAATATATCGAAGTGAAAAAGCTATAAAAATTAAATGACATGTTCACCTCACAAAAATATCTGTTGATAATCTTGTTATAAAATATTTATTTTCAAGCAGTCACAAACTTTCTCCTTAACCCATTCATTTAAGCTCTTTAAATACCATAACCTTCATTAGTGAAAGATACACACGGTCACCTTGGGCATAGGAATGCCAAGAAATAGAGAGGATGAGGGAAGTACTGTAGTTTTGAATAGTCCTCACAAATGACCGTGTATCAATTTGCATGAGACAATTCTAGGAAATTAGTGGTGGGAGTAACTTCTCAGCCGAATAAATGTAACAAACATTTGCAAGCTGGAAATATGAGAGCGGCACAGGTGACCAATAAACCGTCCCTACAATGTGTTCAGTACGTAAGTGAGATACTACCACGAGTATAAAAGCATAAACAGAAAATTAACTACTCGACCAAAAACCATTTGCGCATATTTTGTTCATTCGCCAGGACTATTCAAAACGACTTAGTCTTATCAACATTTCGATGATGTCCTGAAAAGTGAATGGTTTGTTGTAACTGGTACGAAATAGTTTGTTTTAAATATGTTTCAATCATTTCAGTGGAAGTAGAACGTTCTTTTTCCATGATGAAAAATGTTCTCTCTGACACGCGGCTGACAGTTGATACCTTGAAAAACATCTTGTGTTTGCTTGTAAAAATGAAAAGTAAGCTTAAGTACTTTCTTTAATTATGTAACAAAGAAATTATGAAGTTTATTAAATACCTATTTTCATTAATGAGAGATATCTGTTTTCATTTTAATAAATTCCTATTGTGATTATATTACTGTTAAATCCTGAACTTCCGGTCTCTAATAAGATATTTTGTTAAAAAAGAAACGCCAATATGTGAGTTGTTAAGAAAAATTTCAAGCCTCTTTGTTATCTGTTAAAAATGTGAGGAAGGAATTCTAATATTTCAGTTTTCAGTTCGGAATGAAAAAAGGATAGTTTAAAAAATGACACCTACAGTACCCAAACAATTTTTCAACTAGAAATATTGGTTTCTACAGATATATTTAATTTTGTAATGTTTTGAAATGCGTGATTATTGATACTTGCACACATCACACAGAATAACGCTTAACACAGTGGACAAAGCAATTCCGAGGCAACGTCATCAAGAAGAAAGCAAATTTCTCCTGCGGCCATATTGCTTTCTGTTTTCTCATTACGGCAGACATATGAAAAGATCCAACCGCCGCTTGCGGGTTAGAGAGCTTTCCATTTCTGCGCTCACCGAAATTGAAGTTCTGCTTTCTCTTTCTTTCTCCATGCCCAGAATTCATCAAAAATAAAATATTATGAAGAAGTAAAGCCATAAAACAATTCCATCTCTTTGTTTTATCTTCAGCAATTTCCTTGCCTCGACATGTATTGACGTAATGAAGTGTGGAAGGGACTTTGAACTGCAGGAAACGCCCATTCCAATCGAACAGTGCAAACAAAGCCACTGTGCGTGCCTTTTAATGTTAACGCTTTACGTGCGTTAACAATCGAATGGGGCAAAATGGGAGGGGTTTAATTGGTTCTATAACCTTAGCTTTGAAAACGGGTGCCAGCCAACAGCACAATTTTCCTAATCGCTGCTAATAGACTTCTGGTTATCAATTGCCGCACACTTTCGTTTGCGACGCCCGTATCTTCGAACTTAAACGGTATAATTGGAGCAGGTCCTATATCTCAAGATACAACTGACGGAGGAAATAAAATGTCCGTCACCCAGAAGCAAATTCCTCAGCAAGTTGACTAAACTTAAAAATGAATATAAAACCCAACTTATGATTTATTAATTAGTGAAATTAAATAAATTATGACATTACTGTATGGTATTAGGAGAACAAAATTGAAATTCTTGCAATTTATAAGTATCAGACATTTCTTTATTATTATTATTATTATTATTATTATTATTATTATTATTATTATTATTGTTCTTGTTCTTGTTGTTGTGTTGTTGAGATTAAACCACAAAAATTATTGGTACTACTATTAATTAAATGAAATATAAATTGATAGACAAATATATATATATATATATATATATATTGTATGGGCATTTTTAAACTTTTTAAATGTAACCATGTTTTTGAACTGAACCCCTGATATCATCTTTACATTCACTAAAATAGAGAAAAATAACAGAAAGTTTCGAGTTACATTGTGTATTTAAGAAGAAGAGCGTATACACACGCGCGCGCGATATCTTTTTTGGGAACTCAGCGTGCACAATAGTTTTCGATAGCCTTGGTGTTCTGTAACAATCTTGTATAGCTGCCCTTGAAATGTGCAGAATTCCACACACAACTCACTGACGGTAAACCTCCGTCTCTCTTGAACCACTTGATCAACTTGCTGAACAAGCGACAGACCTGCGTCCTTCATCATGAACATCAGTTCGGCCTTCTTTAAATTTCCTACACCCTCACTCATACAGTTTGCACCATACACACGGCTCATTTTGCGATGAATTTCTGCTTCACTATTTCCTTCTGCCTGTAGAAAACGAATGACGCTTCGCAACTCGCACTTGGCGGGATGATCAATCATGTCGGCCATGTTGAAGTGCCTGTAGCTCCAACTGATGTATTGAACTTGACCTTGGCGGACGTTATGGTGGAGTAGTAGCACAGTGCACAGATTCGCCTCCTTATGCTTGTCTGGTCACGTAGCAGAGCGATCGCAGTTGAAAAAAATAGCCCTTATGTATATATTTTTTGTCATTTTGGGTGCCTAGTAGTTATGGTCAATGGAGGTTTAAAGAAAATCGTTTTATGGATATAACCGCAATATCTGCATTCCTTCATGTAAAAATCACGAGGATAAGCAAAGAATAACGTGAATGATATGCGGAATATATTAAGTGCTTTTTGGATTCAGTTATTGTAATTTAACATAAGAAATTATACAATAAAATATTACTCAGTAAAATTGTATTAGACGTAAATTGATTTTATTTTCACACAACACCATATGCTGATTTAAATAAATAAAACGTTTCTATTATTAAGTATCGAAAAAGTTGATCGCCACGGTGAAACCTCACTGGTACAGAGACCGCGACGTGAATACCGGCTGTCCTCTCGAAGTAGCGCTGGCTGCAGGGCGGAGTTATGACGTTACGATGTATCGACTTGAGGCTGGCATGAATACAGTATATAATAAAAGTACATGATGTTAAGGATGACATTTTTTGTTTTTGGTAGATTTACCGGAAGGAGAACCCCAGTTGATGGTTGAGAAACAGCGCTACTCTGTAGGAGAGACACTTCGTGCCAACTGCACCTCACCAGCCTCTAATCCTGCTGCCAACCTTACCTGGTTCATCAACGGGAGTGAGGTAAGTTGATATGACATGTTTAGAATAGAGTGTAAGATAAAATAATGGGGATAAACATCTTAGGGCCAGACTATAAGGAATATAAAATGGCAAAAAATAAACTATAGTATTGGAGTAAATAAAATATCTTTTAACGCCCGTTTTTACTCCTGACGTTTTTTACTGGTGAACACTGATGATACATGAGATGTGATAAATACTCAAAGGTTTATTTTGTTGTGAGGGGGGAAAAGGCGTATGAATAAAATTAATGAAAGATGCGTCCCTGAATTCTTACAGTTCAAATGCAAGTGCGCGTGGAATGTTGTCAGCAGTTTTGAACCTTTGCCATGGTAACGAGAGAGGACGAAACTATGATCCTCCACTGTGATACTGTTTCAAAAACATAATCGTGGAATGGGGAAAAAGGGGTGAAGAACTCACAGAAAGGCCAAGGTGGCAGGGCGACAATATTTTTGGAATGTTGCAGTGGAATTCTGATGATAAGGTTCAAACATGATTGTGAAGTAATATGATGAGCCGTTCATCAGTTGCGCAATGCAAAAGCAAAAGAAGTGTGATATACTTAGCTCAGACCCTTGCTTCAGTAACTATTAACTGTTTACAGAATTGAAATGTGATCATCGAGGGCGGATATTTTATAACTAAGCTTAGAAGTACTTTTCGTTAGATTGAAATTTTCATCCAGAAATGTGAGAAATATTTTGAAATAAAGGAAAATTTCATTGAAAAATAATTATCTTATGTGGTCAGAATGGACAGTCTTCCTGGGGTTCTGAAGGGAATGAGTATTATTGACTATTTTGAAAATGATAAAACAAGAACTGGCTGTTATTATGCAACGTAACTGGGCCGTGTGCATTGTGAGTTGAAGCAGAAGCGACCTAGATTGGTGCTCCTCCACCAGGACACGTTGGCCGTTGCAAAAATGGACGAGTTTGGCTTCAAAGCAGTACCCCACCCACTCTATTACAAGATTTTACCCTATATGACTTTTTTTCTTTCCTGACCTCAAAATTTGCTAGTGGGGGAAAATCTTTCGTCAAATGAAGAGGTCATTTGTGCTGTAAATAAGTAGTTCAAAATAAAAAAAAAATGCGGAATAAATAAATTGGAATCTCGCTGAACGAAATATTTGACATCGAAGGAGATGATGTTGAGAAATATATTTTTGATTTGCAATATATATATTTACTAGGTTTTTGAAACTATAAAAAAAAAAACTGAAAGTTGAAAAAACGTTACATTACTGGGAGTGAGTCTTTGGCCAAAATCGGTCAAAAATCACTTTTTTGTTGCAAATGGTTCCTTGAACTTTTAGGAGTCCACAGAGAGTCAACATTTGCATTCCGCTCCCCCACCCTTCGGGCTCTACAGCCATTTAAAGAGACCCGTGTGTTCTTTTAAATTGCAGTTTCCCAGCATACTTTTTTATAAAACCGCGATTTTCTCAAAATTTAATTTTCACACATTCAAAAATCCCAAGCGTAACAATTTTTGTTTAGATTTAATTAATTTTTTCCGGAATGTGCGGAAATGTCCATTGTAATATTCTATAGTACAAAATACAAGCTAACAGCAACATAATTTTTAAAAAATCTATGAAAATATTATTAATTATTAAGTTAAATTTCCAATATTTTTAAAAATTATCACAGTTCACTAATCAAATTTATTTTAAATATCTTTCTAAATAATTTTTTATATGTCCTTCAAATGTCCAAGTGCAAAAATGCAAACCGATTTTCTCAACTCATGAGCCTCGTGGTACATTTTGATTATGCAACATTTTACGTACTATGAAATAATTTATAGCTCGCCAAGTATTTATTCAATTTGAATTAGATTATTAGCTATTATTATTGAATTAATTTATTAGATATAAATATTAATTTAGCAATAGAATTACAGTAAAAATAAAATAAAAAAAAACGTACAAAATTTCAACTTTGAAAATGTACTCCCATCTTCGAACCGATAATAGAAAGTGGAATAGAAAGAAGATGAGCTGAAGTATATAAAACAAATGAAATATGTGGAAAAATAAACACTGACTCACAGTTAGTGCAGTCAGAACTAGGGCGGTATTACAAAAGGGGAAAATAATCAATGAATTGACTGATTTAATAACGAGAATCCAAATTTAACTCACGATGTATAAATATTTTTATCTCTCAGTGCAGGTGGTGGACTTTAAATTGTCTCCCATTGGCTCCACTCTGAGGCAGGTAGGAACAAGCTACACGTTCATACAGACCTCGTTACGTTTGCTGATGGAGGGAAAGAGAACTCTGGTGAGTGGCGAATCAACTACACCGCTAACAAATTATTAACAAGTGACAGTCGAGTCGTCGGAACGAAAGGCGAAATAATTAATTCCGTGTTTGCCAATGTCTGCAGCGGTTGGTAGTCGCGCAACTTTACCGATTGTTGATTCAGCCTTAATAGAATTGGATGCGCCTTTTGAATTTAGCCGCGTTGGAGTGACGTTACTATTAAAAGCGTTGATTATGTTTTCTACCTCACGCGGAGCCTTATACGCCAAGTATGGCAGCTTTAAGCTTCAAAAATTCATTTAAGGAAACCAAAATATTTACTGTTTATTTTTATCGTGTATCGAGCAGAAAAGATTCATTATTATTTGCTAGCTGGGACGTAAATGACAGGCCCACGGTATCAGCAGCGCGGGCGTGCCTGCCGATTCAGGGGTTGCGAGAGATATACAAGGACCATTCAATAAAGAATGATGCACATTTTTTTGACAACGTATCTGTGTTTACTCACCCTCATAACTTCACGAGTAGTCCCCTTTGAATTCAACGCACTATCCCAGAGTTTCTGTCAGTCTTCAAAGAAACGCTGGAAACTATTTTTTGGAGATCCTTCAGAATCGCCTCCGCAGTCACCATCACTACTTCTGATGATGGAAAATGCCTCCCATGAAGATGTTTCTTCAATTTGGAAAATAGAAAAATGTCACTCAGGGCTAAATCTGGACTATAGGGAGGGTGAGGAACACATTTCACATCCTTGTCCGCAGACACAAGACGCCCATTGTCCCACAGATCGGCAGTCGACATTCTGTCCCGTTTGAAGGCCTCTGTCCACCACGCCACTATTCGATAGGGCTGGGCACGCGCACCCAGTAATTCCCGTAGCTCTGTGTGGCATTCTCGTGCACTTCTGGTGCAGAAAAATGTCATTTTCACATATGCACATTGTGATCTCCATACCTGACCACTTCGCTCACCAAATGAACTTCGGGGCCTGCTGAGAGGCGCAACTCTGCTCGCATGCACCACCTGTGCTTCATTCTAATCCATATACTTTCAATCGTATATCTTAGATTTTCGTGTTGTCCCTTGTTTATGAGAAAAAAAAACAGTTACCATGATTAATGACATCGATCCTATGTACCAAGTGTGTTCATGTTCTATTTTGATTTTTATTCTCAGGTTTGGGGGCAGTTATAAATATAAGAGTTTAGCATAAAATACGCCGAAATTCTTTGTAAATGCGTGATAGAGATGGCAGCAGCTTACGATGACTGCAGCTAGAGTGAGGAATGGTTTTGACACTTAAAATGGCGATGTAGTGTTACGAGAACAAGAGTAAACATTCGTTTTCTCCCCTTGTATGTTTTGAAACCCATTGAAATTCATCACCAGTTGAGTGAGACAATGGTGATGGTGTCAAAGATGGGAAAAATGTGCGTTCGTAGGTGCGACAGTCCAAAGAAGGCCGAAAGTCGTATGACAACAAACCAAAACAACCTCGGCCTCGCACCAGCTGGTTGCGCGAGAAAAGTGTTTTGGAGGCTCGCTGATTAAATGTGGAAGATGTCGCCTTCAAAGTTGTCACACAATCCTGCATGAAGACTGAAAATGGGGACAGTGTCTTCCAGGTGGGTGTCGCGAAAGCTGACGGACGGCCATAAGGCTGCGCGCGTCGCAGTTTGCCAGGCGATGTTGACACGCGATGACAGCATAAATTGTGACCATGGATGAGACATTTTGCATCCGGGGATCCCTCCCCAAACCAGGGGAATATACACAGAAATCTGTGCAGCCCAGTGGCATTTTACATTTAGTATGACACCTAGAGTGTAAACCTACCCGCCTTTCAACCGTAGACGATCTCGTCACCCAAACGCGCTAAGCTACCAGGTTCTCACTGGTGGATATGTCACGTCAATTTAAGAGGTGAGTGAGGTGAGGTAGCCACCACCATCCCTAAGACAAGCAGGGATTCCAAAACACTTGCTTTCAAAGTACACGCCATAGGCAGTCCCTCGGGACACATTGCTGACGCGGATATTCATTTACCCGTGAGTTACGGGAGTCCAACCCACACGAACATCTCCCCGGCAGCTTTAAGTAACGTCAGAAGTGCCACGGGTACTTAGGGTCCCAGAGCCCGCATCTGGAGCATTTGTAGAGCAACGACTGAGTTCATGCCCCCCCCCCTTACGGGAGGATGAGACATGGATGCCGTTTTTCAATACTGAACGCAATGGAAGCACACAAACACATTTCGGATAAGCACCAGTGCTGACAAAAGGTTGGTCGCCATGTTTTGGGTGAGCTTGGTGTAATTCTTACCCATTGCGTTTCAAAGGGCACTACGGGGACAGGTACATCCTAACAAGATGTTTTGAAGAAGGTCCTTCCTGCAATGCGAGAAAAGCGGCCGGAAAGGGCTGCACATGCGTTCTATGGTTCCACCAAAATGATCATATGAACGTACAACTCACGATCGGTGTTCTGAAAATGCAAGAAACCCTCTTTACAATAGGAAAATTGGAGTTTTGTGTGCGATTAGCGCAAGATACGTAATGCGAGACTGACTATGGCATGTTCAGTTTTCAAGGTGTTAAACCCCGTGCGAGCGGTTAGAACATTTTCTGGAAGATCTGTACATTGCTGGTCTTCTGTGTGTGGTTCATTCTGAAGGGTTTTGTTGCCGGCCTGAAATTTCCGAAACATTTTCCAATTTAAATTCGTAGGACATACAAATTCGTATAATTATTTTCAGGCTGCTCATTTTGGACCGCGATTTTCGGAAATCTCGGGAACCTATAGCTAGATAAATGTATCAGTTAACAGCCTAAGGCCCCATTTACAATGAAAATTAAACGTAAAATCCAGATACTATGTACTGTAAGGGAATGATAAAAACGTAAACATAAAAATTAATGTACAATTTGACGTAAAATTTGGACGCTTGCAAGATCCAAGGTTTACATCTAACTTAAAATTAAGAAATCAGCCAATCAGAACGCAGCTTCTCTGTTTGTAGAGCTCTGTGGTAGAAAGAGCTGAACATCAGTAGAATGGACAAAAGATTTATTACATTATAAGAAAGCTATCCTTGCTCATATTACTCCAAGCAAATTGGTTGCTGCACTTTGCATATGCATAAACACTACGGTCTTCTATTCAGAAGCAGCCATTTTCAATCAGCTGTTAGTTGATCTTCGCCTGTTCTTTTTTTATATTGACTTACACTTACGTTTGCGTCTTTCATTGTGAATGCCTACATATTACTAAGTTTACGTATTACGTCTTATTTTATGAGGCTAACGTTTAATTTTCATTGTGAATATGCCCTAACTCTGGAAAACAATTAGTTAATGCCTTACCTTTATTTATTGGGCATTTATTTATTTCTGTATAGTGTTTAACGCTCATTTTAATTACTAATGCATTACAAGCGGTGGACACTGATGACACAAGAGATGAAATGATATATTAGGAAAGGATATTTTCAAGGAAGGAAGCGTCCCAGTCCTATATTTACAGTACTCGGTCGTTTGCCATTTATGACGACTGAGGAAAACATGGTTAAAACCTCAGGAGGAGGTGTTGGTAAGAATCGAGCCCCAGACGTCCTGCTCAAGAGTCCGTGTCTTAACTACCTCGGCCACCCGTGACGGTGGCGCATTTAATTTTTACTAACTCTTTAAATTTGAGCATCGGGGGAAAAACTGACAGGATGTTTTGTTCATCCTATATAAGGAATGTTGTTAGAAAATGTAATTTACAGCCAATTGCTATAAAGTGGATAATATTGTTCACATCAAACTATAAACAACTGCCAAAATGCATTTTAAAAAGTTTACTGGCAGCAATTAAAACTTTAGCTTTCACCATAGTTAATACAAATTACGAAAATAATCAGTTGAATTTATATGTCGAAATCATCTGGCTGTACTTGACAGATTCCCAGAGATTACTTAGTTGAAAAACGGAAACTTTTACGAGCATTAAGGGGAGTATTAAAGGGAAGGGGGGTCAAAAATCATTTTATGGATCATTTTAATATATGTAATTTTCTGTTTAATTCGATATGATTTGCATTACTTTTCTTGACTTAAAAGTACTTTTAATAAAATGTTAATTATGTCACTGCAGAAGCCATTTTTTTTTTTATTTCGCGAACACTTGTTCAATTAAAATTCTATATCTCAGGAACTATTTGCTCTTGAAGGTTGTGGTTTGTGTTGATTGATAGAAAAGGTTGTATTTCATAAATTGGCAGTATTTGTTTCAATGACATTGTCCTTTGTTGTTTTACAATGTTGGAGGGTTTTAGATGGTGTTTCCTCAAGCGAACCAACAAATAAACACCTGCTGTTACCAAAGTAGAAGAAAGAAAGTTGGGTTTTTCTGTAAAAATATTGTTTGTCTGCAATTATTGAAAAACTACATTTTTTGCAAAGTTTCCCGTTTTTAGGTCCTGTATAAGCTATCACTTTGAAATGTTACCACTTATTTATGATATTGCGATGATGTGGATGTATAATAATAGAGATAGAACAAAATATGTTAAAGTAAAAAAAAAATTATAATTTGCTTCAGAGCCATAGTATAGTGGTGAAAATAGATCAGCAAATTTCAGTTATGTGCATCTGTACGCTGTAAAAGTTTCATTTCATTAACTTTATCCTTGAGAAAATGGGAACTGAAGTTGATAAATTTAGCATTACAAGGAAAGGCCTTTCATATTCCCCTTAATTACGAAAATATGCATAATGGTAAACACCGTTAAACGTTTTAAGCATTGGACATTGAGATATCAATACAAGCACGACCGCCTATATAAAAAATAATGACGATTTGCGCCCATACAATTATTCATGCCACGTCTTCTAAAATGGACAATTTAATAAGCAAGCTATTTGTATATTCCCATCGTGTTATTAAATTGCATTAGAACGAAATAATCATATGTTAACGGAGCTGTATGTAGGTAAAGATCAATAAATGTCAAAACGCATTAACGCTAATGGAAACAGCACTCTAAGAGAATACGCTTCAAATAATTCATGAGTGTATAATATTAGGCAGCTGTAAGTACATTAGACATTAGCACTTTATCTGTTCAGGTGCAAACAAAATTTAACAAAACCGAATTATAAACCTTTTATATTTAAGTTTCACAATGTATAAATAAAGGTTTGTACCTTATAATACATCTCTCAGGCAAAATTGTTTTACAATAAGATTTCCTATTGTTTATTTAATTGCATATCTTCTATTCATGAGTGTTATTGTTGTTGTAGGGTCGATAAGACAGGTATATCAATCGGGATTATCTACTGTGGTTTCTATATGAGGGTCACTATTTAATTTTCGAGAATAAAATGTCTGTGGTTGGCTACGAAGATGGTAAAAGCAACTAATTCTTCTGCTGTCGATGGGTGATTCATAAACAATTGATTTAATGTGACCCCAAACATAAAAATCAACTGAAGGCATATCTGAGCAACATACCGGCCAAGTAACTGGACCTGTTCTCCCTATCCAACGAAAGGGAAATAGTACATTTAAATAAATTTGACAATTTAATCCAAAGTGTGCGGGTGCCTTTCGTGTTGAAAGATTATGTTTTTCCGAACATTAATCATGACATCTTCAAGTAGTTACGGAAGCATTTCCGCAAGAACAGCAGAAACATGTTCATTAAATCGTGCAGACATAATATATGGCTCCACTAGAAGTTGCTAACAAATCCTATCCAAATATTTACTAAAAACTTCCATTGATTTCGGAGATTCTCCACACCTTTAGCATTATTGTCACCCTAAATGTGACTGTTGTGTATATTAAAAAAACCTATTTCTTGAAAAGCGTGCCTCATCGTGTTAAGTTTTTTTGTTGTTTTTATTAAGTAAATATTAATTTAGTAAAATTAAAAAAAAAAGGAATTTGTGTAATAGAAATTGTTTAGTGCCACAAAAGTCATTTTTACCACCACGGGTGGCCAAGATCGTTAAGGCGCGGACTCGTGAGCGGGAGGTCTGGGGTTCGAATCCCGCCAGGACCGTCTTCCCTGACTGAGATTTACTCCAGATTTTCCTCAGTCCTCATAAATGGCAAATTTCCCTAAACTTAGACCTGGAACATTTCTTTCGCGTTAACCATCATTAAAAAATCGAGTCATTCTTGTTGTGTATCCCGTTACACCACTAATTATAGCAGGAACCGCATACTACCATATTTAAATTTCCTAAAGAGCAGTTATTAAAGCATAAGTGGATAAAGTGCATTTCATTATAAGTTCATTATAATGAAGTTCATTATAAACTGTAGCATGCATTAAACATTTGCAACTAAAATGTGTGGTTAAGGAGAACTTTTATCCTGTGCAAAATGGCGTATCGTTCGGGTTCCTAGAAAAATTCCAAAAGTAACTAATGGTGTTCGTTTCACAATTTTCCGTAATCTACCATCACTGATATGCGACAAAGATACTTAGCAATGAAAGAAAAGACCCGAAAGAAGAATGTTGTAATGGATTTTGACTGCTTTGCAAGTGAGGTTAAGAAAAGACAAGTACGTCTGTTTATAGCTATTGCAAAAGAAGACCAGGACTTGTTGATGAGAAATATGATGTTAGACAATCTATGTCTGTTAGTTTTAAGGTGTCTAGTAACTTGGAAGTAAGTTATTTTACATAAAGATTTGTGTTTGTCTGTGGAGAAGTTCAGTTCGATCTCGGAGCGCAGTGGAAGTAAGGAGTTAACATGTGACACATAAACCTTTTCTTCTAAAGTGAAAACATACAGAAATAAACACAAACTAATATCGGGTGTATAAACCCTCAGCATGTACAACTGCCCTCAATCTTAGGGGTATAAATGACCTTGTGTACAGTAAAGTAGAGTGGACGAGAGGCTACAACATGCCGTGCTTCTTGAGTTTGTACCCTTCTTGCATGTGTAGCGAAGGCGTGTGCTGCATATTGCATTTAGAGAAAAACAATATTGGAGGAAATATTATAATATATAGACTGGCGCAAATGTGCTATACACTTACTGAATTTGAGTTAACAAATGATTGTGCTTATTTTTGTGTTCAAAAGTACCTACACACTCAGAGAATTTTAGTCAGCAAAGGATTTCACTTCGTTTTATTGTCTGTTTCCCTTCTGTATTAATGCATCGTTGGAGACTACCTGGAACACTCTGATATAGACGCAAACACTACTGAATGTTGTCCAGATTGTGGAAGGCGTCCTCAGTGTACACACTCAGCTCTTCAATAGTTTATTGTTTCCTTCCATACACTTCGCCTTCAACCATACCCAAAGGAAGAACTCGACTGGGATCGTGGTGGAAATTCAATTGCTGCGCAATGTCCAAATATTCTTCTATTACAAACGTTATCAGAGTAAGTTCGAACAACTGTAACATAATGCGCAGGAGTTCCATCATACTGGAAGTAGAGTTGATCAAAGTTGTCCAAATGCATGAGGTTTCCTGGTGTAATCTTTTGAAGTAGAGCGAAGTACTTGTCACCATCGATATTTCCGTCAATAAAGTGCACTTATCGATATCACACCCTAAATATTTAGCAGGGTTGATTTAGCGCTTGCTGCAAAACAATGTGATGGTTTTCCATGTACAATAAGCACAGTTATGTCTCGATAACAAAGATGCTCCATCCGACTACACAATGTTTTGAAAGAAATTGGGGTCATATCAATACTGATCGAGCATAATCTCACAAAATGTCTGATCATCTTCCAACGTCAGACGTGAAACTTCTACTTATGCAATATCCTTTGGATTGACCGAAGTGATATTGCTGGAAATTCTACCGCTAATCGTCTTGTGGATTTCCTTGGGCTAGTCGTGACAACCAGATAGATATTGACTTAATTTTCCTCAGTCCGTGCTATCCTAGGTCGCCCACTATCAGGTGCATTCAAAACAAAACCTTCAATTTCAATTTTGTGAAGCATTTTGTAAACAGATTTATGTAATGATAGATCTGACTCGAAATGTTCTCTCCATTCCCTTAGTACAGAACTTAAACCTCGTTGGTAGCCGATGTTTACAGCAAAAATTCTTTCCCCTTTCGTTAACATTTTCAGTTGTTTGAAGATTCATTTCCCGTTTCCTGCTCTTCTCACTGATAGTATTACCAACCTAGCAACATACATACAGTACAGTTAAAAATAGATGAAGAAAGAGAACGTTTGGAAGATAATATGCAAAAAAGTGAAATCATATGTTAATAGAAACTCACTAAGTGTTTAGTTACTGTTGAGGCACCTTGCATGTATATACGAGATGTATAATAATATGCTAACGTTAAAGTTTGTTGTGTATGGGAAACAATATTACGAAACTAATTTGTTACAAAGTTTTATTTAAAAGTAAATGCTTCATGTCAGGAGACGAACCTGCATCCCTGCACACTCTGCCACAGAGCTAACGAAACACACACACACACACTAAACAACATCTTTAGTACATGCCACATAACACAGCTATTGCGGTGGCTACATTTGCATTCAAGAGAGTACTTTTTTTTTTTTTTTTCAAAGGGTATACATGAACCAGTGATGAAGAAAAACGCATAGCTATAAGAAAAGCGTGCACAAATGATCCTTTCCACATGTACAGATCCCCAATAACGCGGATAAAAATGCGTAAATGTTCTTTTACAGAGTTACTTAAAATTAGTTTAAAAGTTATTATTAGGGTAAACAATTTGGCAAGTTAAGCAAACTGACGTTCTTTAAAAGCTGTAGTCTATTAATTTAATTTATGGTATATTTTTTAACTGTTTAATGCATAAAAGTGTTTTATTTTGTTTGCTTTTGCGCTATTTTTGCTGGAAGCTCAAAATTTCAAATAATATTTGATAAGTCAAGAGGGTCCGCGGTAGAAATGCCGTGATGATACAATACAAACTGCAGAAAATGTCGCTAAACACAACACAGTCAGGTTTAGCCTAATATATTCGTATCCAAAGCCAAAGAGCCGTGGCGAAATGCAGAAGTTCAACGTAAACAGCTAGTGTTCAGTGGCACACCAGCAGTCCGCAATGAACAACCCATCGCGCATGTTCTTCCTTTACAGTATTTACAACAGCAAGAAATACACTTTGTCTCAAAGTCTCTTGAGGAACTACTGAAGACTCTCTTCATCTGGTGATAATGGGTTCTATCTGATTCTTTACTGCCAAGGGTGGCAGTGGTCGTTAAGGCGAAGACTTGTGAGCGGGAGGTGTAGGGTTCGAATCCCACCAGGACCGTTTTCTCTGACTGGGGCTAATTTAGGTTTTCCTCAGTCCTCATAAACTGCAAATGCCGGGGAGGTACCCTAAACTTAGGCCTGGAACGTCTCCTTCCTTAATAAAAATCCTCTCCGTTTCATCTCATGTATCAACAGTGTTCAGCGCCTGTGGTGCCTCTGTAGTAAAAACGGGCGTTAAGTACTATTAAAAAAAATAGTTGATCCATTAAGCACAGTACGCCAATACAGTTCTCTAATGTGCTGTGTGTGCTCGCAGTGCGCAGTCCATTTATCTTTGGTGATGGAGCGAAAGCTTCATTAATCAAATTTGCTAAGTCTGAAAATGTTCTATATATATTTCGGAACCCCTGCAAATTGCTTCACTGAACTCCATACTAATTCTCTAAGGTTTACTTTTGAGAGATAATGGGGCAAGTACAGCTATATCTATACAGAAGCATATTCAGTCGGTATATAGGAATGGTTTATTTGCTACAAACACCTTGTGAAATTCAGATCTTGTTAAACAATTACCGTTACATTTTGTGTGTTGTAACCAGGCTATCATTGCTGCCTCCTTTGATGAAGAAGGGAAACTGTTAATTTTAATGTTATGGAATCGTTCGTTATCAATAACCACAATGCACTTTGGAGGAAGACGAAGTTGTTCCTCTGTCCACTTGTGAAAATTTGTGACATTCATGTCGTCATGAAAATCCCCAGACTTTAATACGAGGGTGGATTGATAAGTTTGGTAAATGACAACGAAATCACAGGAACTTTTGTTAAGGGCATGAATGTTGGTAACGGTTTTGTTAACATTTTCAAACAGATACAAGGCGCAGTTCATTGTCGTTAGCTATCTTAAGGGACGGGTGTAACGCATTTCATAGAAATGGATAAAATGAATATCTTGCAGTGATGAAATAGTTTATTAAAAAAAAGTGGACTGCAGCCTAGATACAAACCGAGCTGAAGTGCTTGGAGAGGCTGCACCAGCATTCAAGACTGTTTATTACTGCCTAAATGAGGTTAAACGTGGCCGTACAGGCACTGTAGATGTTGTGGTTTCGATGAAATTCACGGTATCGTCATAGAAGGCCGTCGCATTAAGATTCGTGAGGTTGCTGAGAATATGATCGTATCGTCAGCAAATAAAACTGGGTCACAAGTCGATTATGAAACTAACCATTTACCATAATTAATAAAAAATCAAAGTTCCATTTACCGACCCTTGAAGTACTTAACATCAGTGTTGGAAAACTCATCCACTTGAGGACGATTTGACAAATATGGTCTAATTGGTTCCAGATTTTTAACTCCTAATTGCTGTAATTGTGCAGTTTAGTACAAATTATTATGCGAGATGCCTACTTTATCTCTAAGTCACAGTTGTAACTTATAAAACCAGAAATTAATGATACAATTTAAATGTTGAACTGCAACTAAAGTTTACAATCCAGATACAAAAATGTACTGTGATTTTGTAAACAAGGAGCGAGTTTTAAAATACAGGACCAATTGCCTAAGCATTATACACTTAATTATGAAACTACAAGAACCACAGAAATGAGCCTGTAGTTTTCGTAGTTGGTAGGAATGACCTCCTTAAACACTGGGGTTATCTTCAAAGTATGGGGAAACACACCACAACATTTTTTAATGGTATTTAATGCCCGTTGTTAATACTGAGGCACCACAGGCGGTGGACACTGATGATACATAAAATGAAGTGATAAATTGGGAAAGGATATTTCTTTTTAAAGGAAGGAAGCGTTCTAGGCCTAAATTTAGGGCACCTCCCGGCATTTGCCATTTATGAGGACAGAGCAAAACTTGGAAAAAAACCTCAGTCAGAGAGGACGTCCTGGTAGGAATCGAACCTCAGACCTGCTGAGTCGGTCCTGGTGGTGTAGTGGTAACCATACTTGCCTCCTAAACCCAAGATCGCGGGTTCGAACCCGGCCAGGACCGATGGGTTTTTTCGGGGCGTAAAAATCCTAAGTATGGCTTCCTTCGGAAGGGAAGTAAAGCCGTGGGTCCCGTGTCGTACATTTACGGCACGAAAAAGAACCTCAAGCCTGAAAGAGAGGCCTCTGAGCAAAATTTGTCGGCCGTTTCACGCCCTGAGTTGAATGGGACGCTGATGACCTGAGATGTTAAAGAGCGTCCGTAAATAAATCATTCAAAAAAAAAAAAAAAGACCTGCTGCTCGCGAGTCCACACTTAACGACATGGGTCACCTGTGGCGGGAGTGTGTTTTTTTTTTAAACTATTCTAAAGTCTATAAGTACACGGTCAGTAATTTCATACTTATAACAAACATTATTTGAACTGCATTACCATAATAACAAAAGAACAGAAAATTTGCCATGTAAGATATGTTGCATTATAACTGAACACTATTTGAATCATCTGTCAATTGATAAGCTGATTCACAAGTCTTGTTATTATGTAAGAGCAGACCTGTCATTGAATTACACGTTCGTAGTAAACGCCTTTTTGATATTAAGGTAAGTTTGCAATGTGTCTATGCAGATTACACATTTATGTCATTTAACTGGTCTTGATTTTAAAGTAAATGTTCTTAAGAGAAAGCATATATTCACAAGGAAGTATTAAAATGTTCAGTAACCGAAATCTTTTTTTTACCGTATATATGGTAAAAAAAGATTTTGGTTTATATATATATATATATATATATATATATTAGTACAGCACGTTTTATTGTACTTTTTTAATTTATTTGGTTTATTGATTTATTTACGGACGCCCTTTAACATCTCAAGTCATCAGTGTCCCATTCAATTCAGGACGTGAAACGGCGGATAAATTTTGCTCAGATGTCTCTTTTTTCAGGCTTGAGGTTCTTTATCTTGCCGTAAATGTACGACACGGGACCCATGGCTTTACTTCCCTACCGAAGGAAGCCATACTTAGGATTTTTACACCCGAAAAAAATCCATCGGTCCTGACCGGGATCGAGCTCGCGATCTTGGATTTAGAAGGCAAGTATGGTTACCACTACACCACTAGGACTGCCCTTGTACGTTTTAGGATACATTCAAATAAATACAACTGTATATTATTTGTACTCCTTTCTTATGCAATATGAAAAAACAGGTTTGTTTTCTAGGTATCCGCTAAATATTAAACCATGTTTCACAATCGAAGAGAAATAAACATAATAGTTTGTTTTGAGGGAAACTTCAGAGCTAACGTGAGAGAAGCACGTATGTTAATGATTTTAGTTTTGTTAATGGCGACCAGTTCACTTTACGAGCTACTAACGAACTCATCCTTTTAGAAGGCACAAGTCCTTCATGGGAAACAAGTGGCTAATTCATGCATTCATAATATACTCTATATGTACTTTCTAATTTGAGTTTTTATCACTCTGAATATCTAGAACGTTTATATCGTTGTGATTATTACTAGTTACATGTAATGTGGGATGAATTCAATTATGGGTGTTTTATCTAGATTTAATGACAATTAGCTAGCTTTGATAGTATTAAGCGCATAATTAGTTTTTTTCCAAGATTATCAAATTTATTGTTAGAGACTATTACATGGCCTCGCAGCAAACAGAAGAGTGTTGATACATTTATTTAATTGCAATGAGACACTTTATATAAACTAAGAAAGTCGCAGGAGCTGTGTAAACTAAGCGAATTCCTCGCCGAGTTGAATAACTTTTAATAAAAATGAATTTAAATCCAAATTAGGTCTTGTTAAATAACAAAATGAAATATTATGACATTACTGCGTGATATTAGGGGTATAAAATTTGACTTCTTGCAATCTATAAGTATTACAAAAGAAAAAACACAATATTTATAACTATAATTGAGATTAAACTGCAGAAATTAATGGTGTATTATTAATTGATTTAAATATATGATCACTGATAGGCAACTCTATACTGTAGGGCATTTTTAAATGTAACCTTGACATCATCTTTACATTCACTAAAACACTGAGAAATATCAGAAATTTTGGAGTTAAATTGTGTATAAAAGAAGATGCTCATGTTTTAATAAAACAAAAACATGTCTCTATTTAAAAATAATTACAACGTTTTAAATAAATATACAGAATCTACAATAAACAATCGAAAGTTTCATCGTTTTTCATTGGTTTTGAAATTTAATTTAAATGTTATTGTAGTAAAAACATGTAACGAAAACGTTTTCTGAAGGTTATTGCAGAGCGCTTTAACATACAAATATAATTCTAACACATTAGATTAATATTTCACACATCTTCATGACGATGCTTTTGTTAAATATAAAACATACAACGATATAAATACAGTTCATATGTTGAATTAATTTGTCCTTTTATTTTGAAACAATACAGAGAAAATTAAACGCAAGAGCACTTTTTAAATTTATGTTTTCAAGCATATCTCCACTCTTAATGGTCCAGTTTCCCTAATTTTCGGAGAAATTATTTCCTTATTTTATTTAAATATTATATACAGAGTTTCGTTGCAAAAGAAAAGAGAGAGAGAGACCAAATATCAATGCCGCAGGAACGATTTTTAAATTTTGGGTAACCCACCGTGCTAATGTCCGATTTCACTGATTTTCAGAATCTATTTTTCATATTTTATTTCAATAACATACAGAATTTCCTTAATTTTTTTTTAATTTCGGCCACTACAGCGATTTTAAAATTTCGCTTTAATCCCCACACGTTTTTTCAGATATACCCTCCTCCTAATGCTCCAATTGCCATGATTTTCGAAAACTACTTTTATCAATTCATTTTCAAGAAATGTACAGAGTTTCATTGAGAAAAAAATACGGCCGTAGAGCGATTTTATAATTTTTGGCCTTAGGATAACCCCCCCCCCCCCTAATGCTCCAATTTTGCTGGTTAATGAATTCTACTAATCGTTTGTTAATTAGTGGCTTTATGCCGAGGTTTGTTGAGCAAAAACAAAACTGCGACCGCTAGAGCGAGAATGGATATATACATATTTTACACACTCTTTATTTATTTATTTATTTCATTGTAGGTGTCTAATAGTTGCCATCGATGCATATTTGGCCAGATTATTAAAAAAAAATTTTCCATGGTTATAACCGCAATGGGAATTCATTAAAAAATAACAAATTCGCTAAAAAAAATAAGCAGGTTTTTCATGGGTCCCACCGCATTAAACTCATTCCTTCGGGATTTGCTGATAAACATAGGATAATAATTTATCCCTGTGAAACTCCATGTTCAATAATTTCCCACTTTGAAATACTACACTTATTATTCTCTGAACAGCTTAACTGTAAATAAACCAGTTTAGGCCTTACTTTTTTAATCAATAGTTTAGTTCATGGCCAACACAATGAAAAGCTCTAACTAGATCACAGAAAATTCCTCCAAAATAAATTTTATTATTTGAGGATAAACAGTTTGTGTTATGTCTTGCATTATCTTCGTTTACTAGAGTTGTATAATTATTTTAGAAGTTTAGGCCCCAGCATTCGCAAGCATTCTTTTATACATTTTTCTATATCATTCTCCGCCATGTTTAATGACTGTGTGAATTACTTTCTAAAAAGACAGTTCTTACCTTAAAGAGAGCAGTTTTGCGAAGTACACCTTCAAAATATATTACCACCACTTAACACAGAGAGCTTTTAGTATTTATAACTGTGCAGTACGCAAACAGCTCAGTTGTGGAAACGGCCCGTAGTAGTGAAGTCATTGTAAACACGGCCTGACAGCTGTATGCGGATAGACTAACCGAACTTATCAGGGAACGGTGTAAGCTTTCGAGAGATCGACCTTGTTTGTGCGCTTTCGATGCGGATCCACATCCATCTGGCCTGAAACGCTTCTCCCCCCACCCTCTGATAGAAATTATTTACCCCAACATCCTTCAATTGAGCAAATGAGATATAATGAATTGACAGTTTTTACCTGTATTTACAATTTTTCCACATAAAATCGAATTTGAGCATATTATAAATATGAATACCATAAACAAAATATGTATGAACCTAACAATATAACCTAATTATTTACTGATGTACATATCAAATTAATGCAATACATATAAATTATTTTAATTAATAAAATACATAAGTCAATACACCAATACTGATTTAATTTAATGTATATCCATCTACTCTATTGCATGCCAACCTAATTTCACATTTCACTGTAATTCAATACATTTCTAGGCGCAAACCTAATTAAAAACACGCCAACACAATTAAATGTATATAATTATATTTGTATTAACGTAATTATATATTTAATAACAGTGGCATTATATACGTGTATATTAATATAATTTAATACATGTCAACATTATTAAATATATTTCAACCTAATCAATATATATCGTCCTAGTCATAATCATGTTAATATAATTCAATAAATATCAACCTTAGTAGATACACGAAAATGTAATTTAATATATGTCAACCTAAATGAATGCATGTCAGCCTAATTAAATACACGTCAACGTGTTTTAATATACCTCAGCCAAATTATGTCTTTATCAACACAATTAAACACATTTTAGTGTAATTTAATACATTTAAATGTTAAGCAAATACATGTCAATCTAATTAAATACATGTGAGTCTAATAATACACATGTCAAAATATTTAATACATGTCACCTATCCACCTAATTATAAACATTTTAACCAATTCAAATACACGCGAGATTAATTACATACATGTCGACATAATTTAATACATTTCAACCTAATTAAATACATGTCAATATAAGTATATACACGTCAACATGATTTAGTACACATTAGCCAAATTACCACCACGGTGACCGAGGTCATTAAGGCGCGGACTCGTGAGCGGGAGGTCTGGGGGCTCGAAACCCGCCAGGACCGTCCAAGCTGACTGAGGTTTTTTCCAGGTTTTCCTCGTCCTCATAAATGGAAAATGCTGGGGAGGTACCCTAAACTTGGGCCTGGAACGTTTCCTCCCCCCCAAAAAAGCCTTTCTCAATATATCGTTTCATCTCATGTATCATCAATGTCCACCGCCTGTGGTGCCTAAGTAGTAAAAACGGGCGTTAAATACCATTAAAAAAATTAGCCAAATTATATTCTGATCAACATAATTAAACATATATAAGTGTAATTGAATAAATTTCAACCTTAAGCAAATGCATGTCAATCTAATTAAATATATGCAACCCAATTAAACAATGTCAATAATTTAATACATATGGACCTATTATAAATAATTTAATAAAGGTCCACCTTAGTACATACACGAAAGTCAACTTACATAAATACATGTCAGTTAAATATATGCATATCAACACAATTTATTACATGTCAGCCTAACTATATACATGGCCACCTAATTAAAAATGCCCAACTTAATAAATACACGTCAACATAAAGTAATATACTTGAACCTTACTAAATACATGTCAAACAGGTTAAATGTGTTTCAATCTAATTAAACATATGTCAACAGTTAACCTATAAACAATAGTGTTGTGCCCTCACAGCTGCTGCAGATGAGTTACTTCAATCGTAGATGGTTCTGTTTAAGAACGAAAAACATTTTCGTGGCTTCCCCATTAACTTCCTTGAATTTTGAACGTATGATCTCCTTTCGAGTTTTATGAGCGTATGTCAAACTCCAAGATCCTCCCACACTAAAAACAGATCGTAAGACACTTAAAGCTAAGGCCCTCTAACTTAAGGTGTATTGGAGGGGGGAAAAGACGTCGAATACTACCACATATTAAAATAGCAGTTTTTAAAAAACGTGTATATCTCTATAGAAACGAAAGACCTTGTTCTATTAAATGGGAAATACTTTTGAAACCGCTTATAGCGTGCCGACCGGGGTGTACGGCCACCCCTTTAGATAACTGCGACCAATCTTGCGGAATGCTAACATTTTTTGTTCAACGGAAGAAGGAAAAAAAAAAAAAAAAACACTGGGAAAAGACAGCCCCTGGAATTCTGCACGACATAGTCCCCTCGTGGCATAATCTTAATAAAATCTTCCTCGGCTTAAAAAATTCATTACATCGCCCGGGGAACAAAGGCGGGCTCTGACGGCGCGGAAGTAAATTAAAAATCGACTGGGGAGTGATCCGTAAGGATAGAATAATACGACGTCACATGCGCCATCTATCTTGGCTGTCGGGACAAGCGATGACGTGATGATGATGAACGGGGGAGAAGGGCGAGTCTTTTGTCTTCGTGAAACGCGACCAAGGGCGGGGATAGACGAATGTGCACTAATGCCTTAAAACAGATGTGTTACTACTTAACTACAACCTCTGATGTCACACACACGTAAGCGATTCCCTGTGCAATCGGATAGAAAATTAGAACTAACCTCAAATGTATTTTATATTCTACAACATATAAAGATGAATGTTTTGTGAAATGCAGTCTAGTGCGCATTATTGTGAGCAAGCAGGTAAATTTAGTTTTGTGCTAATAATTGTTTCCCTCCAATTCTACACGGCACCATGAATACTCATTGTTGAGACAGTTAATGTAGTATTGCTTTTATTGGTTTTACTAAAATTCAAGCAATTTGCTTGTGGTTCTAACTGTTTTAAATATTTTATTTATCAGGCATGTTTTTATTCGTATTGGATATCACAACTATGAAGAAAAGTAAAGGTCATAACCCTCCATGAACTTAGTAGTAAGTAGCACCTGATCGTAACGAAAGTTTGCATGCTGTTAATATTATAATTAGGAGGAAAAAATGAGATTGGGTCGATTTCACCTCAAAGTAAAGCACGTTGTGGCCGAAAACTAAAAACGTCCAGGAAAGACGATCCCTATCATATCAGAAGCAGCAAAATTAATCCTGAAAAGAACAGCTTTGGATTACAAAAAAACTTGGATGCTGCAGGAGTAAAATTCGATGTTTCAACAGTGCGTAGGCGGCTTCTAGAAGCTGGAAGGAAGCTCCAAATAGATACTGGCGTGTGCTATGAAGAACAAGAGATAGGTAGAGTTAGGAAATATCAGAATTGGACACAAGAAGAGTTAAGAAGGGCTGTCTCACATGTAAGGAGAGGCCATGGAGAGGAAATCTCGCCAAAGCACATCAAACAGACGGTAAAGCTTCCACAAAAGATGTTTTGGGGCTGCTTTGCATTCACAAGCACTAAATGTTTGATTCCTATTGACGGAATAATGAACAGCGGCAAGTACATCCCAAGAGCCGCCCCAGAACTGAAGAGATTGGCAGAGAAACTGAACAATGAAGAGGCGATTTCCAGGAAGATCTTGCCCCATGTTAAGAGGCACCACAGGCGATAGACACTGATGATACACGAGATGAAATGATATATTGGGAAAGGATTTATTTTTTAAGGAAGGAAACGTTCCAGGCCTAAGTTTAGGGTACCTCCCCGGCATTTGCCATTTATGACTGAGGAAAACCTGGAAAAAACCTCAGTCAGAGAGGACGGTCCTGGCGGGATTCGAATCCAGATCTCCCCCTCACGAGTAAATATGAGGGAAAGAAATACTAACTTGAAATTTGCTTCCACAGAAAACTGAGACAAACCATGAATACCTCACAAGGAAGAGTCATGACAGTTTATCGGAGAATGGAACAAAACAATTTTACTTTATTAACGATGATAAACAAAATATCCTTACAAAAATTTAACTGAAATGATGCAACGGTAATGACAGGAGAGGGAGGTCGAGTGGTGCACATTTCCCCTATCCTACTAACTACGGTTAGAAGAGTCGTGTTGTCTGTTGTCCAGTACGGTTTCTTCTACAATGAGACAGGAGGCAATTGTGGAACTGTTGACACTCGCCGTTACAAAGAGACCACAAATGTTGCTGCTGCTCCTAGCGCCGGAGCATTGAGAGAAAAAGGGAATGGTTATTGCATTTTGAAGTGACGAACTGCTGTAATTCCAATTCGCACTAATTAAGGAGTAAGATAAGGTTTATGAAGTCAGAATAGCGATTTTAAATGAGACTGAATATGTGAGCAAGTTAAAAAAAATCTTTTCCAATTCGCAACTAATTCATATACACACACACTAACCTAAGGCTAACCTCGGGAAAATCCTAGAAGCTCTAATTCCAATTCGCAACTAATTCAGGAGTAAATCATTTGTAATTGTCGCAAATCTCCTAACTGGTGCCAAAAAAAAAAAAAAAAAAAAAAAAAAAAAAAAAAAAGCAATAACATAATGGAATTTGAACCCGGGTTATAATTTCCATACATCCAGTGCAGTGCCTTTACCATCTACGCTAATACGTTGTTAAAACTGAGGTGGTATTATCTAGCTAATACGCTGTCGCTCGGAAGGAAACCCATTCCCCTTTTCTCTCAATGCTCCGGCGCTAGGAGCAGCAGCAGCATTTGTGGTCTCTTAGTAACGTCAAATACTGTTGACTCGTTACGGAAGACGCACCTACAGGAGATGAGCGTATTATTTGTACACTTACTCAAAGAAAGAATGGTCACACCCTTGAATGGCAGTTTGTGAGGAGTAGTTTGAGAGTGTGTTAAGTTTGTGTATTGTGTTTTTGTGTCGTGTCATTTTGTCATCATAACGGTAACAACAGAGTAGTGTGAGTGGAAAGCATTAACCAGTGTGTCTACTGAATATTAAAAGTGACAATGAGTTATTTTCGTTACTTGTAGACACCTGTTAATACACACTACAATCTATATTATAAAATGCTGAGCTCAGAAATGTTTAACTTTATTCTGTACTTGATAATATTTGCTCTCATATGAATTTTTGTTCAACCCGGTGTTGGAAAGAGGGGAAAACCATTACAGGCATAGTGTAGGGAAATTGTGATTAGTGTTCACAGATTCTTTAAGCATCAATTTGAAGTACTGAAAAATGGACATCTACAATATCTATGGAAGACATTGTTGAACGAACAGCTGCCGCAACTGGAGTATCTCGTGCAAGTGTTTACAGAATGCTAATACTTATTCGGTTTGTTTACTGAAGTCTTTTAACATGTAAAGATCATCAGCGTTCCATTCAATTCAGGGTGTGAGGCATCTTTCAGGCTTGAGGTTATTTTGGTGGCGTAAATCTACGATAGGCGACACACGCCCCCCTATTTTTTTTTTTTTTTTTTTTTTCCTCTTCCAAAGGAAGCCATACTTAGGATTTTTACACCCGAAATAACCCATCAACTCTGGCTGGGATTAAACCCGCGATCTTGGGTTTAGGGCTGTGATTTTTTTTGTTTTATTTACGAACGCTCTTTAACATCTCAGGTCATCAGCGTCCCATTCAATTCAGGGCGTGAAACGGCTGACAAATTTTGCTCAGAGGCCTCTTTTTTGGGGCTTGAGATTATTTTTCGTGCCGTAAATGTACGACACGGGACCTACGGCTTTACTTCCATGCCGAGGGAAGCCATACTTAGGATTTTTACGCCCAAAAAACCATCAATCCTGGCTGGGGATCGAACCCGCGATCTTGGGGTTTTGAAAGCAAGTATGGTTACCACTACACCACCAGGACCGACACACTTTAGCAAAGTCCACACCTGTTTTCCTCAGTCTTCATTAATGGCAAATGCCGGGGAGGTACCGAAAACTTAGGCCTGTTTCCTTTAAAAGCAACCCTTTCCCAGCTTATCATTTCATCTCATGTATCATCAATGCCCACCGCCTGCGATGCCTCAGTAATTAAAACGGGCGTTAAACACTATTTAAAAATTGAGCTTAATTTAATTATAACTTTAAATATAGAATAATCTTTGAGCTAGCTCTCGTTAAATAATACAATCATCTCTAAGTAGGAGAAAAGTTCAATAAAAATATATCGGGGAATATTTGTGTTGTAGTCTAGAAATTATAACTGAGGTAATAGAATATATTTTCTCACTTAATAATATTTAATCAAAGTTACTAGAAATATACAGAAATACATTTTAACATGAGAGGGGAGAGAGAGAGAGCGACAAATTCTTCATAGGCAAGCAGAAACTTTTATCACTGCCTAGCATTTATTGTATGGTAAAGAAATTTGTTTACTGTTCACGATATTCAGTATAAATACATACTTTAATGGATATGGTTCTGTATCCACAAGTGTAAAATGATTTATTTAGTTTATTTAGAATGGTTGGTATTAATGTAACGGACATTTTTAGGTTCATTAGCCATTGTAACCGCCACGGGTGGCCGAGGTCGTTAAGGCACGGACTCGTGAGCGGGAGGTCTGCGGTTCGAATCCCGCCAGGACCGTCCTCCCTGAGTGGGGTTTTTTCCAGGTTTTCCTCAGTCTTCACAACTGGCAAATGCCGGGGAGGTACCTAAACTTAGGCCTGGAATGCTTCCTTCCTTAAAAAAAAATCCTTTCCCAATTTATCATTTCATCTCATGTATCATCAGTGTCCACCGCCTGTGATGCCTTAGTAGTAAAAACGGGCGTTAAACACTACTCAAAAAAAAAAAAAAAAATTAGCCATTGTGGCTATATATGGTGCTACAAAGCAAAACAAAAAAACACACAGATTCCCAAAAACAAACAAATCTGTGAAATGAATCTCAGCATGGTTACACATTTATTACACTTAACATAACATATTTAGTAGTTTAGGACTTTGCAATGGAAACCTAACAGGAAATATACAATCACTCCTATAATATACTCCCGATTTATTGTTTTATAAAGCATGTTTTACTATACCATAGTATATTTTAAACTTGTATGTTAGAGAAAAGGCAAATACTAAGAGTTTTTAAGTATGTTGCAATAATTTCGTTAGACAATGGCCAAGTTTATTGTAAGCTCGACTAGGTTAGGTTATGTTTCCATTTAAAATATTAAACTATAGTATTTTTGCTTATTACGAGTTTTAAGTGTTTTTATACTGCTCATACTGAAAAAAACTATATACTTAATTTCGCGATATTAATCACCATAAGTCGTATTTTTTATTAGCATGGTAACACTAATTTCTACTCAACAATGTATTTTAAAAAAGTATTGTAGTTACATATCTTTCGAAGGTTGATAGGTATTCTACGGCATCGTTTCGTAATGTCCTTTCCTAAGATTCACGTAAAAATATAAAGCTTCAGGAAAGTTAACACTCAAGCGAATTCCTTGAATTGTAGTTGTATGCAGCACAAACGTATACCATTATTTTCACTTACTACTCAAAATTACACTTAATAACACTACACTGGAACATTATTAAACACTCATTGTTGAATATACGAACACACTGTTACTGCTAACTTCGTCATTCTCAATAAAATTGCTTGATAAACTATGAGGAAGCCATTTGTTTACTTCGTATTAATCTTCTAACCTCTACGCCTATACAGCTGCGCAGGCAAATTCAGTTTTTGTTTTTGTACACATCAGCGCCAACCGTAATTCCAGGTACTATTATATGTGGTTCTCATTAATGTCTCCATGAAGTAACAATGGCGTCAGTGACGGCTCGGCAATGGCGACTTGAGCGCTATCCGTTTGTACGTCTATATGCTTGATATGGGAAAACAAAAATTATAAATTTTATTAAAACGTCAACAGTCATTTTGTTAAAATACTAACTGACTGTAGCTTCTATTATTTCGCTCATTTTCTTCATTCTATGCAGACAAATGTATTCAGTAGTTAACATGGACATTGTTTACAGTTAGTGTAAAGGCAAGTTAGAATAGTGAGAATAGCTCATGTAAAAAAGCAAAAACCTACCGAATATGTAGGAAATAAATTAAAGGAACAGGTACGGCCTATATAAATTATGAAGCAAGTCCTATTTTGACAATAAAACCAGAATTTTTGGGCATGTACACTTAAAAACATCCTTTTGTACAAATAATGAATATATTTATTACTTATTTAAAAAGATCACTTCGTCTAACATAATTTATCACAAATTTAGTCCATTCATTAGAAAACTACAATATTTGTTTCTTAACATTTTCACTATTATTTAAAACCGGCCGATGTCGTTAAAGCGCGGACTCGTGAGCGGGAGGCCTGGGATTCGAATCCCGCCTAGGCGCGTACTCCCTCCCTGCTTTTTTCCCAGGTTTTCCTCAGTCCTCAACAATGGCAAATGCCGGGGAGGTACCTTAAACTTAGGCCTGGAACGTTTCCTTCCTTTAAAAAAATCCTTTCCCAATATATCATTTCATCTCATGCATCATCAGTGACCACCGCCTGTGGTGCCTCAGTAGTAAAAGTGAGAGTTAAACACAATTAAAAAAACCGACTGTTTAAAGAAACTATTGTTGAGGTATGATAGAGACGCAAAAAGAAACACTCAGAAAAACTTAGAGAAGATAAATGCTTAAAAATACGAGGTTTTTTAAAAAAATAACGATCATAATTATTTTACAGGCATTATTTCTCGCGTTAAAATAAAAGCTTTTCAATGTTTCATTATCTTAATGCGTATTACTACTACTAGGTACTATTTTCATTTGTCACTTCCGGTCCCCCCTTGTGAGAGGTGTGCAAGTTGAGAAATGTGGAGTTCCGCCTACAGAAAAACGGAGGTGACTCGCGAAGAACAAAATTCTGTTTTGAAATCCTGATTTCAATTGTGTACTTGTGTATTGTGGATACGTCAGAACAAAAAAAATTATGATTGTTATGCAAAAAATAAATGATATAAGTACTGGATGAGAGAATGTCGTGCTAAAGTTCCAAGATGAACCTCTACATTGGGAAGTCAATTTACAGACTGATGAATAAAGTTGAAATCCAAGGAGTTTTCATCGACACGAAAGTCGGTCCTGGTGGTGTAGTGGTTACCATACTTGCCTCCTAAACCCAAGATCTTGGGTTCGAACCCGACCAGGACCGATGGATTTTTTCGGGGCGTAAAAATCCTAAGTATGGCTTCCTTCGGAAGGGAAGTAGAGCCGTGGGTCCCGTATCGTACATTTACGGCACGATAAAGAACCTGAAAGAAAGAGCCTGAAAGAAAGGCCTCTGAGCAAAATTTGTCGGCCGTTTCACGCCCTGGATTGAATGAGACGCTGATGACCTGAGATGTTAAAGAGCGTCCATAAATAAATCAACGAAAAAAAATTGACACGAAGTTGAGATGAAATACTGGACTAATAAATAGAGAAACTTGATGGAATAGTCTGTCAGTAAGAAACTTCTCCTGGAAAGTTTTTAACATGAATAGCGCAGCAAATTGGTGCATTTGCTGGCAGTACCTAAAAATTTATTCAACTGCAGAATTTTTATATAAAATTGTGGAAACAAATTATCTGGGAGGTAGTTTATAATATATGGAAGAATTCATTTGTGTATACATACATATGTGCATATATACAGAGAGGGAGAGAGAGAGAATAATTCCAAAATAACGCCGACAACACTTTACATGTACCGATAGGCAAACTGATCAGTTTACAAGAGTGGACCCATGTCCAGGAATGCATGGTTTGGGCGCTGTGGGGCTTCAAATTATGACAGCGCTTCGGACAGGGTGATGGCGTGCGTTTCACATTTTGTAAAGGAGTCTCCAACCCAACAAGAGTATTACGTCAGGCATTTAACTACAAAATGGGTTAGAATTGTACATTTCCAACATGATTTCAGGGCATAGAGCGGGTTTGCAGAAATTGGTGCATACGGTTAAAGACTTATGGTTGCGTGCGAAGTATTACACTAGCTGCAAGGAAGCGTGCGATAAGGTCATCATCCTCCCTCTCCTCCTCCTCCTCCTCCTCCTTCAGACCGAACTTAACACTGGACCTGTGCTGATTACTATGCAACACTTGCGCTTTCGGGTTTTCTTTCGCCCACACAGGCATGTTATGCAAGTTCACGATGCCGTCTCGGGACCCCTGTAACATCAGCGAAGGAGCTTAAATTTTTTTTTTTAAATATTGTTTTTCTGCCTTAAAATCATCTCGTAGAACATAAGCAACATTTACATCTTAATCAGTCAGAAAAAATCTGCGATTGCGAAACGTGACATTCTATATTTCTATGGAATAAAATTAAAATTACAGAAGGAATTGCAATAATAACAGGATATTTTAATCTTGTTACCGTGCTATTAGTGATGCTTTTCCAAGTTGGTGCTGGGATTTTCCTATGAGCAAACCCCCACTCGTTTGCCGCGCCGTGGAGGGGATCAAACGCCTGCTTGCATACTTGTTGACCATGGCTGTCGCAATCGTAGTGGAGCTGTTCCCGGTGTATGTTATTTTTTTAATTCCACAATATACATAAAATGTATTATATCTCGTGTTATTACATAGGCACAACGTGTCTTAATATACGATTCATTTGTGTTAACGTAGGGGTGAAAGAATTATAGGAACATTTTTTTTTTTAGTATACAGTTGATTCCATTACTTGTGAACACACTACACACTACACTACACTAGCCCATTTTTCAGAGAATTAACCGACAGGGATGGTAATCATAAATTTATTCTACAGGACTCTGCCACTGCTCACTCACATTGCGAATAATTCCATGAAAGCAATTCCCAATGTGTTTGCAGTTATGAGTAGGGAATGTGGTTCCCTCCGTCACCGATTTAACAGTGTGCGATTATTATCTCTGGGGTAAATTTAAAAATGCCCTGTAAACACGAACCCGCATACCATACAAGAAAGCAAAGATAACATTCTTCAGGAAATTGTTCGGATTTCTGAAAATGAACTACAGCGATTGATAAATAATGTACTAAAAAGATGCAAAAAAAAAAAAAACGTGGAAAATGTCTCTTAAACTGATTTGTGTATTGCGTATTGCTGTATGGTTGGTTTTACCCTTCCGTAATCATCGAGGCCCGGCTGGCCGGCTACCGGCGCACTCACCCATAGACAAAAAACTCCGGGGGTAAATAAAACTGATCGCACGGTAGAAGGGAAAGCTTAGAAACAGAGCAGCGTCCAGATAATATAAACAAAGACAGAAGTTTTAAAATAAGTGAGATTTAGAACCCGTTATTGGTCAACAAACAATTACACCACAACTCTGCCAACACTGCTACTCCCTCCCACTTCCACCTGTCCAGACACCTTCAGTCCACTGATGATGCCGGTCCTAGCGTTGGCGAAAGCTCTGTTAAAAATTACTTTTAAATTTATTTAAATCATCGACCATGACGAAATAGCACGATAAGTAAAATTTAACAATATCTTGTAACGTTAACTACAATTGGTACCTGGCTCATTCCTTGTCACCTCATTACAGGAATAATGCTGGCAAACCATGCCAGTTCAACGAATTCCTGCACTCTTTCATGAAAATTCTTTTGAAATATTTTCGTAAATCCTTTATATATCTGTTTATGAATGTGTGTATCATCTAAAGTTAATAGACGAGTTTTGCTACAGTTTTTGGTTTTTATAAGGTGAGTGAAATTTACTTTTTAATTTAAGTTTTGTTACAGTTTTTGGATTTTATAAGATGGGTGAAATTTACTTTTTAAAGAAGGTTTGTTACACGTTTTTAATTTTTATGCAAGTGAAATTTACATTTAAAGAAGTTTTGTTACAGTTTTTGGTTTTTATATGGCAGGTGAAATGTACTTTTAAAAGAAGTTATAACACAGTTTTTGTTTCTTTATATGTTTTTACTCTATCTTAATAATACAAGCAATGAAGTTAGGGTCCAACTTCTGCATATTTTATTTTTATTTCATCTATTTATACTAAATTAAAATATTTCTTGAATATTGGATTTAAATAAAAATCAGGAAGAAATTTTGATACAGTTTTTGGTTTTTATATCGTGGGTGCAATTTACATTTTAAAGAAGTTTTGTTAAAGGTTTTGGTTTGTATATGGTGGGTAAATTTACTTTTTAAAGAAGTTTGTTCAGATTTTGGTTTTTAAAAAGTGGGTGAAATTTTCTTTTTAAAATACTTTTGTTACAGCTTTCCGTTTTTATATGGTGAGTGAAATTTACATTTTAAAACAGTTTTGTTCAAGTTTTTGGTTTTTATACGGTGGTTGAAATTCACATTTATAAGAACTTTTGTTAGTTTTTTTATTTTTATAAGGTGGATTAATTTTACTTTTTAAAGAAGTTTTATTACAGTTTTGGTTTTCATGTGGTGGGTGAAATTTACATTTTAAATTGAATATATATTTTACTTAGCATATAGAGAGCTATAATGCATATAAACGAGTTTTAAATTGGTATCTCTGATTCCAACACAAAACCACGCAATACGGGACTCTAGAACTGCAAATATCAATTATGTAATTTCAGGACCAGGCGACGTTTCAACGGTGCTATGAAACATTTAGTTCCCCCACAGCAGGTAGTTTACGAGCAGCTTTTGTTTAGAGCAATTATAAAATCATGCACAAGTGCTCTATGCTGGGAAATTGGGTTTCCATTACGCTGCTAATGTGCTTTGCTTCTCTTCTAATCTTAAAGGAAATACTTGACAGTTTATGCAGCATTTTCCGCGAATCATGGGTAGAAAATTCTCAATTTTATCCTTGTTTATGTGCCCTCATGTCAATCTGTTAAACTTACGGACAGGTTATTTACATTACCCATCTCATTGTCGTCTGTTTGTTTACCATGATAAGCAGTCAGGTGGTAACGAACAGTGACAGCAGTTAATTAAAACTGTTACTTTGTGAAAACAGGGCAGGTTTGATCGAAAGGAGTTTAGCTCCCCTTTTACAAATATGCAAAAATTCAGCTGTATTGTACTTGTGTTCTTGTACTATTTGGTGAAACACACTCCCAGATTTGGGTATACATCGTATGAAATCATCTGACACTTTTGTTCATATCGTATACGATTTTGCGAACCATATGAATAAAAAGTGAAAACTCAACCTATAGTTGTGTTCCAAAAAGAGCGCAGCGCGCGCCAAGGTCACACAAGTAGTCTGTCGTAATAATACAGCGAAGTTATTTGAGTTACGAGGGGCATTCAAACGTTTTACAATCGGCCTATCCATTTTTGAACAATAATGTCTACAAAAATGTAACTAACGCAACTGGCAACAATGAATCTTAAGTTATCAAAATATGCATAAGTTCAAGTGTAAACTTGCATAGTCACTGTCGTACAGTCTGTTGAGTTCAGTCTTGTATCGACAACTGTGGAAAACCGTGAACATTATTAAAGAAAACTTTACATTCCTCATTTTCACACACTATAAGCAGGTGAAAGAGCGAAAAAAATCCACGAGGACTTGGTAACTGTTCATGGTGATCAAGTGTTCATTTGATATCATGCAAGATAGATTCGCGTTTTAAGAAGGGAAATACAACCCTCGCTCTGGCCGCGCTCGGGAAGCTGTGAACGAGAGAACAATTCAAAGAGTGAGAAACTTGGTGGAGGAAAAGCGGCATATTACTGTTGAAATGCTAAGTGTGGAAGCGAGTATCAGTGTTGGCGGCATTGACAGTGTATTTCAGCGGGAACTGCAAAGGGTAGTGGTTAATTTCATAAGCCGATGCCAGAAATATATGGAAAATGAAGGAAGGTAGTTCCAGCATCTTGCTTGGTGAATAAATGCACCTTACAAGTGTTTTGAGTGTTGCCATTACTTAACGATATAATCATAACAGCGAACGTTCTGACTTCCGTTCACCGCGATACCAGCCATTACGCGTGCAGTGGTCCAGCGAAACAAACACCCATTACTACGAAAATGTGCAGCTTTGGCAGTCTTTCTTTTTAGATTTAGAAGATGTTAGAACAGCCAATATCAAAGACAGAACATTCTTTTAGGCGGCGTGGCTAGTATATTGGGGCACAATTGATCCCAAAGAGAGGTATTTTCTGATATTCTAGTTACCGCGTCCTTATATATTTATATACAGTTTGAGGTATTAATAGTGTCGCGGTCATTTTCCTCCGAAACGAAGAGGAAAATCAAAAAATGATTCAGAAAAAACTTGAGTGCTCTTAGGTGAACATAAGATAGCGTGCTTAACTCGTCTTTGAAATGCCATTCTCATTGTCATTTTAAGGTAAAATGAGTTTTTCAAATGAAATTGTGCATTTTATTTTCCAGGAAGGGAAAGAGCATTGAATTTTCAGTATAAAAGTTCTAGTACATCTATCAGCTAGGGATGATAGATGATGTGATAGTGGGCAAATAAAGCAACAAATGTTTTGCACTCACTTTCACTTCTCTTTCTATGATGGAAACGAATTTTTCTACACAGAGAAGCCCGTTTGTTGACATCAGTACACAAACAAGTGATCATCGTTGACAATTCAAACCTCAAAGGGCATTATTCTCAGTCAGTCCCACTTCGTTTTTCAATCATGGATGTTTGATACACGATCAATGAGAGGATCGATATGGTTTATATTTATGGCAAAGGTAGTAAGAACGCTAGAGCAGCTTGAAACTTACACGGAGATCGATTGAAAGGAGACAGACATCTGTTAGCAATTTTCAACGACTTGCAAATTTTCTTTCCGAAACGGGAGGAGTCGCATCAAGAAAACATCACCGAATGAGAAGTGTCACTTGGGAAAAGTCGGAAGTCGCTGTATTAGCTGCAATTGTCGTTAATCCTCACTGAAATTCCCGTCAACTGGAACATGATTCGGGAATGTCTCAAAGGAGAGAGATTAAGTGTCATAAATATCATCCATATCACACTAGCCTACATCAAGACCTTCATGGGGATGATTTTCAGAGGGGTGTTGAATTTTGCCAACAGCTCTGCTACAAATTCAAAACTGTAACTTGTCCAACATACGTAAATTGATGCCAGTAAAATGAAAGTAAGTAAATAATATTTGCTGTCTTATTTGTCCAATATCACAACATCTATCATCCCTAGCTGATAGATGTACTAGAACGTTTATACTGAAAATCGAATGATCTTTCCATTCTCGGAAAAGAAAATGCACCATTCCATTTGAAAAATTAATTTTGACCTTGAAATAACATTGAGAATGGCATTTCAAGGACGAGTTAAGCTCGTGTGTGATTTATTTAACAGCTCAGGTCATCAGCGTCCCATTCAACTCAGGGCGTGAAACGGCCGACAAATTTTGCTCAGAGGCCTCTCTTTCAGGCTTGATGTTCTTTTTCGTGCCGTAAATGTACGACACGGGACCCACGGCTTTACTTCCCTTCCGAAGGAAGCCATACTTAGGATTTTTAAGCCCCGAAAAAATCCACCGGTCCTGGCCGGGTTCGAACCCGCGATCTTGGGTTTAGGAGGCAAGAGTTAAGCTCGTTGTCGTTGTATCCCCTTAACAGCACTTCAAATTTTGTCTGAAGTATTTTTTTGATTTTCCTCTTCGTTTCGGAGGAAAATGGCCGCGACACTATAAACGCCTCACCCATTTTTTACCACTACCACCACCAAAGTGTTGCATCCAGACATTTATAAACGTGTGTACTACAGGAAGTCCTCTCTTTCCACATTCAAAAAGTCGCATATTGCCTGAAAAGAGACGAATTGTCCAGGTGTTAAATACCAGATAAGAAAATGATACTCTTACCGTGTATGTGTCCAAAAAGTGAATATAAGGCGTGTTCACCACCTCAAGTCAAGGTAGCTATGATTCATGAGAAGTTTTCCAGAATTAGGAAAGTATGTGTGCTTGGATATGGAAAGAGATTTTCATCATCGATTATGAGCACACCTGCTCTGTATCACTGAAGGCATGTGTATAGAAATTTGCAAGGCATTATCTAGAAAACCTACCTTTTTATAGACAATAGCTAGGGGGCTCTAGCGACAGAATCACTCTGTTTTATCTTCATGCACATCTATTTAATAGTATTTAACGCCCGTTTTTACTACTGAGTTACCATAGTCGGTGGACACTGAGAATACATGAAATGATAAATTGGGACAGGGGTTTTTTTTAAGGAAGGAAACGTTCCAGGCCTAAGTTTAACGTACATCCCTGGCGTTTGTCATTTAAGAGGACTGGGGAAAGTATAGAAAAAAAAACTTCAGTCAGGAAGGACGATCCTGCGGGATTCGAATCCCGACTTCTCGCTGACGAGTCCGCGCCTTAACGGTCTCGGCCACCCGTGGCGGTTTGGAAAACTTTTTCCTGATATTGTAATATTTTTTATGAATATCAGAACGCTTATATACATTTTTTGTGACAGTTAGGAAACTTTAGATATTGGGTAGAAGCTCTTGCTTTAAAACTAGCTCTACAAACTGCAGGGTAAAAACAGAGAGCGTGGTAAGAGGTGTACGTAAAGTCCCAGGAGAGGGGTTGTTTTCTAGGGAACGGTGATATCCCAGTTACCACAAACTATCCATGCAACGCTCGCACTCTCAACATGGGAGCAATCTGGCGGCACTCGGACTAAACTCAGACCCCCACCGCTGCCATCAAAAACCACGCGCATACATACACTCTATCCAATTGTGTTTTCCATTTGCCGAGCTGGAATTTGCATCGCGGGGGTGCCGGTGTGTTCCAAGCTGTGATGGTGGCTTTTACAGTGTTTGTTTGGGCACCATTCTACACGATACCTGCGCTTACCCACTTTTGAACAACAACCCCACTATGTCCACAACAGTGCCAAAAGGAGAAGTGCATCGCAAATATTACATTATTAATATGTACTAAAAATTAACCTTAGTTTAAAAACACTGCAAACTCAAGTAACCTTACAATCTACGGTGGTTTTATTAAACAAAGAATGTCCATAAATAAACTGCGTGTCATCATGGGTGAAGAACCCGGCCAGGACCGATGGATTTTTTCGGGCGTAAAAATCCTAAGTATGGCTTCCTTCGGAAGGGAAGTAATGCCGTGGGTCCCGTGTCGTACATTTGCGGCACGAAAAAGAACCTCAAGCCTGAAAGAGAGGCCTCTGAGCAAAATTTGTCGGCCGTTTCACGCCCTGAGTTGAATGGGACGCTGATGACCTGCGCTGTTAAAGAGCGTCCTTAAATAAATCAATCAAAAAAAAAAAAAAATCATGGGTGAAACGTTTATTAACGCCTACCCAACATTTGTGTGTTAACTTTTATTGACAAATTGCAATATTTCTCGGTTTGTCTGTGACGTAACAGCCGATCACCAGTAATACGGCCGAAGACTCACCTGCCTTGCGCTAGCGTAGTAGAGTGGTTTTTCAAGTAATTCGAGAATTGAAGCGGATGATTAGTGTAAGTTACCCGCACCCCTGAAACTTTGCACTTAACAGTTACTTTTTCAGTTGGCAATCATACAGATTAACAAATGAGAAATGCTGTCCGTTGCAACTTCTGAACCAATTACAAAGTAGTATTATCGGCCAGTCATTTGTGATGTAGTAGCTGCTGTGTTGCCGGTTTTTCACTTGCCGTTAAACCGCGCAAATATTTGGAGCTCCAGTCCCGAACGACAGCGGAGAGAGTCGAACTCCTCAATACCGAATGGCATGTATTATGTTTTTGTTAAACGTAACAAAACCTATGCGTTCTCCTCCGTAACTTTCTGACGGCATTTAAAGGAGCGGGACCTGAGCCGCAACCAAATGAAAATGCCACCCGCTTTTCATTTTTTACCATGCGTTGTCTTGTTGGAACTGTCAGTTAATTTATACACACCTTATCGTTAACCTCGGGTAAATCTTAGAAACCGGTGGACCCATTGGTTTGCTGTGGTTCGCTCTGGCCTGACGGCCTACGCTCGCCTCCTTTTCGTAAACATAATTTGATAGGAGAGGGTAAATCACTGTAATTGTGGCAAATCTCCTTTTATGCAGCAGAAGAAAAATGTTAAACATCAATTTATAGCGCATTGTGTACGTGATATCGAGTTAATCATTGGGAAAAAAAAAAAAAAGAAAAAAAAAAACATTTGCACATAAGGATTCAAAACCACCATCTTCACAACTATAGCATTATTCTCTAACCGTCTGAGATATTGTGCTCTTGGGCTTGAGAGTCGTATTATCTAGCTGTATCAGCGCACTATCTTCGGCTCTCTCCGATGTCGCTCAGGATTGTAGCCAGCAGCACTGGGTTGCTCCGAGAGTTTACACGTTCCCCGTGTAAGGTTAAATCAAAGTTCCCGCAATCAGGGTATAGGCTTCTCCTAGTTGCTTGGCCTGTCATCTTCTGGGATTTTGTAGAACCCGTGGTTCAGTATTCAGACGATATAATTTTTATGTATATGTATTTCGATACATTTAATTGTATTGAGGTAATATGGAACAATGCGTTAGTTTTACTTTAATAGAAATAGCATCGTGTGATTTATTATTTTTATAATTTAATCTTAATTCCCTTAATCATATTTTAGTTTACGCGGACCGCGTCCGTATGATAGGTTGGTAACCCTTCATGTAACCCTTTTCCCTCCAATTTTGTGTGTGGAGAGGAACGCGAGGTTGGAAAGGGATATGAATAATTCCGTTCTAGAGTGAGTGAATACGAGGAAAAAAGACCGCAGGATTGAGTTCATATACAAACAGGTTTAAGGGTGAGTTAAGGAACATTACCTTTTTTTACATATTGCATATAATTAAATTTAATTATCAGTTAAATTATTGACAATCACAATGCCATAATTCTGAGCAAGAAAGCCGTTATTGATAACAAATAAACGGAAAACCCAAGTTTATACACGAAACTCCCTTGCACGGTCACAAAATTTGTGTGACAGCTAATTGCAATTTTTTATGACAAAGTAACTTAATTTCTGACATTTAAACACATATAAGTTTTTACTTTTTCCCTTTCGTTTCTACTAAACTTAAATTTACTTGCGTAATGTTTTAAAATCTGTTCTTTATTGTGACATAAAATACTTATGTTATCAGTTATTAATTCTCAAAATATTCAGTATCTTTCCATCAAATGTACATTTATATCATTTCCAAGACGCTTAACCTTTCTGAATAATCACATGTTATAGAAGTAACATGTAAATATATAAACTGAATCTCAATTCTTTACATTTGTGCGGTAATATTCTGTATGAAATATTAATTCTATACACTCTTTTCCCCCATTTTAATGTTTTTCAAAATTTTGTAATTACGAAACGTAAAGTAATCCCCTATGGTTGGACTTTTGTACTCAATAAGAAGTACATTATGCAAACTTAACTTAATGAGAGAGGTCTTGAATAATACACTTTTCAAAAAGCAAGTGATATACTTATAGACGACATAAAGAAATCTCGCAAAGGAAGCGTCCAGGTCTAAGTTTACTGCACCTTTTGATGACTGAGGAATACTTGGAAAAATCCTCAGCTAGAGAAGGGGGTTCGAACAGCAGACTCCTGTTCAGGAGTCTCCTTTGTGTGAGAGTTAATGAGATATATGAAAGGTGTGTGAAATACACTATCTAATATGAAGGGTGGTTGAGAATGAGTTTAGGAGGAATACGAGAGATACGAATCTGACAGAAAGACGCAGGGGAGGAACATGACGGTGTTCGATATAAACCAAATGTTGCACGAAACAACCTCTTTTCGTCACTTTGTAAAATTCATGGTATATCAAGATTTTGGTTGTATCACAGGGAGTGTTACCCTCTCGCTTCTCTATCATTTGACATTCACCGCAAGTGCTTGATCTGATACCACACCCCTCTACATATATCTGCCACTCCTCGCAGCTCACTTGTTTTTTAATGTCCATTCTTTTTTTATCTTCCAAGCTGATAATTTTTGCTGTGCTGCTATCATAGAAGGCAATAAATCGGCAAAAAAGGATAGATATCAAACGAAAAAAAATACATGCACAAATAATTCTACCTCTCCCTAGACTTTATTGCCTTACGCTGTCCATTGTTTCACACAAACACATACATAGAGAGAAAGTGAGGGGAAAACTGGGGCAATCATTAGATATTGCCACCCCCCTGATCATCAGATGCCTTGCAAGCCTGCATTATCGAACAGCTCTTGTTTACAGGATAGCCGAATATACCTAGTGATGATAATGTAAGACCATCTACAGTATATCAGACAAAATAAACTTGGCCGCCGTATAGGTTGGTTGTAACCCATCAGTTTGTTATAATTCAGCATTAGGCTATAAATTTCTTATCAGTGAATATGCATACATGTTAAAATTTTTATTCTCTAAAGAGGAAATACAGAAAAGCCTGTCTAAAATAAATAAATGTGTTTCTAAGTTTAGAACAAGTTTAGCTTTAGAGGAGCATATCCTGGACCTTTATGCTTGATTGTGTATGTGTAATATTCGTAAATGTGTATAATTATCTAAAACTGTATTTTCTACAAAGTAAATACAGAAAAACCTGTCTAAAATAAATAAATAAATATGTAAAAATTTTCTTACTTAATACCAGCTTTAGGCAAACATAATCTGGGCCATTTGTGTATGTGTGTATTATATGTAAATGTGTATAAATATTTAGATGTGTATACATGTTTAAAATAAATAAATGTGTAAGCATTTTTCTCACTAAATACTAGCTTTAGGCAAATATAACATGGACTCTCAGGCAAGATTCATATGCTATTTTCTATAAAGGAAATAAGAAAAATGCATTTAAAAATAAACAAATACCAACTTTGGACAAACATAACCTGTGCCCTTAGCAAAAGTTTTGTCTGTGTATTTCCTATAAGTAAATGTGTATAAACATTAAAAATTAAATTTTCTATAGAGGCTAAAACTTTATAATGTGTGTGTATTAAACATTTCCTATCAGTAAATTAGTATAGCTATTAAAATCGTGTTTCCTACAAATACAGAAAAACCCTGTTATCACTAAATATGCAGCAGTAATTATTAAAGGCGTGGGAGCTGGGGTAGATTAATTATTGGTTATGGTTTTAATTAATCAATAGTTGACGACAAGATGGTGAGAGGGAAATGATGATAATTAGAGGTTGGTTATTGAATTAATTGGTTGAATTTGAAGCAGTTCTCTTCTCTATTGTCTTCCAATATCTCCTGACCTCGGCTAGAACTCAGGATGTTAGCTGAATTTTGTGACACACCAGTAGAGAAGGAGGCAAGGGGTCTAGAAAAGTTTCTGGACGTCACTATGATTCACGACCTGTGACGAACTGTTTCCCACCGCGTGATTTCGTTCATTTGTTCACTAGTTCTAATTCTATGGTGATATATTCCCTTTCACGTACTGTCACTCCTGTTACCGAAGATATGTCGGCTGACAATGCTATACTGAAAACTGAACTGACTTATTTTTCATTGATTTATTTATGGACGCTCTTTAACATCTGAGGTCATCAGCGTCCCATTCAACTCAGGGCGTGAAACCGCCGACAAATTTTGCTCAGAGGCCTCTCTTTCAGGCTTGAGGTTCTTTATCGTGCCGTAAATGTACGACACGGGACCCACGGCATTACTTCCCTTCCGAAGGAAGCCATACTTACGATTCCATCGGTCCTGGCCGGGTTCGAACCCGCGATCTTGGGACTGACTGACTGACTGACTGATAATGCCAAGTACTGCATTGTTATTTCTATTCCTTACCCCTCTCGGCCTCCTAAAACCTTAAACTTTTATCAGTTCTTCCATCCTCCGGTTAGGAAGCTAAACATATTCTTGCAATGGAACTTTTTGAATACAACTTGACTCTCTCCCCTTACTGGTGGTTTTCTATTGAGTATTGTTTATGCAAATACACTTCCCGTATTTCCCATTGGCAGTGATCTTAAGATCTTGGTCCGCCCAGATCGCTCCGATTAGCTTCGATCTTGATTCTTAATACCTGTGTTTTTATGTTATTCCCGTGAGAATGTCCTAAATAAACTATATACTTTAGAAAGAAAATGCACCGGGACATATTATTATTATTATTATTATTATTATTATTATTATTATTATTATTATTATTATTATTACACCCTACTCTGTGGCCCTTCTTCACGCTTTAACAAAAGAACACTTACTGGGCCGTTCTAACTAAAGCAATCCGCGATCGCTTTGTTCCCATCATAGCTATTTCGAAATCTAGCGAACCGAACCTTGTCATAAAATATAACAAGGCAAACCCTTGAGTTCTTCTGGTCTTAAGCAAATGCAATGAGGTTTGTTTATCATGAGTTTAGGTAAATTTCCTTTCCAAATGTACAAAAAAAAAGTTTGATGACATATAAACATGCACTTGTTAAGTATCAGCTACACAAACAATATAAGACATACAAATTATTCATACATGTGATGCATATAACATTTCATGATTATATTATTAATCATCAAAGTCAGCAAATACTAGTTTCAAGTAAAGATAACCTGAGTTCGTATGGAAGATTTTGTATGTATGCATATTTACTGGTTAAGGCTGTATGTTTAATTTGTTTGTATATATACAAATAGAACAGATGGAGAGCATTGAAAATATCTTAAATTACAATATTTTATATACTAAATAAAATTTAATTTAACCAACCATACCTGTTTTAATATTACAACTTTAGATACATCCTCTACGTATAATTAAAACAATACTAATAGTATTTCAGTGAATGCATTATTACAGACTATTAGGTATATATGTTTAATCTAGTTTATAACATGTAAATGCTAAAGTGTCAATAGCACATTGCAACACAAACGACCCGTTTTTATAAGGCACACTTATTTTAAAGATGTGCTAGATAGATTTAAAAACATAAAGATATATTAATGTATCAGGCAAAAACTAAACGCATTGTATTTCATATGTGGTTACCTAGTACCACAAGTTCGCATGATCCAACCGAAAGCAACGCCATTTTGTTCAGTATCGATAATTGCATTAGGTCAGCTTTCTAGATGGTCTTGGATAATGGCATTAAAAACAATCGTTTATTTTATTTCGGTCGATTGCTCGATTATTTTGAAAACAATTAGATTATTTAATGAGCATTTTTTTACCCAAAAGAAAGAAAAGTACTGTTATGAATGAAAGTAACGATTATTCTTTTGAATAAAATGATACATGGTAGTACTCTACACACAACATATGAGCTTGTTGTAATTTCAAGCTGACAAACTGGTGATAAGAAAATTCCATCAGGCAGGAGCTGCTTTAACTAAGTGAACTACAATGTAAGTAAAATAAATTTAAAAAAGAATATAAAATACAAAGTATGGCTTTATTAATCAGTGAAATAAGTTATGATTATACTATGTCTTAATTACCAGGACAAAACCAGACAATAAAGCGATTTTTAAATTTAGCTTTAGCTCCTACTTTTTATATTTACGTTTTTAGCTATCTATACTCTCATTGCTAATGTCTCGATTTCCCTAATTACCTTATTTAAATGGTGTATACCAATTTTTTTGTTTGGGAAAAGCAAATATTAAGGCTGCTAGAGCGATTTTTAAATGTTGGATTTCAGATAAACCCCCAAACCTAATAATCTGATTTCACTGATTTTCAGAAATTATTTTTACCTTATTTCAATGGCATATTTCGAGCTTTCTTTAATTTTTTTTAAAACTGCGGTTGCAAGTGATTTTTAAATTTCGGTTTAACCCTCACTGGGTTTTCAGGTATATTCCCGCTCCTAAGGACCGATTGCCCCTACCTTCAGAAACAATTTTATTACTTTATGTTAATGAAATATAACAAGAGTTTCGTTGAGAGAAAACAAACTTTGCAACCGCTAGAGCGTGAAAAAAATAACAACAAACACACACACACACACACACACACACACACACACACACACACATATATATATATATATATATATATATATATATATATATAAACTATTGTCATTTTCGGTACCTGGTAGGTTAAATCGAGGGAGATTTGAAGAATTTTTTTTCAAAACTCGTTTCATGGGTACATTAGCAATAGCCATTCCTTAGGAATTCGCTAAAAACACTCTCAAAGCATAGATTGTATCAGATGAGCGTTTGATGGTTATATCACACAGTCCCAGCTGGCCACGCTTTAAGGTCATGGTGGCGGCGGCGAAATAATCGAAAGTAAAATAATCGCTTGTTCGGCTATTAAAGTAATCGATTATTTTTATCGAATAAAGGTAGATAGTTGGCTGCATAATCTGCGATTCCTGGCTCGTACGACGTGTCGTCATTTTTAGGACTCCTGACAAATGCTTCTCGTACACACTGAACGGTCTCAACCGACACTCTTGGCCGGCCAGTTCTTTGTCTATCACACAAGCAGCCAGTCGGTTCAAACTTCTTGTACCTGCACAAATTGTTTTGGCTGTAGGTGGTTCGTAAGAAATCGTCGTTGTACCGTCTCAACAGACTCACATTAGCGAAGAGTAACACGCAGAAAGCTTTATGTGCACAGTGAAAGCCTGTTTTTTACTTTGACTGCCCTGCAGCGGCTAAATCTACGTAACGTCTATTATGAATGCAAACTCTTTCCATTGATATAAGCGATTGCGCTATGTTAAGGTTTCTGTTATATCGACCCCCGAACCCAGGACTTTATATTCACCCTGTATTTTATATGCTTTTTCAATAATTTAAAATCAATCTCCTAGTATTTCTTGTGTTTTATTCTATTTTAAATTTTATTAATTTATCTATTTTTATATTTTATTGTTGAATATATGTTTTATAGCTTACAGTGAAATAACTAATCTAATAACTTGTACTAAAACATATGTAATGTATTATAAAAGTACGTAAACCCTTTGACAAATATACAAAAATAAGTCATTGCCAGATTCTACCTGTCGATAGGAGAACTTCAGGGCCACTAGTAAACGTTGTATTCAAAAGCGCATGTAGAGAGGGCACATCGCAGTGGGCATTTTGTCTGTAAAAGCAGTAGTCACAATCATTAGCATGTGGAAACAGAACGTAGGCTAGAGTACCGTTGGTCAAACGGTTTAGAAGGCATTGGACTTCTGCGTAAAATCCTGGGTTCAAATCTCATTCAAAAATTATGGTTTATTTTTTATTATTGGTGTTATAAGTACAGAACATTATGGTGCCTAAATATTTTATTTTATTTTAACGTAACATTTGAGTTTTATGACATTACCTATACGAACACAAAATCGTAATCAAAAAGTAATGTATTGTTTACAAATAACTAAATAAATAGCAAAACATTTATCTTCTAAAGTGAAAACACGCAGAAATAAACAAAATTAATGTCGCAAGTATGAAACCGCAGCATGTATATCTGTTCTCAATGTATATAATATGTTATGTTAAAGCTTGCCGTGTATAGGAAACAATGTTACGAAATTAATGTGTCAAAGTTGTATTTAACATAGGCCTTCATGCTGGGAGACGAACCTGCGCTCTTAACCACAGCATCGCTGCACACTCTGCTACAGAGCTAACAGAACGCATATACTATACAGAGGTTTAGTATATGCCATATAGCACAACTCCTGCATTGGCTACACAGCCTTGTTTGTGAATCGCGCGCTGTAACGAGTAGGACTTTAAAAGAATTTTGCATCCACGAGATAAGAGATTCATTTATTTTGGTTTTGTGTACAAGATCTGGCTGAAATTGTGTTGTATTGTATTGATTCCACTGTAACCAACGCATTCGTTTTACTACTTGCATTATTAAAGTAATCAGTCTAGTTCAATCATCTATGTGAACACAAATAATGACACTTAATGGTCAACATCTTGAAACCTGCACCAATACTATCATTTAGGGACTGCCATATTAAGGAAGGTGAGGCTAAAACTAATTAATGATACGATATTAGAAAGAAACCTTACAGAGCTACAATTTTGTCCCAAAGAAGGAGTACCGGATGGAACAATTCCACAGGTTATTAACAAAGAAACTTTAAAATGTTGTTGAACATCGATAGCGCTTTAGAGTTATTTGAAAAGGAAACCATTAAAGCACCATCATTAACAGGTAATATGTGAGAGAAGGGGTAGCAAAGACTCCACACATTCTTGTGCCAAGCAGTGGTATTTTAAAATTATTAAATTCCGTTTAGCAGAGACCGCTGCTTCTCGATCGCTCTGCCTTGGGGATTTACTGCAGGAACAACAAAAGCTCCTTTGTGAAAGCAACCTGCAGGCTAATTCCTTGTTACTGCAGCATTCCTACTACGCAACCAAAAGAAAACAATTTGCCAAGAGAAATAATTTGCCTGCCTTCCCAAACGGGATGGTTTTAATGATCATCTCCAAAGAACTCATGCTGCCTACTTCCTTCAGAAAGAAATCTCCGTTCAGGTATATTATTATAGGCATAACAAAAAAACGGAGAGAGAATTAAAAAGAATTCAGAAAAAAGTCCAATTGTTTCAGTTAAAGATTCAAACAAACACAAACTGTATGAAAGGTACAGGAGAAAAACAGTTAAAGTCGATTTTTGGTGAGATTTTGGAGTATAGATATGTAGTACCACACTCCACCACATTCATACATAAGACACCATACGAAGTCCATAAAAATCAACATCAAAGTCCACTTACGAGGATAGGTCCATAAGTTTCTGGCTTCGCTGATAAGGATTATCATCTTCACAAACTCCTTATCTGGTGTCATATCTTAACTGTTAAGTAATTAAATAATTGCAGCTGTAACTTCCGCTCCGCTATGTTCAGTTATTGAGATATAGTTGCATAAATAGGCTATGTGTAGAAGATTGCGACATGTTCACAATGGAGTTTCGAGCTGTTGTTAAGTTCTTCACAAAAGAAGGACATACTCCAAATAAAATTAAACAACGATTGGACGGTGTATAGGGGGAAGCATCCCCCTCATATTCTACCGTAAAAGAATAGGCCAAACTTTTTCGAATGGATCGAGAAAGCATTGAAGACGAAGAGCGTGCAGGTCTTCATACAGCTGAACAACTGAACACAGCGGAGTGGAAGTTACAGCTGCATTTATTTACTTAACAGATAAGTGTGACACCAGATAAGGATTTTGTGAAGGTGAATCCTTATCGGCGAGGCCGGAAACTTATGGACCTACCCTCGTATCTTAAAACAGAGTGGTTCGAGAATTGCGATTAAACATGACAGGCACTGCCTTCCGCAATAGATTTGGGTCAACGGCCAGCATTTGCAGGACCCAGCATGTTCTCATTTCCAGTTTTTCTTGCAGGATAATGTGCTCTTGTTCAGTCGAGATGCCTACAGTCTTGCGTACTTTCACACGGTTGCGATATCATGATTTCCTTTGTAGAGACCTCAACAAGACTGCAGGAGCATGCTTCATCTTCGGTGCTTCTTTGACCACGTTTAAACTCCTTCATTCATATATAAACGGTCTTCAATGACGGTGCGATCGCCACGGTGGCGCGGACTCGTAAGCGGGAGGTCTGGTGTTCGATTCCCACCAGGACCGTCACTCCTGGCTGAGGTTTTTTCCATTTTTCCTCATGTCTTATAAATGGCAAATGCCGGGTAGGTGCCCTAAACCTTGCCTGGAACGTTTCCTTCCCTTAAAAAAAAGCCTTTCCCAGTATATCATTTCATATCGTGTATATCAGTGTCCACCACGTGTGCTGCTTCAGTAGTAAAACCGGACGTTAAACACAATTAAAAGAAAATGACGGTGCAGAGTCCGAATTAACTTCAGTCAGCTTTACTTTGATCTGTTTTGCAGTTCAGCCTTTAAAAATGTTTAATAACAACACAAAACTCGTTTATTTCCCACATTTTCTACGGCATATGTGACACATACATCAGATGACTGTTAGCAATTAACTGCACATCACATCTGATTGAAATGTCGTCTAAAACCGTTACACAAGTCACTCTTACCAACAATCCTGACAATTTAACAAAAATAGAATTTTACCTATATCAAATTACACTTGTACAATCAGAGCATATTTTTAGAATTAATATTTTATTATGTTTCATTTCGGACGCAGTTATTTTTAATGTAAAGCATGAATCGAGTTAATGCACATGTCTTATTCGTACCTAAGAAAAGCAAAGTGTTTTATGAAATATCTTGAAACGATAAACGTCTGCAAATATTGTGTAAACAACATAGGCTGCGGTAAAAGGATGCGACCGTCACGCTATGGTTGGCACCCCTGAGGTGTGTTGATGGCAGGTCGTAAAGTAATGCTTGCTGTTTTAGAGGGGTGAATATTTATCGAGGGGCAGGGCTGACAACCTTGCACCTTGTCATCTGGCTAGCCTGTTTATGTTAATCACTTGAGCCTGACGTTCTTATACAAGTTTCCCTTACAGTCACCATTTCTTCACCTTCTTTGATTTATCCCCCCGCTTGTAATTACCATAACATCATTAGCAAAGTTTACAACAAGGTCCGGGTGGTAATGTCTGCTGGCGGAAATTTATTATTATTGTATACTGCTGCTAATGCTTCTCAAAGACTAGAAGCTGGACTTCTGTTTAGGTCCTCAGCAATTGTGGGACACAGTTGTATGGTTTATAATTGTCCCCGTTTACTAATGAAAAATATTATTTTAATATTACGTGACTGATTTTCAATTATTATGTTGAGAAAATAATTTTATCTCCTAAACAGTTAACAAATATTGGGAATAATCAAACATGTCTGCGTATGAAATATTTTACCAGGGTTGTTCTATAAAGATCATACTTTTTTATCACCTTCATACTATTGGTGATCTTTCTCAAAGTTACCCCCATCTGATGCAATGCTGGAAATCCCTTAATAGGACCTTCAGAATTGCCTCCGCAGCATACAACACATTGGTTCTGATGTTAGAAAATGCCTTCCTTTCATCAATTTGGGGAAAAGGAAAGTCACACTGAACTAAATTTGGACTATGGGGGGGGGGGTGGAAACACACACTTCACATCTATTTTTGAGAGATATTGAGCAACAACATTTGCGGTGTGCGGCGGTGCATTATCGGTACAGCATACAGCTTGTTGCATTGCTTTTATAGCTTGTTCAGGACCTCTGTAGCATTGTCCATTGTGTGTGTAGGTACCATATGCTGGTAATCTATTTTTTGAAAATGGAAAAATGAGACAACCATACTAGAGCGCGGAGGTTAGAACAAAATGTCTTTTCTATCTCGGTGGATATATTTAAGGGCCACATACAAAGGAAGTGTTTCCATACATTTGGGGTCGGTAGGGCCCTATTTTATTTGACTGCTGCCTGTTTTAAGGTTTAAAACTTTTTTTTTGCCACTTATAGATTGTTTTGGCCTTTTATATGATAATTTACGCATTTTAAAAAGAAATAAGGAATTTTAATATTTCAAAGTGAAAAAAGTTATAAATTAAATGATATGTTCACTTCACAAAAATATATATTGAGAATCTTGTTATACATTTATTTATTTTTAAGCCGTTAAAAAACTTTCTCCTCAACCCATTCACTTAAGCTCTTTAAACGGCAGAACCTTCATTAGTGAAAGGAATGCACGGTTACCTCGGGCATACGAATACCAGGAAGGAGAAAGAATGGGGGAAGTACTGTAGTTTTGGACAGTCCTGGTGAATTACCTTGTATCGATCTGCGCCAGACAATTCTAAGAAATTTGTGGAATTTGTAGGGGGAGGTAACTTCTCAGCTGCTTAAACATAACAAACAATTGCAAGCGAGAAAGATGAGAGCGGTACAGCTGTGCGATAAACCGTCCTACAATGTGTTCAGCACGAAAGTAAGAGAGATACATACCTGATTCCTATAAACGCATAAACATAAATGCACTCGACCAGAAAACACCGCGCATCTTTTGTTCGCCAGGACTATTCAAAACGACTCTACTTTGTATTGATCAACATTTTCATGATGTCCTAAAAGTGATGTTCTGTTGAAAGTAGTAAGTAGAAGTAGAAAGAGCCCTTCCGAAAAAACATCTTATCACTAAGATAAGTAAGCTTAAGTACTTCAATTATGTGTTAAAGAAATTATCAATATATTACATACTTATTTTCATTAATATTGGACGACATTACTGCATGGCTTCGCCTTTAATAAATGCCTATTTTAATTATACTACTGCCTATTTTCAGTATTTTAAGTGCCTTTTTGCCTGCCCATTTTAACCAATAAATTCTTGAAATTCAGGGCTGTAGTGATTACCTTTGAAAGCAACTCAACAATTTTCCTGTAATATCATTCTCAACTTCATGCAAAACCTGCAGATTTTTTGTTGATTTGTTTTATTTACGGACGCTCTTTAACACCTCTGGTCCCCTGCCGTACACTTATGGAACGATAAAGAACCCCATGCCTGAAAAAATCCATCAATCCTAGTCGGGATCTTGGGATTGGAGTCCAAGGGGGAAAAAAACACCCTGAGCCTGAGTACAACTTACCTCTGTAGCAGATTTTTTTGTAAGAAAACATTAGTAGTGAAAGTTGAAAGTGTCTGTATGCTATCTTTAAATTATGTAATTAACTATTTCTAAAATAAAAGACTTGTAAATGATTCACTAGAATGCAATATACAAATTTGTTTACATGATGTTCCAGCAGTTATTTGAACGGTTGTAGTAGAGAAACCGTCTACGGCTGAGTGCAGAAATATCGTGCGTTAGCTTCTATCAATAAATAAACAGTTCCATTCAACGCCGATACTACTAAATTAGAGTTACAAAGGGCTGCATCGTGAGACTCCTGGATCAAATTTGCAACAAATATGATTCAAAGTACGTAGATATCTAACAACATTTTACATTTTTTTTCCCCGCACAGAAATATTGAATTTCTAAACATTTTCCTATAGAGGCAAAACTTACACATAAATACAATTTTATATTCCAGAAATTTCAGATCATGCTGCTATACGATTGGGGCGCTGAGAGTTAATCTGCACTGCTTAAGGAAAACCTATCTCAAAGGCTTTCTCTGACCAAACACTAATGGTAGAGATGGGAAATGAATCTGGTATATTCTGCTACTATGATGAAATATGCAAATACACAACTGAAAAGAACGCATGTCTGAATTAAGTCCAAAAATTAATAAATGATACATTTTAATTTTTGACAGTTTGTAATTATAGATTGCAGAATTGTGTAAAATTAGAATAGGCATTCTAATAAACTTTTATTTTACAGGATTAGAAATTGATACAGAAAACAAAGTGGGAATACAAGATTACATTGTTTAGTAATCAATGATTCCATGACTATTTTAACACTCAGTACCAAGTGTGTCTACGTGAGGTCGGATAACTTCACAACACCCACGTGGCATGCTTCGTTCCAGCCTCCTTGTGGGATTCTCTCCCATTCTTTAGTGAGTGCATTTGAGTGTTCTCCCAGGTTCTGTGGCACAGCAGAACGCTCGCGAACAATTTTGCTAAGCGTAACAGTTTTCAAATATTTAAATAGAAACAAGCAAAAATATTACAAGTATTTCAAATAAGGTTTTTGATTTAAAGGCACGCTGTGAAAATTTACATACCACTTCAATTACTTAGAATATACGTCTAACAGATGAGAAGTGAGCAGTTTTTGTAATTTCTGAGATAAACAGCATGGGTTAGCTATGCGGATTTTGCTCTTCAGCTCTCATTTGTTTTCCCCAGCGTTATCGAATTTTCAGCATCGCTGTTTGGTTTCCAGGCAACCATACAACTCCGATGGCCTTTAAAATGTTTGTTTGAAAGGTTCAAAGTTCAACCACAAGGTTTTCAATGGAATTTACGGAACATAAAGGAATTTTCTGGATCTGAATATTTCCACAAAACATTGAAGAGACTTTGGCATCAGTTTGAGATAATTTTTGGAGTTTTAAAACTCTCTTGGTTTCGTCTATATTCCTCTGGTACATACAAATTTGATATTGGTGCATTAGCAGTTGCTATACGACGATATTCTGTGAAAACGTTTGATTGGCAGTGAAATATATCAAAATAGTTTTAACTAGCCTATATATTAGAACGGGTATATGCGTTATTGGAGACAGAAATACAAGCAAACCTTTTTTTAAAAAAAGAAGATAGGCATAAAAGGGACATAACCGATCCTAAAATCTTTGAATAAGTATTCATGCCAATTTAAAACGAACGACTGATCATTTACCGAAATGAAAATAGCATATACGTTTTAAAGGTTGGGAAACTTGAAATAAGAATAACAAATTTGGATTATGAGGGTAAGTCATTAAGTTAGAAATTGATGTGGGGTACTGCATGTATGAATGAGACTACTGAGACCATTGCCACTAGATGGTAGCATTAGTCCGGTGACAATGTGCGATATTAGACACAAGACAGTCTATGTTTACAATAGCAGACAGCAGTCCCAAGATGGCGGTGTCTCCTAAGTGTGTGTACAACCCTTCAGAAGCGTCCCGTTGTGCGATTTTTAGTGCAAAAGATATAGGATCAAATAATATTTATAGAGAAATGTTTCCCATCTACGGAGAGAAATGTCGCTCATGTCAAGCGTTTTACAATTGGGTGAAAAAATTCCCCTGAAGGACGCACAAGATCGAAGACAAATGCCGCATCAGTCGGCTAGAGGAGGCGAATTTACGAGTTGGAGACTTAATTCCAGCACATAGAAGAATAACTATAGACACTATAGCCGCTGCTATTGGCTGTTCACATGGCGTAGCGCATGACAAATTGTGTTTTCACAAAGTCTGTGCATGAAGGGTGCCGCGCAACAACACAAAATACAAAGAATGGGTCTATCATTACAGCATCTCAATCTCTACCACAATATGCTAGCCAGAATTGTCACAGGCGATGAATCTTGGGTTCACTATTACCAGCCCGAGGCAAAACATGCGTCAATGCAGTGGAAAACAGCGTCGTCTGAGAAAAAAGTAAAGGTTTGTGACACCATCCGCCGGGAAAGTGGTGGTCACAGTCTTCTGGTATGATGAAGCCATACTGTTCACCGCTTTCCAGTCTCAAGAGCAAACCGTAAATATCGTCTCCCGTTGTAACATCTACAGGAAACTTCGTAGAACCATTCAATGGAAGCGATAAACTTTTTCCTCACTAAAAGCATGTTGCTTTTGCATGACAACGCGCGTCCTCATACTGCAAACAGGAATAATTTCCGAAGAACTTTATGCTGCTAGAATTCAGGGGCTTGTGAAACAATGGGACATGCGCCTCAATATACAGGGAGATTATTTTGAGAAATAAAAGTATTTTTCAAATCATTACTCTTATTTGATTAAGTTCTATATCCATTTGTAACTGAATGGCTTACCCTACTCGTACGAGAGTAGGTTCATAAGTTTCCGGTCTTGCCGATAAGGATTATCGTTTTTACAAAACCCTTATCTGGTGTCATAGCCTTATCTGTTAAATAAATAATTGCAGCAGTAACTTCCTCTCCGCGGTGTTCAGTTATTCAGATATAGTTGCATAAAGAAGGCTATGTGTAGAAGATTGTGACACGTTCAAAATGGAGTTTCGAGCTGTTATTAAGTTCTTCAAAAAAAAAAAAAAAAAAAAAAGACTTACTCCAAATGAAATTAAACAGCTATTGGACGGTGTATGTGGGGAAGCATCTCCTCATATTCTACCGTAAGAGAATGGGTCAAACTTTTTCGAATGGGTCGAGAAAGCATTGAAGACGAAGAGCGTGCATGTAGGCCCTTGGAGGTGTTCATTCTTGAAAACATTGCTCTTGTGAAAGGAGAAATTATGGAAGACCGGGGCTGAAAGGTACAGAAATAGCAGAAAGGTTGGGCCTTTCTAAAACAACATTCCTTTGAATTATTCATAAACATTTAAACATGAATAAGGTTAGTGCAAGATGGGTGCCTAGACTTCTTTCCTCAGTTCATAAGCAGGAACGAATCATCTGTTGTCAGGCGTTTTTGAAGCTCTGCCGCGGAAACGAGAGAGAAATTCTGTAAACCATTGTTACAGGAGATGAAAATATGGGCCTCTACTATGAACCTTTGTCCAAAAGAGAATCAATGGAAGGGCAGGCGTAAACCTGGCGAAGCACCGCCTCTAAAGGCCAAGGTCATTCAGTCAACCATGAAGATCATGGCGACAATCTTTTGGGACTGTGAAGGAATACTCTTCATTGACTTCAAGGAGAGGAACACAACAGTAAATGGGGAATACTATGCCGACCTACTGCACAGACTACGTGCTTCCATCAAAGAGAAATGGCGAGGAAAGCTGAGTGATGGTGTGGGCCTTCTTCATGATAACGCGCCTGTGCACACAGCTCTTATTGCAAAGCAAATTGTGAAGAAATTTGACTTCAAGGAGATCCACCATACAGCCCAGATTTAGCTCCCGGAGACTAAAAACTCAAGAAACACCTTCGAGGAAGGACATTTAAGTGTGACGAAGAAGCGATGCATGCTGTTTATGCCCATTTTGCATACAAGACTTCTGTCTATGGGGGGGGGAGAGAATAAAATATTAATTCAAAGATGTGAGAAGTGTGTTGGAATAAAGGGTAACTATATTGAAAAGTAAAATATATTTTTATATTTATCATACTAGGCCGGAAATTTATGGACCTACCCACGTAGAAGTTGCTCGATATATAAAGAGTGAATTCAAAGAAAAATAGTAATTGCATATGGAGCATGCTAAATGAAGACAGGGAGAAAGAAGAAATAATGTAGAAAAACAGGAAGAGAAAGATAAGGAAACTAAAATGATTTAAGAAGATAAAAGTGCGGAGTAAAGAACAGGAAACCAGGATTCAGCAAAGTTACAAAATCTGGAATGTAACTTTCAGAACACAAAGAGTGGAGTAAGAATTAAAACATAAAAAACAATGGAAAGTTTTCATGTAAGCAAAGAAACAGTTGGTAGCAACTTTCTCGGGAGTAAGTTCGAAATGTTTGTTCTTCACGTTTTTGATGTGGGACCATGCGGGCGGGAATCTCTTTACCAACTAAACCCTTAATCATTTAAGTAGTCGTTTTACTTTTGCATCATAAAAACTGCTGATTTTCTCGATATCATTCACCTCGGCTGTGCATCACTAACGAAGTAAAAAAAAAAAAAAAAATGTTTTTATAAGCCTAAATATAGTGCTGTGTTAAATATAAGAGAGTTGATCTCTTTCTGTAGCCCTGACTTGTTTAAATTGGCCTACATTTTTGCGGTTGTTTCCATGAAAATATTTCGAAAATTATCTTCAAATCTCTATCGATCCTATTTACTAGGCACAAAAATGACGTGTGTGTGTGTAGCAAAATTGGACCATTTGGGGAGTTAACCTTAAGGGAAATTTAAAAATCGCTCTAGCGGCCTTAAATGTTGCTTTTTCTCAACGTAACTCAGTATATGCCATTGAAATAAAATAATAAAAATAGTTTCTGATAATTTGGGAAATCAGGTCATTATGGGGGGGGGGGGATTACCTGAAAACTAAAAATTTAAAATCGCTCTAGTGCCATTAAAAGTTGTTTTTCACAGCCAAATTATATATATACATAATTTAAATAAAACAAGAAAAATGGTTTCTGAAAATTAGGGAAATCAGACCATTGGGTGTAGGGGTGTACTTGAAAACTGAAATTTAAAAAGCTCTCTTGTGTATAATTTTCTGTTGTGTTGTGTCTTTTATACACTAAGTTAAAGGATGGTGTGCACGTTAAGATGTTAGAACATCCTGTAAAGATGATATGGTTCATTATTTGGTGTTCTAGATCGACAAGTCAGGAGTGTACAGGGATTCTAGAATTTGTCCTTACCGCTAGCACATGGTTCTGTATCTTGACAACTGGACATATCACAGCCGGCGGCGGAAGTCTCTTGACTTCCTTTCTTAAAACTGTGTATAAAACGGTACTTTATAGCAAATGCTGAAAATGCGGTCCTCTGTCAGCTAAACAAGTACTGTACCTATTTAGAGCGTTATTATGTTTCTGATTTCATTTTATATATTTCCTGAACTCTTCTAATGTGTGAGGAATGTTTTTGCTCATTTTCGCCTTCAGGCTATCTCAAGGTAAAACCACAGATCTTCTGGGTAGCCAGAAGGCTTTACGCCTGCACTAATCACGTTATCTCCAAACACTTCCCTAATTTGGCTCATGGAGTCTTCTGCGGTGTCTTTTTGAAAATGCCCATATATCTTCTCTTCTTCCGTTAGCTAACAAAATAGCGGAGTTAGATTGTCATTTCGGTACCTATCTGTAAAAAAATTGAATCGATTATGCGACTTGTGCTAATCGTCAACCGTACTCCATTGTTCCTCTCATAAAGATGGGTTTCTTGTATATAATTTGGATTTATAGAACACTAATAGAGAATGTTGTGAGTGTTCATAAGACCTTTATAGTGGGACCATGTCTCATCTGAAAAGAAAACAAGCTTTGGGTTTATTAACCCTTCAATCACTGATGAAAGAAACCACACATAATAGCGCACACCTGCTACGGGATCACCTTGTTAATTTCAATAGTGATTTTGCTGACGAACGTTCAAGATTTCTATTTCCTCTACTTTGTCTTCTTTTAAAACTGTATGTATTCGAGTGTGTTTGTTATTATGCACTGAACCAGTCTCATTAATACGACAAATGTTATTTATAATAAGATAATATAATAATAAATGTTATTTATAATAACATTTACACAAAAAATACTTTGCTCTAAAATCTCCGCATATAAATGTAGTGCGAGGACAGGCAGGTGGCCATGAACGAGGAGGGAAGCTGGTATTGACCTAGAGGCAAATCCCATGCAAGCGGTGAGGATATATTCTGGAAGCCCGGTAGTAGGTCAGCAATCTCAAGATCAGGAAGATAACTCAATGGTACTAGTTGTCATGAAGTACATATGTCATAAGCACGCTCAGTCCATGTATGAGACCATGGTTCCAGGTGACCAGTATCGATATTGCATTCTCTTATTTGTATTAATTGGGTTCAGTAATGGTTTTTTGATTTGATATGATTGAGCTGGATTGTTTAAAAATTTAAGTCACACGTGTTTTTTGTACACTCCTTAAATCATAACTAGAGATCTAGAGCTGTACTCTCTGCATAACAATGCTTAACAGATTATTGTTTTGAGTTCACCAGCCGATTATTAACAAGTTATATTTATATTTCTTTCACTGAGTCGATATGTTACTCCTTATATTTGCTGAAATGTCTTGTTTAAAATGTTAGTGGAAGCGTAACCTCCAAGGGCTGAAAAGAACGCTTTTGAAATGCTGAGAAGGTGGAGATAAAAGAAGCCGAACAAACTCTGAAGAAAGTAACAATGAAGTAGAAGAAGGGCTGACTGACTAGAAATATAGTGCGATGCCCCATCATTAAGAAATGCGCGGGTGTGTTGTTTTTCATTTGTTTCTTTATGGTAGCCTTGTTCCCCTGGTAACGGCTGTGTTACATCAGCACTCGAGTTACAGAACTTAGAAACACTGCTCTGTTATGTAAATTGTAGGCAATGCAAACTTTTCCCTAAGTTATGTTTCCGTCTTTCCGAACATCATCCATGGGTAGAATTTTCGTTCTCTTTTCCACATCCTACATACTGTTTCGCTCTCTCTCGTTCATTTAGCTTCCTTTTCATTCTCCTCTCTCTTCAGCCTTATTTTTAATTTTGTGTGTTCCTTTTTTATGTTACGTTAATAATATGTTAATTCCTAACCTCTTTGTAATTCGTGTTTTTTCTTTTTTCGGTGAAATTTTACCTTGAAAAAATAAAAAAAAAAAAAAAAACTATTTATATAACTTCACTTCATAAAAACCAAATAACAAATTTAAACATGCCAAAGAAAAATGCAACGCAAGAACCTAGAAATAACTTTGAAGGACAAAATACCTATAGTATTAATATATCCGTTATCTCAGACAACAGACATCGCACAAATAGCTACCAGAAGCAAATGACAGTGGGGCGGTCAGGTCGCAAGAATGCAGGACAATAGATGAACCTACTAGATCTCCATGTGCCCCCCCCCCCTTCCCGAATAGAAACAAGGACAAGGCAAACCCAGAACAAGATGGACAGACCTCATCAAGGAACATGCAGGTCCAGATTGGTCAAGAGCAGCAAGAGGAAGAGAAACATGGAAATATCTCGAGAAGCAACTAGTGCAGTGAGAAATGGAGTAACCAAAGAACAAGTCAGTCAGTATCTTAAACAGCATACGAACAACTAGCGTGAAATAGCTCACCACGTTAGGAAAAAGCGAGCTTTCCCTTCTTGTTAGGAAGCCTTTGTCCTTAAAGGACACAAAAGGCTTTCTTTATTATTATTTTTCTACTTAATAAGGAAATGGGACCCACTGCCACTATCATAAATAAATCTAATTAAGTCTACGTTTGTCTCTTTCTCTTCTATCTCCCGCCAGTATTGGCTAATTTTTCTGGAGATGGTTTTCATTCCACATATACAAATTATTTACTTCAACTAAAGGATATACATACTATGGTCAACAAATGCGAATGCATGATTGATTTCATGATTTATTTACAGGAAAGGCGGTACAGAACTGGAGCTTATTGTCCTTCAAAATAATCGAATCGCCCCCATGTTTGTGCACTTCTGACAATGCGTGTAGAGGTTTCACATACTTTGGGCGAAGGCAGTTTTTGCAATGCGGTTGAGTTCAGCGTTCATATTGCGTTAAATGTCGGCAATGTTTGAAAACCTTTGTCCTTTTACGTGTTTCTTCAAGCGAGGGAAAAGGAAATGATCGGCCAGATATGATGAATAAGGGGGGTAATTGAGCACAACAATCCCTGTACGTGCCGAGAACTGCTGGGGCGTGAATCATCGTGCAACAGACACCATTTTTGGTATACTGGGGTCTCACAGGAGGCGGTCCAAGATGTTCACGTAAGTAAGTATTCTTAATGAGGCACTAACCGCGTAACCAAATTAATGCCTGAACTTGCGGGTTCTGGTAAATAGTATTTAATATTGTACTCCCCTTATAAATAAATGCTCAAAGAGCCTGCCCTAAGCTTTGAGGCTATCATAATTCTTTTGAAAGGGTTTTGAGACGCTGGACGCAATCCATCCTACTGAATTTTGTAAAGTGCTTCCCGGATATTTTGTTTCAGTACCTCCACCAAATTTATTTCAGCTACAACATAAATTTATATGGCTGAAGATGCAGCAGCTGAATGGCTTTGTACGCACTGTCGACAGATACACCAACTTGCTAAAAATTCGTGTTACAGACTTTCTAGGATAAGTTTGTAATCAACAGTCTATTTCACCAACCATGTCTGTTAAAACTCTGAAATTTGTTCTTTGCCCCTTGTCATTGAAAACGTCTTGCGTTCGAACTTTGTTCACCAATGTGCAAAAATCACTCCCCGATGGCGATGTTACTCTTGAAAATTTAGCACGGAATTCTCTCCTACAGTGGTTGTTCGATTAACAACAATAAATTTATATTCTTTGTTCTGGCCCTTATCTCCTTAACTGCATACTCCAGGATACACAAATGCGCCTTAGAAAGTCTAACAGGCACTTCCTGCAGAAATGCAACGGAGACAGTTGATGTAACAAACAAGGATGAGTAGCAATTGAGACAGCGTATCTTTGTCCCCAGTCTTGCCGGGAATCATGCACCATACAAACTTCGATTGCGTAACGGAATGAGAGAGGGTATTTGTCTACCTCCATCCCTCCTTTCTTCCCATACTGTGCTCTTAACTTCCTTTTTTCCTCCGTTTTCTTTTTGGGTAACATTTTTTTACGCAGTTTTATTCAAACACACTTATTCCCCTCTATTTCATTTCCTTTATTTCTACCTTTTTTATTATTTGTACGAAAATGCATTTTTATGCTTTCGACTTTATACCTCCATCTTCTCTTATTTTTATCCGAAAATCTCCAAAAAAAAGTTCATATTTCTTTATCATCTCACTATTTCAATTCAATTTTTAATTTCCCCAAACACATGAAAACCAGACTGCAGTCGCTGCACACAAGCACTGCCTCAGAACGGCGACAATTGTACTGTTGTTAGCGTTTATCTCTCGCCATCTCTAACACGTGTTAATTCCATTAGCTCGGCAAATTAGGGCAGTGACGTCGTCGACAATCCGGCCACTGTTCACAGCGCACTCTGTCCATCAATTGATGTATTAGCTGTGTTTGGCTTGTAGGTACAGCTGTGGTTTCGGAGAACCTTGGCAGGAATTTTCATAAATAACACGTTGTGATGGATTTCAAGCGTGATAGAATCAGCGTGAAACCCTTAAAAGACAAAGGTTCGTTAATCACCTCTGAGAGAAAATACACAAGTTGATTACTGTTCATCAAAAATATAAATTGTATTAAAATGATGAATTAATACAGGCTGTTTCACACACTATCGGCTCCAGATAGTCTACTATAACTTTCAAACTATTAAACCTAATTAAGTAAAGCTTGACAAGAGTCTAAATTGGTGTATGAGGCACTTTCTAAGTTGTGCGTTCCGCCTTCCCGTGAAGCTCTGTTGTCTTTGGGAGTAGAGTGTATTATAACGGGATCGACAGTAGTCATCGAGTTTTTGTATCGTGCGATCAGTTTAGTTTTCCACCGGAGTGTTTTGCCTTTGGGCAAGCGCGTCGCTCGGTAGCCGGTTAGCCTGTCAGCCGAAAAATCCAGATTAGGGGGAGGGTACAACAATAAAACAAACTATTCATACAATAATACAGAAATAAATTTAAAAGGCTCATTACTTACCAAATTATCAAAGAGGTGTTGAAACCGCCTGCATTCACTCTCTAGGCATTTTTTGATATTTCCTTAGGAAACTAATGCATTCATTTTGAGAAATTGGAAGTTTCCTGACAGATATTTTGAGTTCTTGAATGGTGTGCGGTTCGTCTTGCACACGGCATTATTTCATTTAACCAGGATAATAATTGCAGCTCTTAAATCTGGAGGCCAGCGGGACCACAAATCCCTACTTATAACTGTGTCTGCAGCGGTATTAAATATGAGGGGGTTAATTAATTATGTATAAGGAAATATTTTAATTTAAATATGTATTGGACGGATGGAGGGAAGGGTTTAAAAAGAAAGAAATTTGATTTGATAGGTTTTTGAATGTAATCTCTGGTTTAAATAATTCCTTCCTCTTCAACGATGGTTACCACTGTGTTACAGCTTTGCCTCGGCTGTTGAGACTCTGATGCTGGATACTTTTATGGTCCTGTGACCACAGGGGAAGGAGTATATGGAGATTAATAATGTTCTTTCGTTATGGAAGATGGAACACAATTTATTGTTCATACACTATTATATATAAACTATTGCCCTTAACTAATAAAGATCGTCCACTTAATTCTCTCAATACTAACTATCGCTTTCCACTACTAGATCGCAATTAAGAAAGCCCTTCCACTGACATAGCCCCTCTGAATACTTTTGCCAAAACTGACTGCGGGCCTCAAAATTGCAAGACTAAATATGGTCTGCGTGACTTTTCCATGTAGCGGATGGCTTCTTCCCTTGAAGAGGTTAAAGGCCTGGCTTTTCATCTCTATAGTCGCTAACTGTTTTTATGGTACCTACCCCGCTTAAGCAATTCTCTAACAGAATATCAGTAAACATCTGGCTCCAGGATTCTTTGCAAATATGGTTACAAAAGGCTACAGAAATTCCCAGGTCAGATTTTATGGTTGAGGGTAGCTTTCTGTGCCTTGACAAGAATATAACATTTTAGACAAAATATTCAACACTTGTACAGGAAATTGACATTATAGATAGCATTTGTTTACGTTCAAGTCTCTACCACTACGTTAATATCCAACTATTTAATTACTATACATGCCCCATCCATCGTGTAAACAAACTAGTGCTAACATTTTCTACAAAACGGATAAAACTAAAACACGTGATGCGACAAAGGACAGAGTTTTGAAGGATTTAACTTCAACAAAAGATATAAAATGAGTTAGCTTCCACATTAAAATATTCTTAACCTTAGTTTTCGATGTTTTAAAAGTGAGCTGTTGGTCTTATATTCAATGAATATTATGAGAGCTCAGGGCGTCCCAAAACCGCTACGGCAGACGAGATTGTAACAAAAATTCACAACGATTTTTGTACTCAGTGATAGCCGACTGAATGTACACGAAATGGCTGACATTGCAAAGTCCTGAATGGGCCGTATCCACTACATTTTACATGACATTTTGTGTATGAGAGAGCTTTCCGCTCGAATGGGTGCTGCGTTTGTTATCAATGGACCAAAAACTCATTTGAGTGAACATTTCGCAAGAGTGCTTAGATTTGTATAAGGAATTTGCAGTGAATTTCTACTACGTTTCATAACAGTAGGTGAAATAGAATTCATTACTACACGCCAGAGACGAACGATCAGTCTAAACAGTAGATGGTAACAGGTGAAAGTGCACCAAAGAAAGCAAAAACGGTTCTATCTGCAGGAAAAGTTATGGCTGCGATTTTCTGGGATTTTCATGGCGTGGTGCCTGTAGACTACCTCCAGAAGGGCAGAACTATCACCGGGGAGTGTTTGTCTTCACTACAGGTCCACGTCAAGGATGTTATTCAGTCTAAATGTCCACACCTTAAGATACGCTGAACCTGCAGGCTCAATACATCCGGTGTGGGGTAGGCGGGATTATTTAGATGTCTGTGGTAGGGAAGAAAGTGGTGTAGTATGGTTCAGATTAGGGGCTTGGAAAGGAAACAAAACAGTTAACGCTTTCGGGGAAAGAATTTGCCCATTGTGCGGAGAAAGCGATACCTGGAGGCATATTTTGACAGAATGCAGGGAAACGGAGAATTCAAGAAATGAGCATTTATCACCGCAATTTCTGAATTCCAATAGAAGTTTGAATATCTGCCGGAGAGTGTTGGTGCATGCACGATATACAATTTGGGAATATTTCTAGAGAAGACCCAATAAAGGAGGTTAATGGCCATAATGAAGAGGGGGAAGTGGGAGAGGGGGTGTGAATAAATGGAAGGGGGCTCAATAATAAGGGTTCTATTCTTGTTTATGTATTTGTATATAAAATTATTAATATAAAACGTAAATATATCGAAGTATTTGTATGTATATATGTATGAGTATGGCTCTTTTGATCGCTATAAGGACGACATTAGCATGTACGGCCGTAAGGCCCTTCCGTCAGTTGTTTTTATTTGAGTATGGCCTAAAACGTCCATTACTACTACTACTAGAAGTTCTTTTCCATCACGATAATGCCCCTTCACCACGTCCAGGATTGTTGTTGCAAAACTGCATGACATACGCCTCCAAAACGATTTCACATCCGCAATATTCGCCGGATTTGACTGCCAGCTATTACTCCCAAATCTGAAGAAATAACTGAATGAGCAAGATTCATACCAAATAATGTAGAAGCCGAGACAGGTGCTTATTTTTCACAATTGGACGAAGGTTATTTTACTAAGGGTTTAGAAAAGTAGTAAAATCTTTGGACTAAATGTATTCATTTACAAGGTGACTATGTTAATATATATTTCTCTTAAATCTTGTGTTCTCTTGGTCAGGCCGAGAACTTTTAGAGCGCCCCTCTTAAACTTGTTACTGCCGTATATCACAAACAGCTCTGTATACTGCTGAATGATGCTGCGAGGAGAAAGAAAACGTCTCTACTGCGTGTGCTAGTTTATTTATGATATAATTGCTGTCCTTAGACACTTAATCCTAGTTAGGTGCTGTTACGTCAGCAAAGGCGCAGTTTGTTGTGTAATGAGAATATATTCGCGCAGAAGTCTCCTTGTTTACATTAGCCGCTTCACCCACCGACCTCTTTATGCAGCGTTTATAGTACCTCTGACATATCTCCCTGCCTGGCTGAATATTATTTAGTGCATTAGATGTTAACTTTCACGGAGAGCTTTATCATTTCTTGAATTGTTCATAATATGGGAATTAATACACTTAGTAGTAAAAAGTTAAATAAATTTACTTTAAATGTCTCTTTAACATGAAAGATTCAAGACGACCGAAAGAAAAACCCTCCAAATTGTATGAGGGTGTTCACTAAAGAATGATCATAACATTTTTATGATCTTTCTCCCCTTTGGATGAAATTCACCTGTCCCAGCGTTTCTGCCAGTCGTCAAAGACATCAGGCTGACATGTCCTGCAAAATCACCTTTGCAGCCTGCCATCACTTCTTATGGTGATGAAAATGCCCCCCCCCCCACGAAGTTGCTTCTTCAATTTAAGGAAAAAGAAAATAATATACGTGTTAAATTTGGACTATATGGAGGATGAAGGACACACTTTACATTGAAATTTGCGATGTCCGGCCGTGCATTATCGTGGAGTTGCCTTAAGTTTATGGCACGGAAATGACTTTTTGAGCATTATAGGGGCTTGCAGAGTTTTTGGGACAGAGTTTTTGTAGTAATGTTCAGATACACCGAGGGGGCCAAAAAATGTTTACGCACTTTCACAGTAGATATCGATTTAATATATTTTAAAGATGGACCTAAAAACAACAGTAATGTGTAGTATAATGTTCTGTAAACAGATGTGACTCACATAGATCATGATAGTGTTGCAACACCAAAATGGAGTCAAGATTATTGTTTGAACAGCGAAAAGCAATTGTGAAGTGGTATTGGAAAACGGAGAATGTTGTGGCAGTTCAAAGGCGATGGAGACGTGAGTACAGAACAGAGCCGCCAACACGAGTAATAGTTGCACGCATTCGAGACAAATTTGAGACTCGTGGTGCCGTATGCAACAGGATGGTGCACCACCACATACCACTGAGATGCCTACCTTGATGACAATCTTCCAAGGCACTGGATAGGGCGAAGAATGCCGATTGAGTTTCCACTGCGTTCTCCGATCTAACTCAGTTGGACTTTATCTAAGGGAAACTCTTAAGGATGTTGTATACCGTAAAAACCAGTTATACTGGCAGCACTTAGGGAAGAAATTGAAACGGCATGTGCTGCAATCGCTTTGGACACTTTCGCAAACGTTACTCAATCAGTAGTTCAACGTACTCAGAAGTGTATCGACGCCGATGGTGAGCATTTTGAGCAACTATTGTGACTAAAAGTCTAAGATGATTAGTGCTCTGCCATTTTGAATCTCTTTTATATTATTTGGGCGAATAAATAATTCGAAACACATATTGAGATTTTCATTTACACTGAAATAATGGTTGTGCAATTCAATCTAGTTTGATATAAAAGTGCTCATCCTTTTCTGTTTGTGTGCATTCAGTTTTGTTATGTTAACACAGTTTGCCCTTTGTTTGAAGTATGTACACATTTTTTGGCACCCTGTGTAGTTATGTGTGGAGGTATGACATGCTGGTAAACCATGAGTTGAATATCGAAAAATGAAAAGAACCCAACTTTCCCAGCCCTTTAGCTTTTCTTGGTGTTGGTGACCACACAGAGCCTTTTGCTGTTTGCTCTCAGGATCGAAATGATGTAGCCAAGTTTTCTCAGCTCAGTTTTTAAGATAGACTCCATGGTCTAGTGGTTAGCGTTCGATTCTCGGCACCTTTTTAGAATTTTTTCTAAGTTAGGGAGTTCTGGAAAACCGCGTGATAGGCGGTAGGTGCCGGCCTGCTGATCACATGCCCTCCTGAAATACTGCCCTCTATCAACGAAGTCGTAAGACGGAGGTAGAGGAAGCGGAGGTCACTGTGGCAGGCAATGGCCCGATCTCGGAATGTAGCACCAGAAAAGCAGAAAATTAGTTTTGAACGACTCCTCATCATTTTGTGACACCTTCAACTGAATGCAAACCTGCACAGGAACAAACAGTCTTACATCGCCTTCCTTTAAAATTGATTACCTTTCCTATTTAAATATTTTGAAACCATCTTCAAGCTGTACTATAGCAGAATTTCAGAGCGGTATATTGTTCATTGTGTGTCAACATGTTTCAACTTGCACACCTCTGACAGGTGGGAACCGGAAGTGACTACAATGAAACTAGTACCACGTGTGTATTGAAGCATTAAGCTAACAAAGTACTCTAAAGGTACATTTTTGCGTGCGCAATGACGTCTGTAAAAAAGTATCGTCGTTCCTTATTGAACAGCGCTTGTAATAATAACAACACTTACGTGTCAGGGCGGGATTACAGCAATCAACCCTTGCTTGGTTGCAAACATGCTAAGGATTCGTTAGAGTTTAAATGCATTACTACAGTAAGCTCTCGATCCATGTGTCGGAATCTCTGCCATTATTTAAATATTTTACAGCTTAACTAGGGTGCGTTGTTTACTTTTGTTTACATTATTACTCTAGCGTAAACTTTACCAGATAAATGTTTAGGATAAGAAGCTATACCAAATAAAGCTTTTATCACTTATTAGGTAATTATTTATAAATTATTAACTTTTTTAATTTTGGCTAATTTCATTGTTATAATTTCACAATTACTTTAATAAACCAGGAAAAATATCCTTACTTTTTGCTGGTTTAGATGCCCTTTTCTCATTAACTATTACTTTGAGCATTCTCAGATTTCACAATCGTTTGAAGACATTGCTGGTGAAATAATGTGGCATATTTATTTTATGCAAATTCAAAATTATATATACATATGTACAGGATGGCACAAAAGTAACTACACACTTACTAAATTTCATTTGGCAAAAGATTTCACTTCTCTTATATTCAAATTATTTCCCTTCTGGATCGTTGGAGTCTACTTGGAACACTTTGACAAACTTTGACAAAGGAAGAAATGTTTTGGGGTAAGATAAGGCAAATGTATTCGGAATTCAATTGTTGCACGACGACCAAGCACTGTTCTATTGAAAACTACATGAACGTATGTCCAAACAACTGTAATATAATACGCAGGAGCTCCATCGTGCTGAAGTTGATCAAAGTTGTCCAAATGCACGACGATTCCTTGTGTAACTTCTTGAAGTAGAGCAAAGTACTTGTTACCTTCGAGATATCCGTCAATAAAGTACGGCCCATTACACCACATACCGATAATGCGCCCGGGTTGATTTAGCTGTTGCTCCAAAACAACTGATGATTTTCTGTGTACCAATAAGTACAGTTATGTCGGTTTAGATGTCCCGATAACTTGTCCGATGTTCTTATCCGATCACACAATAGTTTGAAATTGGGATCATGTCGATACCGATCGAGCATAATCTCACAAAATGTCTGGATCATCTTCCAACAAGCCATGTGTCAGACGTTACTCCAAAAGATTTCTTCCTTTGTCAAAGTCCACAAGACAATTAGCGGTAAATTTCCAGCAATGTCACGTCTGTCAATCCAAAGGATATTGCATCAGCAGAAGTTCAAAGGGCATATCACTTGGGACGTTAAACACTATTTAAGAAAAGGAAAAATGAACCCAAAATTAAAAATAAACAAGTTACGGCAAATGACACAAAAAAGAGATAGTGTGTATTTTGTAATAACACGGTGTTCATATTTAAATTGTTATTTAAATTCCTCACACAAAAAAGTGGGTAATTACCAAGTATGTATAGTATACCTACCAGAAGAAGACAAGTGGGAACTGAAGTGGGGGGGGGGGCTTGAACGGTTTATCTGCACACAACAAGTGTATGTGGGACACCCATGCCGCCCATGAATGAACTTTTCCTTACCCCTAGCGAAAACCTCGGAGCTCCTAAGAGATCCAGTCCCCGGGTCTCTCCCGAGCGATAGCGGAGACAGTCGAAGGTAGCGTAACTTTCAGAGATATAGATAGATAATAAAGCTATCAAGTACAGCGGCATGATAGCTCAGATGGTTAGAGCGTGATGCTTTAGTTGTAAAGCTAGTAGTTTCAAATCCTCAAAAAAATTATGCTTTTTCCTGCCGAAGTTAAAGGAGATTTGCCTCCATTAAAACGATTTATTCGTTAACATAGTGCTTTATAAATTTATATTTACGGTTTTTTTCTACTGGAAAAGGGATATTTGCTACCATTACAGTGATTTAACCACTCCTATCAATATATGTTTACGAAAAGGCGAGCGTAGGCCGTCAGGCCATATCGAGCCGCAGCAATCCACTGGGTCCGCCGGTTTCTAGGATTTACCTGAGGTTAGCGTTTAGGTTAGTGATGAATACATTAATTAATTGCGAATTCCAATAAGACAAAACGTGGTAAAAAGAGAAAATTGCAGTTTTGTAATAAAGAACAACACATTGCTGCCAGAAAGCTACCAAGAACAACGCATATGTTACATTTTTTAATAAAAAATTAATACTTGCAATATTTACATTTTACAAGCGGCCACGCAAACAGAGAAAAATACCTGCTCCGCCATCTCCTGTTCGGGACTGAGGAGTTCGCCTCTCTCCGCTGTCGATCGGGACTGGAACGCAGCTCCGAGAACTGCGCTACGGCTAAGGACAAGTCATGCATGAATGAGAATCTCTCAGATTCAAGATCGGGCTTGCCCGCTGGATTTCTAGTCCTGGACGAGTATCTGACAACACTGTACATTTTTATCAGCAGTAATGTACGTGAACATGGTGAGCAGGGTAGAAAATGTTTACGTAGCACATTCCTGTCGCTTGCCTTCTTCTGATAGCCAGACATTAGTTTCATATTATGCGCAATACTAAACAATAATGTTTTGATCTGAAATCTGAGTGCAGTTGAAAAAGGGCGTGGCAGCCAGACGCCATATTTAAATGTCTCAAACACACAAAACATATATATATAATAATAATAATAATATTAATGAAACATAAAAATAAAGAAACACTATTAACAATGTAACAAATTAACACTAATAATAAAAGTAGATAAAGATAAAACACAGAGAAAGAGTCACACTTGAAACTGCTGTTTTATCTTTATCTACTTTTATTATTAGTATATATATATATGTATATATATATACTAATATATATATATATTAGTATATATATATATATATATATACGGACATAATTTGAAAACTGCGTACTTTCATATTATGCTGGAGTCCAAATTCGATTTTTTGACCCAAGTGTCCTTAAGAGAATGCCGGTAAACCTTTTTTTTAAATTTCTTTTCCAATTATTTCCATTTTAAAATTTATTTTTAGTAAAAACGTTGTCTGTGCCTCCGTTTTACAATTTTTGTGTGGCAAATATGTGAGTGCCCCATGAGATTCTTTTTTCAAAGATGTGGTATGAGGTAGGTTTCCATCATCTCCCGTACTGCCTCATTTTAACAGCTATATGCCCTGTTTTGATTTAGAATGTCTTTCCTTTACACAGTATCGGATATCGATATTGAGGGGAGTCTAATTTATTCCTCGAGTCTTACTTAAACCTTCACAAGACATCTTGCCAGAGCTTATTGAACATTTTTTCTTCTATTGCTTCTTCCCTTTTTAAGGAGAGAAAACAATGTAGGTATTTTCCTGGACAATAATAACTCCTTTTTTTATTCTCCGAAAGATGTTCATTATTTCTTTTAAAGACCTGTGAGGAAGAGACCTAATTGATATTGCCCTGAGCAGAGTAGCTTATATTGATTTTTTTGCTCCAACCCTAATTAAACATCCGTTACTAGGAAACCGCAGAGTTTCCTTCCCTACATTTCCTTTTGTTTGACACTTTATCAAGCTTGTGAAAGGAAAGGGTCGTATGTACAGAATACAAATTAAGGAACGTTTGTTCCTACATTTTACTATCGTGTGGGGTATCATTCAATTAGAACTCGAATTCGGGAGATTCCAGGTTCAAACCCCGCGGCCGTAACTTTTCTCTGCCCATTCTCAGAAAGGGAAAACGCCGGCCGGCTAAGACGAATATTTTCATTATTTTTCGAAAACATTTAATTTTTTTCTCAGGGGTTCATAAAACGCAGAGGGCGGCTCGACAGATGTCAGGACGTTCTATTTGTAAACACATTAGGGCCGCATCTGCTGCACTTACCGCCCATAGATCCTGGTTCTCATCTCGTTCCTTCCAAAGGTTAGCTGTGAACAAGACTCAAGTACGAGGGGTATTCCTAAAGTTTTCGGCTTGACTCAGAGATGGCGTGAAGATGGCCAAATTGCAATGATAGTTGTTAAGTGTTTACTCTTCTTTAGATATCGTGCTGTAAAGTTTCAGACGGGTAATCGTAGTCAATTGTTTGTAACGATCTTGTAAACAAAATAGTGTCAACATTTCTACAAAATGGATAAAACTGAAATACGAGCTGTGACAAAGTACTTGGTTTAAAAGGGTTTAACCCCAACAGAAATACAAAAGGAGTAAAATTTCACTTTAAAAAGTTCTTCCCCTTCGCTTTCGACGTTTAAAAAGTAGGTTGCTGAATTTAAGCGTGGTCGTACATCCATTCAAGATGATTAGCACTCAGGGCGTTCCAAAACTGCTACGACCGAGAGATTGTGACAAAAATTTACAATGCTATATTCAAATGATCGCCGATTGAAGATGCGCGAATGGGGTGACATTGCAAATTTCTCGATGGGCCGTGTCCACTGTTTTACACGAAGTTTGGGTATGAGAAAGCTTCCCGCTCGATGAATCTCCGTTTGTTAATAATGAACTAAAAACTCATTTCAGTGAACATTTCAAAAGAGTGTTTAGACTTGCTTAAACGCAATTTCGGTGAGTTTCTCCGATATTTCATAACAGATATTTATTCATTACTACACGGCAGGAACGAAGGAGCGGTCCAAACAGTGGGTGGTAACGGGTGAAAGTGCACCAAAGAAAGAAAAAACGGTTCCATCTGCAAGAAAAGTCATGACTACGGTTTTCTGGGATCCTCATGGTGTGGTGCTTGTAGACTACATACAGAAGATCAGAACCATCTCCGGGGAATATTACACTTCACTACTGGGCCAAATGAAGTTTGCTATTCAGGCTAAATCTCCACATGTTGCAAAAAAAAAGTTTTTTTATTGCAAAACTGCAAGACCTTAGCTTCCAAGTGCTTCCACATCCGCCATATGCGCCGGATTTGGCTCCCAGCTATTAGTTTTTGTTCCCAAACCTGAAGAAATGGCTGAGTGGATAAAGATTCACGTCAAATAATTGTGTTGAAACTGATACAGAGTATTTTTTACAACTGGACAAATCTTATTTTACTGAGGTTATAAAAAAAGTAATTGGACTGAATGTTTTGGCTTATAAGGTGACCATGTAGAAAGATAAAAACGCATTTCCCTTAAATCTTGTGTTTTCTTCGTCAGACATAGTACTTTTAAAATTGCCACCGTACCCTTCTCCGCCCCAGATCATTTCTTCATCGTTTCGTGCCTCTTGAGTTCTATGCATAATATATGGTTTTTAATCATATATTTCATTATATGCAAAAATATTTCGTTGTGGTTAAGTTTAATTTCATATTATACCTAAAAAACAGTACAGTTCATAGCATCCTTCGGAAAAGTGGGTTAAAAAGAAAGCAGGTAAACAAATGAGATATGAACATAGACTGACGAAACAGCTTGTAACACCATGTGGGCAGGTTCCGTATCAAAGGGGCACTACAGTGCTAATTGTTCGCTTGTCAGCTTGACATCGGAGCACCCTACAGACAATAACGAAGGGAGGCCGCCTGCAGGAGATGTCAAGACTATCAATCAAAACGCCTTTTGTTAGCTTGTCGCATTTGGAAATTTTCCCACTCTTTTGTTACTTTTTTTTTTTTTTAAGCTCCCATCGGAACATAACAAGCATCATAAAATGTGATACTTTTTGTCGATTCGGTGTGGGGGTGACAGATTGAATAATCGTTCCAATATGCACGAAGTAACGAGCAATGTTCCTAGAACTGACCACAGATGTCGTTTGAAGTCCTTTCATATGGTACGGGGAACAAAAGAACGTGAAATGTCATAAATTACAATATTTTTCAGCTTTTAAAAAACACTCTTTCGCCATTATACCATTTAGTGGGCCATACTTAGGGAGAAAATGCACACTGTGCTATTATTTTGTCTCTCTCTGGTAAGTAAAATGTAATTTGTTTGTGTTATTACATATTCTACATATTTTCCTACCGTGCATTGTTGGGAGATGCAAAACATGCAGAAAATGTTGTAGCGTATCTAAATTGGCGTATTGTTCTCATATATCTCGCTTGATGATATAATTCAAAGAGCATACGCCTATTTTTATTTCTGGAAGTGATGTTAGTAATTTACTTTTAAAGTCATTTTGTACAAAAACGCTTGTCTGTAGTTTGCAGTTTTATTACCCCAGTAAAATGTCTAATGGGACTTAAAATAAATAAACAAGTAAATTAATATCTCTAAAAGCCACGCTGGTAATCCTGTTCCTGTTTGTTTTCTTGCGTGTGGAAATATGTGGCAAGCCCAATGTTTCAATTCTTATAAAATAAGTTCATTTTAATATAACTATAATATGGGAACGATTTTCCAAACACGATAGATGCAAATTTTTACGAATTGAGTTATATACAGAGTGTTAATGAACCATAGCGAGATATTTTCAGATTGTCATATTTGAGTAATTTGAGATAGGCAACGTATAGTCCACAATTGGGTGGGGGAGGGAAGCAGTTTTATGGTGTTTAACATTTTGGCACTATATGGTGATAAGTATGTTAAAGCCAAGCCAGGTGAAATTTTGGTTTAGAATGTCTTTAAAACTGCCGTGGGAACATATAAATATCGATTTTCTGTAGATTGTTATCAGCGTTTTAAGATTTAGCGGCATAAAAATTCCGCAAATATCTCGAACTAATTATTGACAGTGCGACACTGAACATCCATTAACTGCGTTCTTTCATTTATAGCCCACTCTAAAGGGAGCTCTTTGCTTGTGTGGCGTAATGCATAACGCAAAAGCTGATGTTCCGCATAGCGCGGCTTCAATTCTTGCCACCCCGTTAATTTTTTATGCAGTATGAAGTGTTGCCTTACACATACTAAGGAATTGAATGAACTTTAGGTAATCTTTGAATATACGACACACAGCTCATTAAGATTACCCATAATTCTACCGGTCTTAAGCAAGGGTTGTAATTATATGAACTGATATGTTAAATTTAAGTGTAAAAAATGAAATATTAACTTAAAACCACGCTAAAAGCTTATTATTATGCCCGTGTCGGGGGGGATGATGAACGAGAATCAAATATGAAAACAAATGACTACCTCTTACTCGAAAGTTAATGTCGTAACCATGGCGACAGAGTGATACGTTCAGAAACCTTCTTTATGTGTTAGGCTTTCGAGGGGCATCTTCATTAGCCAGTGGCGTACTGGCACTTTAGAAACTGACAGTCATAGCTTCGAAATTTGAATAGACAGGCCATTATTTTACTATCTCATATTGCTTATATACATCTCTACAATCTGTAATAATTTGATGTAGTTCATTAACACCCTATATATCCCCCTCGTTATATTAATCATCCACCTCATGCTATGAAACCAGATTTTGCATAGCTCTAGCCACATCGTGTGTAGAGAGCAAATAATAATAATAGCAGCCTTATCAAAACTCGATAAATGCGTTCGCTCATTAAACACAAAAATCGAAGTATATTAATATTTCCTTACATAATATACAAGGCAACGATTATTAGTGAGACAGCTATACACATTAGTTTCTGTTTCTATTTAAGGTGAAAGCACAGCAAGTCAACTAATATACGAGGGATTTTCAATAAGGAACGAACATACCTGTGCTCATGCTCATAATTTTGATGATCTTTCTAAAAGGAGTCCCCTTTGGATGGAATAAACCAGTCCCAGCGTTTCTGCAAGTCTTCAAGTCTTGCTGTAACCATGAAGTGCTTTTTATAGGATATCGACGATGTTGTTGGCGTGGGCGGATCGCGGGGGCGGCGTTAATTCGAAGTGACGGAATTATTATTAGTTACTGCCGGCAGCGACTACCTCGGTGTAATAATGTCTCGTAAAGTATCTACCCGAGGGTTTCACTTCGTACCCCGGCTCTTTCAGGGGCCAGAAGTCGCCATTTATACCTTCATAGTCACGGGAGAAGGGAAATGAAACAACAGTGCTTCGTTCAACACCGTGAAGTGTTTATTCGCATAATTTGTTGACGGCTACCTGGTTCTTTATTTCTTTGACGATGAGGTTAGCGGACTTCACTGAAATGAACTAAATCGCCTAACCGCGACAATGCCTAAATTACAGTCGAAACTGCATCTAGCTGTGCACTGAACTTGCCTACGCTGCTGACTTGAAAACCTTAAAAGCGTCTACTGTCCAAACCGAGGCCCATCTCTGCGTGCCTCGCTGCCCAAAAACTGCGTAAACTGTATATAACTTAAGTTATGAAAAAGAGTCTCTTAGCAAAGATGTTTCCCTTTATATACCAATTTCAAAGTGTCCCCACGTGGTCGTGAGAGCTCACGGGGTCCACAGAAGGAAGTTCACAGCTCGCTGAGCCTTCAAAATATTCAATATTATTAGCGAGCTCTCATGCTCCCATACGCGCTCACTTTAAACTTTGCAGCTCTTTGGTCTCTGATTGGTGAGTTCATGATCCTCCGATGTCAGAGGAAAGGTTACCATTCTCGCCACACCTGCTACGGTGGTACTTTTTAATGAAACTTCGGAGCCTTTCCAGCAATTGAGATTATAAAAGATCTATTGTTCCGACTTATGTCGCACACCTGCAAACAATGACCTGTTACATTTGACAGCCTTTCGCTCGGATCAAAAAGGTACGCGTCCAGGTAGCCTACATATAGTTTCTTGATGCATGAAATTTCCTTACTCGCTACTACAGACAATATAAAATATTTAATAATTATTAGTTATATATATATATATATATACACACACACATTCACTCTCAGGCACGCGAGATGTGAAAACTTATCACAACCATTTTTTTACACACCCTTCAGAATCACCTCCACAGCCTTCACCACTGCTTCTGGTGGTGGAAAATTCCTCTCATGAAGGCGTTTCTTTAATCTGGGGAAAAATTAAAAGTACCCTGCTTGTTGTACAGAAATGTGGCCGTTTTGAAGTATGTTATTTGGCCTCTCAGAATTTTCAGGACTTCTCTATAGAATTGCCCAGTTACAGTTGTGTATACAGGTTATGACATGCTGGTAAACCATTCCTTCAATATCGAAAAATGAGATGACCGCAAATTTCCCAGCAGAAACAACCACTTTTACTTCTACACAGAGATTTGCTCCCAGGATCGAAATGCTGTAGCCAAATTTCATTAGCAGTGATTACCTTTGAAAGAAACTCTGCATCTTCCTGTAACATCATCTTCATCTACATGCAAACCTGCACGCGAACGCCCGTTTGTTAGGAAATCAGCAACGATACACAGTTACGAACATGTGGGTGGCATCAGTGAATTTTTGGAAGTTCGAAGTGTTTATAAAGTTATTCTTCTGTCACAAAGATAGCAGCAGTGTTGTTGTTTTCGGCGGGTGAAATTGAGTATTTCCGCTCTTTAAACATTTGAAACTGTATTCGAGCTATACTATAGGCTTCAGCTGTCTCAACTTGCATACCTCTCACAGGCGGGGACCACAAGTGACAACAATGAAACCAGTACCAGGTGTACATTACGCATTAAGATAATAAAATATTGTAAAGTTAAATTTTAGATCGGTAAATTATACCTTTAAAAATATGATTCTTTATTGAACAGCCCTCGTACATACCATCAACAGAACACCATAATATCATAATATAAGTTCAAACTACTTATACATCCTTTCCCATAGAAATATTCCCAATATCATTGTGATGAGTAAAGAAAGGGAGAACGTGTTCAAAATCTAATAAAGTATTTTGAAATGAAAAAAAAATGGAAGGAAATTATATAATGATCCGCTAAGACTGGTATGCAGTTCAATACATGTAAATGTATAAAAAGAGATGGTAATGAATGTATCGTAAATATTTCAAGATATAGGCTTTTTGTTTTGTCATGCAGTACATAATTGTATGTTTTAATGTAAAATTGTGTTTTATATGTAATATGAAATAAAGTATGCATTATCAAAATTATTAAGAAACAAAACTATTATTAAACTATGAATTGAAAAATGTCCAGCGTATACGAAACTAACAAAAAATTTAATATAAAGAAATGATTTTTTATACTAAGCTTACCAAGTAAAAATGAACTGTGACTTAAATTTAATAATAATGATAAAACAAATAAAATAATTTATTATTATTATTATTATTATTATTATTATTATTAATTTGTTGAATCTATCAGCTATACGTGTTTGTAGATTAAAATTAACAATAAACTGCAATCAATAATGTTTTTAACCAATTTACATTTCGGAAAACACTTGTCATGTAACTATTGGTTTTCTAAATAACCTCAATTTTTCATAACTCATAATTTCATTAGATATGTGAGGGATAACTCATAGGTCATGGTATTTTTTTTCTCGCGAATAAGGCAGAGTACGAAACATCTAAGATACACAATTGAAAGTATATGGCATTTACTGCGGAGTGATCCTACCAACGGAAGGCTGGGTATAGGCTGGGTATAGGGAAGAAGCAAAACACAGGCAACGTGACAACATTGGTTTATTATGACATAAGCAAAAGTTACACACAGCTACTTACACAGTGTCTGCCAGGTAATCCACGGTGTTTAGCAGCCTTCGAAGTAGTCTCCAAGTACCTGACGGTTCGTTCCCATCGATGGGAAAGGCGCTGAGCATGGGAGTTGCTAACGTGAGCCACTTCATAATCGCAGGGACTGAGAGCGGACGAATATTGACGGTGCAAGCATTTCCCATGCCTACCGCTGTAAATGACACTTGGCACTGTTGAGTGTCGCCTTATGGTGGAGCATAATGACGCTGTTCAAAAGTTCTGGCGGTTTGCTGCGTATAGCACGGCGCAATTGTGACACAAAACAGACCTGCAATACTGAGCATTCACAGTGTCCCCTCATCCACAAGCACACCTTGACTATCGTACGCACGCCAGAATGACCATGGCTTTTGTTCGTGAAGGGATTTGGCGGAACTTGTGTTTGTGACCCAGAGTGGCGCCATTCACTGGACTGTCTCTTGAGTTCTGGTTGATATCCCCTTGCCCACGTTTCAATTGCAATGAGCGATTCAACAGGCATCCCTTCTTTCCTGAAACTCACCAGATTGATACGACATGTTTTGTAGCGAGTCCAATTCTGTACCTCGTTTAATTTTTATGGCACCCACTTTGCATACATTTTCCTCATGTTTAGGTCCTTCCGTAAAAACGCGGTTCACGGATTTGACGGAATTCCTGTTTGCTCTTCTAATTCCAAAATTGTTCAGAGCCTGTTATCCCGTTAAGTTCTGTTCCGCCACCATCATTCATAAATTCCTGTCCTCGAGCACAGGACGCCTAATGCGCGTCAGATCAGCAATCGCCACTGTTCAATGTGCATTCCTTCCTGCCACACACCTTGTTCAAAAATTTGTGACCTCAATTCCTGATCACTGTCGCTCATCACCAGAACTTCAGGGCGTGCTGAGACACCAGCTCTGCTGAAATGCACCATCCGGTGGCTTCATTCGAAAGCAAAGTCCACACACTTTCATTTGTACATCTTGTATTTTTCGTGTTGCTCTTTGTTCGAGTGGGCATGGCTTTTGCCTTATCTTTCGCATTATATTAAAAAGTTGCTTTGTAGTGCACAAGGTTTGTTTACTTGTTAAAAAAACATAACTGTAATAAAATTGCACTACTAATAAAACCGAAAAGGTGTTTGTCTCAAAAACGTGTTTGGTGCATCTATCGAGTTTTTTTTAAAAAATGCTCCACAATTATGCATTATCAATATACTATGCATCAGATCTATTTTTAGTTTAACTAAGCGCCGGCACAATAATCCAAAGATCCGTTTTTCCTAACTGATTCCTTAACATATACTTATGTTCAACTTTTAATACTGTGAATTCAGAAATTTCATCGGCTTGCAACGCTGTTAAGTTAATTTTAAATAGTATTAATTTAAATTTGCAGACCAAGGTATTAATTATTTCGGTTTCCTAATGCAGGTGAACAAGAACTATCAACAAATGTTGAGGGAGTACACAGATCAACCGAGAAGGAGGTGGGTGACAGTCATCTTGTTGGAGGAGGAGATAGACGGAGGCATGTTTCAGTACGGCAAAATGCGACTTCAGTGCGTGGCCACCATGTACGACCTGTACCGCTCCGGGAGCGACGTTCAGCTGGAAGAAGAGAAACCCAGACTCGCCTCTGTGCTGGGTACGAGAGAGTCCTCTCTAGGTACGTATAGAGGGTACAAAAATAAGTTACTGCACTAAGGACGCTGTCTAGTGTATGTACCCGTTAGCTCTGTGGCAGAGTGTGTAGTCATGCCGAGGTTAAGAGCGCAGGTTCGCCTTTCGGCGCGAAGCACTTTTTTTAATAAAACTTTGTAACATATTAGGACAAATTAGTTTTGTAGTATTGTTTTCCATACACAGCAAGTTTTAATGTTAATATATATATATATATATATATATATATATATATATTCTTCCATATTTGTTCTATCCAAATGCAATATGCTGCGCATGCTCTAAGGACAAAAGATGACTTACCGGCACAAATTCAAGGCGCCTGCGATGTTGTAGCCTCTCGTCCACATTACTTTAGAAATCTGACATCATCTATGTCCCGAAAATGGAGGGCAGCTATACATTTTGAGGGTTCATACACCCGATATTAATTTATGTTTATTTATGTGTTTTCACTTTGAAAGATAAATGTTTCTGTTTATGTATTTATTTAGTTAATTATAAAGAGTGTGTTAGTTTGTGATTACGTTTTTGTGTGTGCATAGGTAATATCATAAAACTCAAATCATACGTAAAATATAATATGATATTAAAGTAACACAGTGTTCTACTTATAAAACCAATAATAAAAAATGTGTGTAGGATTGAAACCAAGATCTTATGCAAAAAGCAATGCCTTCTAAACCTCTAGATCACCGCTACTTTACCCTAATGTTCTCTTTCCGGATACTTATGATTGTAACCCATAGTTTACAGGCAAAGCGCCCACTGGAGTGTGCACTCGCTGCATGCACTTGTGAATACAGCGTTTATGAGCGTCCCAGAAATTTTCCGAAGAATCTGGCAATGACTCACTTTGGGAGGGGGGGAACCTAACTTAAAAACCTGCCCCAATGTGGTAATTACAGTTGTATACATCGTGAATTCTACAATACATAGCAACATATATGCAGCAGTCCTGAAATGACTATGAAAACCGAAATATAACAAAACAGCATTTTCAACCAGGGACCTGTTTTTCACTGCAGATTGACAGCCCTACTCGGTCCGAGGTCATGCACACCTTACGTCTATCTAACACAGGTGATCGGAGAGTAGATCCAGTTTTTTCATTCTCACATCGCATTAACAGAATGTTTGTTATTTTCTTTGGTTTATTTAAGAACCCTCTTTAACATCTTTGGTCATTGGCTTTACATTCCGTTCAATTCAGGGCGTGAAATAGTCGATAAATTTTCCCCAGAGGCCTATCAGGCTAGACGTGCTGTAAATCTACGACACGGGACCAACGATTTCACTTCCCTTGAAAAGGAACCCATACCTTAACAGGATACATAAATGAGGGAAATATTTAGAGGGTTGCTTTTTTTTTTTTTTTTTTTTTTTTTTTTACTCATTAACTGGTACTATTTCTGCTTTTTCCTTCTTTTCCTGTCTCGATATCTGCTTGTTTCCACATTTGTTTATTTTATTTTATCGTATCGTATATAGAGTTACTTAGTAATGTTATCAGTGTCTTTTACTTAAGGTACGTACAGTGATTGTTTAATAAAACTAAAATAAATTCCACATGTGAAATATACAGGTTTTCGGCCAAAGATAACCAAACTATAATTTTATCAGGCGTGGACGTCTATAGTGTTTTTATAATACGCTTAATACAAAATATTAGATTAAACATATCCCAAACTATAAAACAAACAATAAAATAAAAATAAATTAAACAAAAATCTAATTAGGACTGTGACACACAGCTGGATTTATTCAATTTGTTTCCCCCCACCTATCCTTGCCGGTTATCAGCCTATTCGGACCTGAGCTGTCTTACCTTCATCAGAACTGCACCTAATCTCCCCCCTACTTCCTTGCCTGCTAGCAGAGCCCAGTGCGACAGACACTTTTCTCTCAATTTTTCCATATCTTTACATTCAGCCAGTATATGTGTCAATGATTTCTTCTTTTCAAAGATGCGACAAATTCTCTACTCATAGTCCTCGGTGATCTTAAACATCCGTCATGCCCCTAGTCTGAGCCCCATGAGCCCCTGTATAATGAATGTAGCCCTGATTTTATGTATTGCTCCATCCTGTATTCCGATTTTGACCCCGATCATACTTCCAGGGAAATCATCTCTCTGCATTGCGCAATTGTCTGCTGCCTATTCATACCTCTCAAGCAGTTCTTAGCCTTCCTCCATATGCTCAATCAGTGCCACTGTCCCGCCATCCAAATGGAGACCAGCCCTAATTTTCCAGTCCCTTTGTTAATTTGGATACCTATGTGATGTTCCCTTTCGTCCCTAGCCGTTCATGATAGCAAAATGCTTAAATTAAAAGTTTTGTTTCCATGAAGCAGCCATTACTTCAATACTTTAATTTTACACTCTATGGTCCCGCCATAGGTCCCGAATTTCTCTTAATTCTGCAATTCCTGTGTTCGTCCCCAGTCCCAAAGATCCTTTGAGCAAACATGTTCTCACTGGATCTAGGTGCACAATTTGTTCCCCAGTCCTGCCCCATTATGTCACTGTAGATCTTACACCTACAGGCATGTCTGCGATTCTGCTATGTAACCAGAGAGTTCTGCTGCTTTCACTCCAACTTCTTGCTTTGTCATGTTAATGTGCTTCCTTCGCCTTCTGTTCGTGGAAGAGATAATGCCTAAGTATACGAAAGTCTTCGCATGGTCTATCAAAGCCCTCTATGAACACATTCCAATATATTCTCTTTTTATACTAGGATCCCTTTACATCTTGTAGAGGTCAGTAACCTTCTCCTACATTTCTTAGCACCTGTTTCACAGAAAACAATAACGTACTCCATCTCTTCTTAGGAAAATCAAAACAGATTACAATTCCGGGTGGAAGGTGTATAGATATAATCAGAAAGAGCTCCCCATAAAGATAATTAAAAAGGTAATGTAAACTTTTGCGCCTTTCATAGATTTATAGATAAATGATTTGGAAAAAAGAAACGTTTGGCAATGCGCCTTCCTCTTGTAGAGCTCCAGCACGATACATAATGTTGTCATCACTTTTCCCTTCGACAAAACGGTTTTAGTGCGCCAACCCTCTGTTGGGAATGCCGTTTTAGCTCCTGAGTGAATGGTGGGGCTCCAAGTTTCGTCTACAGTCACAAAACGATGTATTGTGCTGACATTTTTCAGACACGATTGTAAAGTGTCCTTCCTCGAGCGTTTTTGGTTTGGAATCAACAAACGCGGCACCCACCGGGCACTCAGGTTATTCATATGCCGACTTCATGCAAAATTTACCGTCATACAAGTTCCCAGTCATCTCAGTAACACTACGAATCTTAATGCACCGCTTTTGTATCACGATACAAAGGAACAAACGAATAAAATTAAATGAATATAACACATAAATTATTATAAAAATTATTATACGCTGTAGACTATGTTTAAATAGAGAATTCAGAAGATGAACTACAAAAAATATTTTAAGTTTAGTTTATATAAGTGAACAGTGTAACATCAAAATATCCACCGTTAAAAATAACACAATTACATTCTCACAAAAACAACAAAATGAATACGAAAGTAGTTTAATTGAACAGGTAAGGTCTTTCAATTATCTACGCTGTGATATCTCCTAATTATGATAATAAAAGACAGTGATTTCAGCCATAAAGCCCTCCCTGTGGGGCGCTGGAAACACGCTGTAGAAAGAAACCTCAATCGCGCGTCCGGGCGGGTCTCCATCATTTGTGACGACTATGGCTGTGACAGGGGCAGCGTAGCGATAGGATCACTCTCAGGTAATAATTAAAGATAATGTTACTGCCATTGCTACTTCTTTTATTGTAAATTAATAGTAACATTAACACATTAAGATCTCATCTAATGCTGAAGGCTTACGTTAATTCACATAAGGGTAGATATATAAGTTTCCAGCTTCGCCGATAAGAATCATCGCCTTCACAAAACCCTTATCAGGCGTCACATCTTATCTGTTAAATAAATAATTGCAGCTGTATCTTCCGCTCCGCTGTGTTCACTTGTTCAGATATAGTTGCATAAAGAAAGTTGTAGAAGATTGTGACATGTCCAAAATGGAATTTCGAGCTGTTATTAAGTTCTTCACAAAAGAAGAACTTACTCCAAATGAAATTAAACACGATTGGACGATATATATGGTGAAGCATCCCCCTCATATTCTACCGTAAAAGAATGGGCCAAACCTTTTCGAATGGGTCGAGAAAGCATTGAAGACAAAAAGCGTACTGGTCGGCCTTTGGAGGTGCTCACTCCTGAAAACTTCGCTCTTGTGGAAGGAGAAATTATGGAAGATCGGCGGCTCAAAGTTACAGAAGTAGCAGCGATGTTGGGCCTTTCTAAAACAACAGTCCTTTGAATTATTCATAAACATTTAAACATGAATAAGATTAGTGCAAGATGGGTGCCTAGACTTCTTTCCTCAGTCCAAAAGAAGCAATCCTATCAGGCATTTTTAGAGCTCTGCGTGGCAACGAGAGTGAAGTTCTGCAAACCATTGTTGCAGAAGATGAAACTATGGTCGGTCCTTTACTATGATCCCTTGTCCAAAAGAGATTCAATGGAGTGGCAGGCGTAAACCTGGCGAAGCATCGCCTCTAAAGGCCAAGGCCACTCAGTCAGAAGATCATGGCCTTGTCTTTTGGGACTGTGAAGGAATACTCTTCATTGACTTCAAGGAGAGGAACACTACAGTAAATAGGGAGTACTATACTGGCCTACTGCACAGACTACGTACTTTCATCAAAGAGAAAAGGCGAGGAAAGCTGAGTGGTGGTGTGCGCCTTCTTCGCGACAACGCTTCTGTGCACACAGCTCTTGTTGCTAATGAAGCTGTGAAGAAATGTGGCTTAAGGAGATTGATCATCTATCCTACAGTCCAGATCTAGCTCCCAGTGACTATTTCCTCTTCTCAAAACTCAAGAAGGACGTTCGAGGAAGAAAATTTAAGTATGACAAAGACGTGATGAATGCTGTTTATGCCAATTTTGCAGACAAGACTTCTGATTATTTCAGGGGGGGGGGATTGAAATGTTAATTCAAAGATGTGAGAAGTGTATTGCAATAACGGTTGACTGTGTTAAAAAGAGAAATATAATTTTTGTATTTATCATACCTAGAAAACGGTTAGGCCGGAAACTTATGGACCTCTTTTCCAAGTTATGTTCGCACATGACACTTACAGCCGATGTATGTTTGAAATCAGGATATAAAATAAAAATTAATTGGAGTCTATATTTATTTTATTTTTATAGCAATCATATTAACTCGTCCTTATTTAAATTACTAACTTACTATTGATTAAGCACATATTGTTAAATAATTTTTTTAATTTAACGATTCTCAGTTCCCATATTGAATTTTAATGCATTATTTCCTTCTCTCTATTAACTGTTTCATTTTCAAAGTCATTGCCAGTGTAGAACTCAATTATGAAGATCGTCATATGGAAGGTCTAGAGGCCATAAAAACTCTATGGCCACTGCCAGCAATAATCATAAAGTGGGAAGGCGCACTTACATCAGTGGAACGTAGGCTATCTAGGAATTCAATTTCTGCAGCCGGGACTTAGCCAGTAAGGCCGGCAGTTTCCAAGAAATGAAGCTTTTTAAAACCATCTCTCTCTTCATCCGCGTGCACCCAAAAGCGTCTTCTGCTACGGAATTTCCATATTCGATCTCAGATTTCTCTCCCTTTTTTTAAAAAATAACTCTTCACCCGCCCATCCACACACTCGCATATTACACCCCCTTGCCTTTAACCTATACCCTCCTAAAGAACTGTAGCGAAGGATGGCCAACTTTACCAACTGATATTTAAATTTCCCTTCGCATATCTTGAAGCTTTTCCATATACTTCTTCCACAGACGAAGTTGCAGATTTTTTATATTATTATATAAGGAAGATAAAGGAAGGTCGTTTGCACATTTATGGCTGGTTCAAATTATAATTTATGAAGCGGTGAAAACCTTTTTCCTTCTTCCTTTTCGGTAACGAACGAAATAATAAATCACGACTCTGTTCTTTCCCCAGCCTTTTTTTTAATAAAACAGAGGGGGATTCTGTTGCCAGCGGATTCTATTACGCGGTTCATTTTGGAATGCAAAGTGTCTCATTAACCTAAAATGGGAATCGATTACGGGTTTTGGAATTTTATGGAATGTCCTCAACGGCCATTACAGCCGTGTGATGATCTACGACTTGCATTCGCGTTCGTCCTAACCTACTACTGGCTTCGATGACAGGTATTGTTAAATTATTTACATTTTTGTTGAGTAATATTTTAGCCCCTGATATTTAGAGATATACACAGATTGTCACAATTCAGAATTTGAGCTTTTCTGTTGCGGTGACGAACGAAAATGCACGTATATTGGATCCGCCACCGATTTTGTAGTCATCCCACAGGACGGCTGAAAGGAGTGGCTTAGGTGGTAGGAAAATCCCAAGTCCAAATACTTTGGGGTCCACCATCCTGACCTTCGGTCTTTTCGTGGTTTTTCTTGGTCACTTGGGGAATACCGGAGTGGATCTTTACTTTGCAGGGATTTTTCGCTCTTCCATTTCATAACAGCTCGTTCCGCTGGTATTGTTTCAACCACTGAGGCACCACTGACGGTTGACACTGTTGATACATGAAATGAAATGTAAACTGGAGAAGGATTTTTTTAAGAAACGAAGCGTTCAAGGCCCAAGTTTAGGGTACTTCCCGGCATTTGCCGTTTATGAGAACTGAGGAAAACCTCGAAAAAACCTAAGTCAGGAATGGCAGTCCTGACGGGAATCGAACCCCAAACTTCCGGCCACGAATCTGGGCTTTAACGACCTCGGCTACCTGCGGCGGTACCGCTGGTTGTGCTTCAGGGTCTAAAGTGCTAGGACGAGGTAGCCTGGTGTTGCGTGAGATGTGCTCATTTGAACAAGCGTCAAGTATACAAGCGAACCTTCTGAGGGACTTGAACTCCCGTGGTCCTGGAAGCCTAATGTGTCCCTCACCTCACCCCTTCCTCCCGAAGGCGCCACCATAGAGCGCGTAGGCACAAACAAGACTGAAATGTTCACGTTCACCCCCAAAACAACCCAATCCCATAGGTTAACTATTGTCATGTACCCACTAATGTAATTTTATACCTCACAACTCTTTCCGCCAAAAGGTTAAGTATCGTGGACTTTTTGGATTTGGTGTACTTTCAAATGCAAAGGTCACTATTTAATTTTCGGGAATTGAAGTCATTATGACAGTTATTAGTTGCGTCATTGGAAAGAGCTGGTCTCCTTCAGTATTAACACCTAATTTTTTGTTTTTAATGTTTTATGTCACTTTCATTTTGTGTTTTGTCATTAAAATGATTTCATTTTCAAATTGAAGGCAAGTACGAGATGATATTAATATGTTTCTCCCACATTTTATTGTGTTTCAATATAAGGTGCCTTCTTTAGCTGCTTTTCCAAAAGGGCAGTGGTAATGCTTCAAGCTATTCAACAGATTTTAAACAAATAGTTTGGCACCTGTTAGTGTCTTGCATAGAAATTTTTAAACACAAATTACTGTCTACTTTTTGCTTAATGTATATATTTATCTATTAACTTACAGAGCCCTCGTTTGGACGGGTATTTGCTTGGCACCGGAAAGCACGCTTTTTGCCGGCGAAGTCAGATATTCATAGCTTTAAATTCAAGTGCATAGATTTCTGTAAGCAATTTTTTGGTTATATAATGGCATTTCGTGTACAAGGCGGGGTTCTCTGTACTCCAGTATCTATTGTTTTGTGTCGTTACATAACCATGTAAATAAACCATATTTCTTTCGTGAAGTAAATAAATAATTAAATAAATAAATATATAAACACGGGCCAATAGAGCGATCATTAACATTATCCAACATCAATTGCAGAAATTAACTCTACTCACATTATCGCGTGGTTGCAATTTCTGAACTACAGTTATCGTATATGTTTTTAATTTTAACAGTTCAGTGGCGTGCCAAGCCCATGTTTGCTAAATTCCTGATTCCTGTATAAGCTTTCTCAGAGATTTCTTTGGACTTTGTTCTAACTCTAACTAACGCCGATGTCATCGAGTTTTTCCTCTCTAAAAGCACGGAGTTTTACTTTCGGTTTCTTATCAAGGACAGATTCCGTTTCCCTAAATCTATTCACAAGATTACGAACCATTTCTCTGTGAGGAGCAGGGAATCTGTCTATAAACCTCCGGGTCACTTCTCTTTGGTATGCAGGGGATAACAGCTATTAAAATTAAGATACTGTTGTAAATTGGTAGGCTTAAAGTGCACGGAAGCAAAAATATGAATCATTGCATAAAGAAATATCAAAATCTAGGAACATAGCAGCACTAGGAGAGACAGAAGAAGTGAAATTAACTGAAAATTTGGAGTTAGGATTAGTAAAGAACTGAACGAGAGATTCTGAGCCATGAGTCCAAAGCACGAATATATCTCAGTCATAATAATGACACCAAGAGCATCTGACTTAAGAAAGTGCTTCTCTACGCGACCGAGGAAAAGCATCGCTCATTGCAGGGCCGTTAATTTGTACATACGACTTATTGTCAAATCTGCGAGTGAGAACCAAATAAGCTACAGGACATGGGGGTACGAGGTGCTCGAGAGTCCAAGAAATGTAAATGTTTAACGGCTATGGTGAGGCAGGTTAATATAAAGGGACGTCACATCAATAGTATCCAGAAGTACATTAGAACGTGCCAAAGGATCAACTTTCTTAAAAAATCGTAGAAATCTTTGGTATAGAATGGCTTAGAGGTAACAAATGGCTGTAACTAAAAATCTACTTGGGCAGAAATGCGTTCGATTGGGAAATCAAAATTCGTGCAGTAGCTACAGTTATTTTTATAAATTGAATTTTAGAGAGAAAATATAAATTTTCGTTACCGCAGGGCTGAAAGCACATAACTGCTGCTGCTGCTGCCGCTGGTGCTAAGTGCCCTTGTGCTGCTAAATGCCCGAGCGGCTAACCAGAAGCGAGCGAAAGCGGAGATAGCCAAATGTAGTAACTGGCACAGCTATTAGGTAGATAATAACGCTTCAGGAAACGGTGCAATAGTTCAGGCGGTTAGAGCATTATGCTATACTTGTGAAGATAGAATAGTGGTTTGAATACTACCATTCCATGTTTTTTTTTTTTTTTTTTTTTTTTTGTGCTGGAGTTAAAGAAGATTTGTTACAATTACATGATTTACTCGCTGAATTAGTTGATAATTGGAATTAGAGCAGTTAATCGCAATTAGAATGATTTGCTCACTAAGCCACTGGGTCCACCGGTTTCTAGGACTTGCCCGAGGTTAGCAGAGAGATTCGGTTAGTGTGTGTGTGTGTGTGTGTGTGTGTGTGTGTGTGTAAATTAGTTGCGAATTAGAATAAGAGTACATTTCCCGCCGTTACAATATTTCACCCGCCTAATTACAGATAAATACATCCCTATCCATTTAATTTACAAAGTAAAAGTGCGTATAGATAAGTTTCGCTCTCTGTTACATTCTGTATTTAAGATTTTATGCTCTATATTGTAGTAATTGTAAAGATGATATCAAGGACTCAGTTCATGAACATGGATACATTTAAAAATGTTTAAAAATACCCACACAGTACAGTTTTGTCTATCAGTAGTTATACATTTAATTTAATTAATAGTATACAATTAATTTTTGTGGTTTAATCTCAATTATAATAAATGTAATTCTAAAAACGGTTTCCCTTTTGTGACACTTCAAGAATTCTAATTTTGTTCCCCTAATATCACACAGTAATGCCATAACTTATTTCCTTTCTTTAATTAATAAGGCATAATTTAGATTCTATATTCACTTTTATTAAAAGTTATTCAACTCGGTGAGCAACTCGCGTAGTTTAGGCAGCTCTTGCTTGACAGACTTTTCGTTTATTGCGTGCAGTGCACTTACATAAAATGTAATTGCAATCTTTTGTTACAACTGTCCAGATAATAAATGCCAGAGACAGGCAATGTCATTTTGAACATGCTGGCTGGCTTTAAAGTTACCACCGAAAATTTTACGTTGGGGCTTTGGGTATTTTCTTTGTCCTTCTTTTAAATCCGTGCAGCTTTTCCGATATTGAATTTCTGCACAACTCTTTCACTCGACGTCCATGGTAAGGAATTTATCCCGGCGCTGACGTAAACTGTGTTACCTCTTCGCTCTTGTTTTCTGTTACATGTTAAGATTCCAAAGACGAGTAACAAACCTTATGAAAAAAGGCTCTCCCTTCGCTTTTACTTTCTAAGCAGGAATATAATAAAAGCGCGAAATATGAGGGAAAGAAGCAATGAGGGAACTATTTTCAGTAGAGAATGCCAATAAAAGCAGGTGTTTTAGGCGCGTTTAAAGCAAACGCTGTTTAATCCCACATTATCAAATCATCCACAGTGATAGCAGTAAAATGGACAATTATATGTAAAGCTATGATCTCAAACGTTTAATGGTGTGGTTTGCACATTTGCAGAGCTAGTTGAGGTTAGTTAATAGTGTTATGTGACCTCAATTCTCCACATATCTGCTATCGTGCGCGCCCTTCGGTCAACAGAACATAGCCGTGGTAGGGATGCAATAATTATAGTGTTTTGAATTTAGTAGCTAAAAACATCAGCACTGAATAGTACCGCTTATCAAAGACACTGCGGTACTACGAATAAGATATAAGGCGTGATCCATAAATTTGCGGATTGACATAGAAGGCCAGTTCATACTATCTGATAGGATGTTTCAGTACTGTAAACTAGTTCACCATCCATTTACTTGTTGTTTTACATAATAAAACATTATGTTCAAAATAAGGGCTTTTGCACAATGATATTTCACGGTCTACAGTAGGGCTTCTCTTCTAAATATTGTTCTGTAGTCATTTCATCATCATTAGGCCGGATAAGGGAGTTATATCTGTACCACTCTGTAAAGAATGTCGCTCTGCGCATACATGCGTGCGCTTGCCCATACAGCAAGAAAAATTCTCAGAGCGGCGAAAAACAAATATTAATGCCGCTAGGGTGATTTTTAATTTTGGGTATCAGGCAAACCCTCGCTCCTAATAATCTGATTTCAGTTATTTTAAGAAAATATTTTCATTGTTTTATTTCAATGGCTAAACCGAGTTTCGTTTAGAAAAAAAAATGCTGCTCTTAGAGCGATTTTTAAATTTTCGTTTTAGGTTAAGCCCTACTTTTTTAAATTTCGGTTTTCAGGTATACTCTCACTCCTAATGGTCCTAATTTTCACAAACTATTTGTCTTATTTTATTTAAACGGCAAATCCCTTCAATGAGAAAAAGTAAAAATTGCGGTCGCAGGAGCGATTTTTTAATTCTCATTTTAATCCCCACTACCAATAAACCAATTTTGCTGTTTTGTTAATTGATCGGTACATGACGAGTTTCGTTGAAGATAGAACAAAAAATTGCGGCCCCTAGAGATCATTTTCATAGTCATTTTCGGTGCCTAGTACGTAGGACCGATAGAGATTTGGAAAAATTTTTCAAAAATCTTCTCTTTGGTACAACCGAAATAGTTACCTACATTCCTTCTGACCGCCACTAGTGGCCGAGGTCGTTAAGGCGCGGACTCGCGTGCGGGAGGTCTGGGGTTCGAATCCTGCCAAGACCGTCCTCCCTGACTGAGCTTTTGTCCAGGTTTTCCTCAGTCATAAATTGCAAACGCCGGAGAGGTAAACTAAACTTATGCCTGGAACGATTCTTTCTTAAAAAAATTCTTTCCCAATATATTTCATCTCATGTATCATCAGTGTTCACCGCCTGTGGTGCGTTAAACACCATTAAAAAAAATTCCTTCTGAATTAAAAAAAAAAAAATATCGATGTATAAAAATTGAAAAACAATTATTTTTATTTGAAATTAAATTAAAATATTAAAATTGAAATATCTCGCTCGTTTATAAATGCCAACTGACATACAATAAGAGACGAGATTAGATTATTACCGGTCAAATAACTTTAAAGTACTATAAAGTCATGACTTCGTCGAGAGATTCTATGCGACACGTATTACTGAAGTGGCTCTCAACACTTTTTCGGATACGCGTAAATTAAATAAAACTCATTAAAAAGTTTAATTCAAACGGGCGTTGCGAGTGCATGGTAACGCAAATTGAGAGTAACAGTGGAGGGAGCACGTATTGCTAGATCTGAAAGAGAAAAAAAAGCCGAATTAGTTTAGAGGTCTGTAGTGTTGAATCCTTGAATGTTATAAAATCTAGAGTAAAGTTAATATTTTTACTATAACATAAGTTTAATATTTTGTATGTACAGGAGCTTTGTTAGCAAGTCACTGTAATATATATTGAAAAGGGGGGTGGGAAACGCTACAACCATTTTTTTTATTTTTATTTTTAATTTTACGCTTTATTGTACGTGAACTATTATAATTTAATTCATTTTTAATATTAAATACTTTCCAAATATTTTGCAACCACTCTTATGTATTCGGATATCATTATGAGTCGATAATTCTCTTTATTGTATAAATATGAATACGAATACAATTTAATCACGTTTTTACACCAGAGATGGTCAACTAAATTTCTAATGAAGTTGTTCTTGCACTGTTACATCAGTTTTATTATATTTTTGGGGTATTTCAATCAGTTTATCACCTACTTTCATGAAGTAAAGATGCCTGCTAAAGCAGTTGCCCTGTTGAAAGATGGGCAGAGCATGCGTTATGTTGCCCAGGTGTTACGAGTCAATGTCTGCTATACAAATGACATACCGAAGATTCAGGGAACGTGGTATCTACTGCAAAAGACCAGGACCAGGTCTGCCAGAGATGATCAATTTCTGCGGCTGCAAGTTTTGCCTGATGGTCACACTGTAGAAGCTCAAAATCGCTTGCAAAGGGCACTAGGAGTCAATGTCAGCGTGAGAACAGTGAGAAGGAGATTTGAAGAAGCACAACTCTAGAAGACCAGCTAAATGCCCTTGCTCACCCTGAATATCGGCAAGCACGCATTGTCTTTGCTCGTCAACATCTGCAGTGGACTGAGGAGCAATGGAAAGCTGTCCTATTGACGGATGAGTTGGGGGTTCAACTTAAGTAGGGAAAGAGTATGGAGGAGGACTGGAGTAAGATATACCTCTTGCGCCTTCTCATCGACGATGACTTTCAGGGGAGGTTCCGTCACGGTGTGGGCTGGTATCAGTGTGGAAGTCAAGACAGAGTTGGTTTTTGTGGACAACGGGGCCATGAATGCAAACCTGTACTTTGAGGAAACTTTTCAGTAGCATGTTATTCCCTACATGTTGACAACGACCTCTGTTTCAGCATATGTTCGTAAACCCTTGACTTTTTATGTAAACTATTCAAAATAATTAAAAACTAAACATAAATAATAAAAATATTCAATTATAAAATCCCTCTATAGTAAAAATATGAAAGGAATCAATGTTAAAATTTTATATATAGCATCCGTGCCGTGTCTTTCATATAGAAATGAAGCATGGAGTCATAAAACAAATGAACTTAGATATATTGCACGTTGCAGTAAATTATACAAAAGAAATTAAAATATTGACCCAGAGTTATATTTTTTTAAAATAAATAAAACACTTGACATATTCGGGAACAATCGCATTTGAAACAAATGGACACCGCCGGATTTCTACGCAGACGTTGAAAATATTGCCTTATAAGGCAGAAATGTAACACACGATTATAGGGATTCTCAAGGAAAGAAAACGAGGGCTAATCAATAAAGACAGTGATTTTTTTTTCGCATCACACAGTAGAGATACGATGGTGAAACAATGTTACATAAGAAGAACAGATCTCACGTGATTGTTGGTAGCAATTGCAACAGGATGCCAGCTAAAAGCGAATGTTTGCCAATCGGCTGCGTAAAATGGAGTAGCAGTACGCTAATCTGAAATTTTGCTTCCACCTGCAGAATTCTGGTTTGGAAGCGTACGCGATGTTACAGCAAGCATATGAACGTAAAGTTCTGCCACAATCAACCGCACTTTGGTGGTTCAAAGAGTTTAAGAAGGGAGGTCCAGGTGTCCAATGACTGAAGTTTTAACACAGCTGCCGTCTTGTTCGGAAAGACCGACGAATAACAGTAGACAGACTGGCAGGTATGTTAAAGATTTACCACGGTAGTGCGTTCACCATTCTGCACGATCGGTTACACATGAGATGCTCCTGTGCCAAATGGGTGCCGAGATTACTGAAGCCTGAATAGAAAATGGTGCGACTGTCGTGCGTCGGGAGCTTCGGATTGATTTATTTACGGACGCTCTTTAATATCTCAGGTCAAAAGCGTCCCATTCAATTCAGGGCTTGAAACGGCCGACAAATTTTGCTCAGAGGCCTCTCTTTCAGGCTTGAGGTTCTTTTTCGTGCCGTAAATCTACGACACGGGACCCACAGTTTTGCTTCCCTTCCGAAGTAAGCCAACTTAGGATTTTTACGTCCCGAAAAAAATCCATCGGACCTGGCCGGGTTCGAACCCGCGATCTTGGGTTTAGGAGACAGGTATGGTAACCACTACACCACCAGGACCGACTCGGGAGTTTCGGCACCTGGTAGCGGGGCATGATGAGGTATACCTATTTCAGCATTACAGGTGATGAGATTGGCTTCACCATTATGATCCCAAAAGTTAACGAACAAGCACAGTCTAGAAATCAGCTGTTTCTACAAATAAAAGAAGGTCAAGCTTGTTCTGTCGGCAGCAAAGGTTATGGTGATTTCGTTCTTTGGACTGTCGTTTATTAACACGAAGTCCCCCAGCAAAGGATGGTTAATGTGGAGTATTGCAAGACTGTTTTGAGCATCCTGAACTGTTGCTCGATATACAGCCAGAAAAAATACGGAGTGTGCGTCCCACCCTTGTGACTGCTTTCCTTTCCTTGGCCCCAAAAACGACTGTGGGGCCAGCATTTTGCTTCATCAACAGCTATCTTGAAGAATGCGGGGGCAATTCTGAAGGCGGTCAAAAACTATTTCCGACACGTCTTCAGGAGGTTAGACCACGCGTGTATACCTCAGTGGGGACTACTTTGAAAAAGACCATACCAGCCTTGACCCTGCATGTTTCGTAAGTAAAAATGTAAATAATTCTTAATCTTTATTGAATATTCTTCTAATTATCGGTAGACTACATAGAAAGGTTATATATTCAACATTTTGGACCATTTGAAAGATGGAATTTGAAGAAAAAACGGCCAAGATTGTTGGGCTGCGAAGTGATTCTTCGTTCATCTTCTTGCTTTTGTCATTATGTGAAGAAATTTTTCAGTATATCATCGATGCGGTGGGTAGTTTTTTTACAGAGCTCGACAAAACCTAAAAATACTTTTCTTATCGGTTTTCAAGGCACCTTTGTACAACTGATCACGAGACAGAAATTAATTAACCGTCTTTTACGCTAGCCAAAAGAAGACTTCACCGGAAAGTACATAAATTATCTGTTATCTCTCTGCAAGTGGTAAAATAAAAGGCTCTAAGCAAAAGAGGTTACAGTGTTTAATTTAAGTAGGTTTCCCAAATGCTTTGAAGCCGCAGCGAAGGATATAACGTGTTTTCCTTTCATCATATATATTCCAATTTCAAGTTCAATGAAAATTGGCAGAAGCCTTGATAAGAATATAACGTCCTAAGACTCGCGTGTGAGAGTGCACACATTCGCAGAAACAAAGACAAAGGGGATGAAATAAATAAAAAAGAACAAAGAGGGAGAAAAAACCTAAAACACATACCGAAACACTCTCCTGCCACCATTAGAGAAATTTTGTGCACCACACTTCTTTTCTGTGCCCACTTTCAGCTTCTCATAATTTTTCTTCCCTTTCTCCATTTTTTATTCTCTTCTTTTTTTTATCTGCGCTCTTTCCGGCCTGGCGGAAGAAGCGACAAAAGTATATAAAAAGGAATTATGACACTTTTGTCGTAGGATTTGTAGAGCAAGGCCTTCCAGACAGTATTTTATTTCGGAATCCATTTAGTGTGCCGCCCTTATAGCCGCAGATGTATTGTGCTTTATAAACACAGTAGGCTTAGAAGTAAAGTCTGGAATAAAACTTTTAGAGATACTGCAAGAGTTTGGAATCTTTTAAGAATATAGAACACACATTAGTGAATAGGGTATTATTACACAAATTTATCTTTCTTCTTATGTTATCTGAAATCAAGTAAAACAAATTAAACTAGTTTTTTATTGTAATTAAATGAGATTGGAAATTTGGCTGGATGAATTTCAAACGTGTTACGTCTATACGGTTTTTCAAAATTAGAAGTAATTTTAATTGCTCATATTTTCATAACTTTCCATATAAAATTGAACGATTTGGCACTAATAATTTCACAATAAATGGAGTTTTTTGTAATACCATCGTCGCGTAAATGTTTCAATTGAATTAGATATTTTTAAGGTAAATACTAGTGTCAACTATATAAGTTTTAGAGATGAAGAAAAGTGAATATTGACCCACTGAACAGGAATATACAGCCACGAGTGGCCGAGGTCGTTAAGGCGCGAGCTCATGAGCGGAAGGTCTGGGGTTCGAATCCCGCCAGGAGCGTATTGAAATGTTTAATGGCATTGCTTTTCTTGTATCGCTGTTACATTAGTTTTATTCTATTGGTGAGGTATTTCAATCAGTTTGACACATAATTTAATAACATAAAGATACTGTTAAGTCAAGAGGAGGCTGCTGAAGCAGTTTACTCTATTGGAAGATGGATGGAGTATGCGTTATGTTGCCCAGGTGTTAACGAGTCAATGTCTGCTATGCAAAGGTTCAGATAACTTGGTATCTACTGCAGAAATACCAGGATCAGGTCGCAGATGAATGACATGTGTGCCAGAGATCATAAATTTCTGCAGCTGTTAAGTTTTGCATGATCGTCACACAACAGCAGTAGAAGCTCTAAATCGCTTGCGAAGGACATCAGGAGTAAATGAAAGCGTGAGAACATGAGAAGGAGATTTGAAGAACAGCTCAGCTCTAGAAGACCAGCCAGAGGTCCCTTGCTTCCCCAGCAACATCGGCAAACACGCCTTGCCTTTGCTCGTCAACATCTGGAGTGGACTGAGGAGCAATGGAAAGCTGTCCTGGTCATGAATGAGTCGAGGTTCAGCCTGAGATCGCCTGATGGCAGGGAAAGAGTTTGTACCTTGCCCCTCTCATCGACGACGACTTTCAGAGGAGGTTCCGTCATGGTGTGGACTGGTATCAGTGTGAAAGCCAAGACAGAGTTAGTTTTTGTGCAGCACGGAAACCGGAATGCAAACTGGTACATTGAGGAAATTGTTCAAGAGTATGTTATCCTCTATGCTGCATTTGTTGGCAATGATTTCCGGTTCATGCATGACAATGCCCGTCCACATGTGGCCCACATTGTCACTCAGTACTTACTTGAGATTGGGATTCAGGAACTAATTTGACAATCATGAAGCCCTGACCTCCACCCCGTTGAGCATGTTGGGACGTGATGGGGAAAATGTTTACAACGTGTTCCTGAGAGTCTCATTGAAGTTCGGGAGGCTTTGAGTGAGCAAAGTGAGGCCATACCACAAAAATACCTAAGGCCCTTGATCTGCAGTATGCCCGTAAGGTTGCAAACTGTGATACAAGCCAGAGGAGAAACATCAGCTTCTGAGATGTCACCAAGTGTTGAAAGGTGTGTCATGTTAATAATGCAGGTGTGTTACATTGTGTTGCCCTACAGGTATACACGAGAACATTATGAAATGTGATTAACTTGCATTCATGTTCATGTTTAAACAGTAAAGGAAATTATAGACTGAAAATCATATCTGAATGCATAAGCGCGGTTGCAAAATGTTTGAAAAGTATTTAATATGAAAAAGTAAACGAAATTATAATAATCGAATACAATAATGCGTAAACATAAAAATATTAAAAAAAATAGATGTTGTCTTTTTTACCTCCGCTTCTCAATGTAGATACCGACATTCGTTTTCAAAGCGAACTTCACTACTGTAAATTAATTTTAATACTAAATACCCATGAATTATATTTCTATTTTTGATAATACACATTTAAATAGGAATATATTTTGAAGAACATGTAGTTAGTTTTTGAGATATGGTGTTAAATGTTTCATTCATAGGTGCTTTAACTTTCCTAATGGTTACGTTTTACATCATCTGTATCTGTTTGCGTTGTGGTAGCCCCATTTCACATAATTTAAAATTATCGATCAGTAAAGTAACTGAGTGCGTCAAGACCATTTAGAAGTTAACTTTACGGTAGCCCAGCTCAGAGACATCTACTGAGGGAGCATTAAACTGGAGAAGCAGATGACGCTGTTCGCATTTACCGCAATAAATAACATTTCCTTGGTTCCCATGGTAACAGAGTGGGCTGGAAATGTCAAGTAAAAAGGGAGGGAAAAAAAAAACCAGCGCAATCGCATAATCGTTTGCTTCTAAGTGCTTAAAGTGAAATGAATGATGCCTTACTGCGCATTTTCCCTCGAACACCACGAGGAGGAAATGAAGAAGAATACAAATCAAAAGCGAAAATGTGTTACTTTCTCTTTTAGTACTAAAACTTCGAACGCCCTTGGAAATTCTTTAATGTGTTTATAACAAATTAACGACATTTTAGCTCTTATATTGAGGGCACCTTGCGTTAATAACGTCTTTTAAAACATTTAAAGTCCGTATGCAAACGGAATTTCACAATGCTAAATTTATTACCTTAAATAAAACACCTATTTGGTATTTTTTGAAATGGAAAAGGAAAGGGAAAAGGCAAATATTTAAACCCTAGAAGTAAATTACTTTTTCTATAGGGTTTTATCTTCTTTTTTTTAATATTTTCAGCTGATTGTCTTAAAAGCAACAAGTTTTCAAGATAACAATTGATGGTGTATTCATTTGAGGGGAACAAAACATGTTATTAATTACATTTTATTTAGTATACATTTTCAAGGTTATTTAAAGGTCAAATCGTTTTTTTTTTTTTTTTTTTTAATGCGAACCCCAATTTTTAAACAGATTTTGGTTTACGCATGAAAGCAAAATAATTTGATCTGATACATTATTTTGCTAAACCAACCGTTATTTATAAAATATTTACGAAGTTTGAAAAATTATTTACCATAACACATTGAAAGACTAACTTGATTTCATTTTTTTTTTTTTTTTTTTATTTTACAAAACACAAATGCAGTTTAAATACATACACTACGTTTCTTTTTTTTTACCTTTCTCATGATTGTAAATATAAAATGTCTGTCACGCAGGAACTGCGTAAAGTCAGTTAATTCTTGTTGAAGTTAGTTGAATAACTTTCAATAAAAATAATTATAAAATTCAAATCAGGCCCTACTATATAACAGGATCACATTTTTGGAATGTAAACTGAATGTGAGTATTTTAAAAACTTTGGTCATATTCTGTGGGCGTGGCTCATTATTTGAAATGGAATCTGCATCACAGCAGGTAATTTAAATATTATTTTATTTACTTAAATGTTTTAGTATTTCATGAATTAGTAAGGCCATTATTGGATTTTACATTATTTTTACAGTTACGCTACAAGACGAGGACTTCTCTTAGTTCACACAGCTCCTACCTGGCGAACTTTCATTTATTTCTATATCGCATCTCTGTTGTCTGTTTGAGACAGAATGCAGACTGAGGAAACCTATCAGTTGCAGGTGTACCAGTCTGTCAATACTATCCCAGCACGTGTGGCAATGTTAACGAGCGTGTGTAGGTACGTGCATATGTTGGTAACAAGCTCCGAGAGAATATGTGCATGAATAAAACGACGTGGAAGCGAACCTAGTGTGTTATTGATTCCAATTCAAAGCACAGAACTAAAAAATATTTTCCATAACTAAAATTGTCCCTCAAGAGCAGCTGCGTAAATTATGGAAATTCCTCAGCCAGTCGAATTTGTTTGTGTAGCATATTACTATCGCTTTTTAAATTAGGTTTTCAGGTATACCCCCTATTCCTAATGGTCCGAAATATCTAATTTTCATAAATTAGTTTTCTTGTTTTATTTAAATAGTATATACACAGTTTCGTTGCTGCCTTTGGAGGAATTATTCCTAATAGCTTGTTTTCTGTAATATTCAGAAACAATTTTTGGTTTATTTTAATGACATATACCGAGTTTCGTTGAGAAAAAAACCAAAATTGCGGTTTCTAGAGCGATTTTTAGATTTTCGCTTTAACCCCCACTGTTTATTCGGTTTTCAAGTATGCCTCCACTCCTAATAGACTGATTTCGTGTATTTTCACAAAATATTTTATTATACTATTTAAATATCATATACACCGAGTTTCGAAGAGACAAAAATTGCGGTTGCTAGAGAGATTTTAAAAGTTTTGTTTTTGATTTACCCCCAACCCCAATGATCTAATTTTGCTGGTTAATAAACTCGATGAATCTTTTGTTATTAGATGTTATATTGTTAGTTTTGTTAAGAAAAAATAGGAAATACGACCACTAGAGCGTTAACAGTTACGTTTGATTGATATGTTTTACTTATGGACGCTCTTTTACATCTCAGGTCATCGCGTCCCATTCTATTTAGGGCGTGAAACGACCGACAAATTTTGCTCAGAGGTCTCTTCTTTCAGGCTTGAGGTTCTTTATCATGCCGTAAATGTACGACACGGGACCCACGGCTTTACTTCCCTTCCGAAGGAAGCCATACTTACGATTTTTACGCCCGAAAAAATCCATCGATCCTGGCCGGGTATGAACCCGCTACCTTGGGTTTAGAAGGCAAGTGTAGTTACCACTGCACAAGCAGGACCGACAAGAAGATGGCAGGGAAATACATTTGGAACATCATGAGAGAGGAAGAAGATTTTAGGGCAGTGAACGATTTAACACATAAAACATCGTGTAAAATGGTAGAGGAGTATATAAACAACAAAAACTAAATAAGAGAGAAAACCCAACAATCGGAAACCATATATTACCCTAGAAAATCCCAGAGAAAGGCAAGAAGAGCAGTTCATAAACAAGAAGATGAAGACAACACTGAATCAGAAGAAGGGAGCAGAACTAACAGAACATGAGAATAATTATAGTCTTCGGCAGCTGAGAGAAGAAGAGGTAGACGGAGAACAAGAGAAGGAAAATACAAGGTACAGATAAAAGTTGGAAATTAGTAGAAGAAGAAAAAAGAGAAGAGAAGAAAACTGCACAGCTAACACACCATGGTCCAGCATAACTGCTGCTTGAGACTGGCAGCAACCTCATTGAAGTCCGGGTCCTGTTGCCTGGAATTTCGCAGGGGAGCGAGCGTTAGCAGACATGAAGATTTTGGATATTTAATTGCATAAAAATTGTAAATGAATTAATTGTTAATGTAATTTAACTATATATTAAAATAACCGGTGCTGGGTTCCAGAACTGGGTTTAGTTCTTTGAAGTTTTATTTTTGTTTAATTATAGTATTAGGTACTGTAGATTTTAAAATATGTAGAATGTAAATTGTAATTTAAATTGTATTGAACAAATAAAATCAATCTGGAATATTATGTCCTGAGATAAGCATTGCAGTGTAAAATTAAAAATTTATAAAAGTTAATAATCTCTCATAGATACTCAACATTCAATAAGGTTTGTCTGACATCATTCGTTTTAAAATAAAGGAGATGTGTTAGTTCTATATAAATCACTGTGCACAATAACACAAAAGTAATTAAATAATCACAAAAAAGACAGAAATAAACGTAAAGAAAAAAAAAAGGTCCTAAACAGCAAAAAATAAAAAACAAAATTTCTCATATATTGTGATAGTTCACCATTATCATTTCAGTCAAATTTGCTTTCTTGCGGTCACGGAATAAAATTAATTTGGCCTTAACTCCCGTCTATGACGATAATTATGATTTATGTAATGTTATTATCACACAGGAGCTACCTAATAATGCTTACTGATTTATACATGTTTGTGTGAAAACGCTGAGTATATTGCAAGGACTTCGGAGAATTAAAAAAAAAAAAAAAAAAAAACAGAAAGAAGTTGCAGCGTCGTTAAGCTGCAAAGAATAATTAAAGTAGCAGAGCTAGAGGGGAGTAAAAGCATCTCGAGTTCAGTAATTGCATAACCTCGGAGCAGCTTAAAGAGGAAGGAAGCGCAAGCCCCCTATCACTTTCACTCTTGTGACGTCATGATGAAACTTTTATTAATGTCCCCTCTTGCCGGAAATTGGCTTAGAAAGCTTTCCAAGCGGCCTTAGAAACTTTAATTCCATTCACAAGTATAGAGGAAGTTTTTAATCCACGAAAGATTCGACTGGAACTTGGTTTTTAACTTGATAAATGAAATATCATTATGAAACATGAAGGTTACTAGTTTTGAGATACACATGACATGAACCGCGTCATTTACTGACATCGAGAAAAAGCTCCCATAGTATAACAACAGGTATAGGTTCAGTATGTTATGTTAGTTGTTTGGGTGTTCGAAACAGTTTGAGATCAAGAGAGAATATTTATAAACATAGGCTGTTCAATAAAATGATCATAATATTTTTGACAACATACCTTTCTTCTCATTTGGCGCTACAGCTCGGGGTGATCCTTGGCTGCCGGTCGCCGCGACCGCTGCATTCTCTACCTCCGTCTTACGACTTCATTGATAAAGAACAGTAATGCAAGGGGGCATGTGAGGGACACACTTCACGTTGATTTTTTTTAAATATTCAGGAACAACATTTTCTATTGTGGCCATACAGTTACAGTTTTTGCTGAATGAAAACTGTTCATATTTTCTGATTCCTTACCACATGGAATCTCTCAAACCAGCTTCAGTTTTGTCTCATTGGGCTACAGTTCTTCAGAAATCGGTATCAAAGAAAACAATTTTTACTATTTGTTCATTGAGCAGATTCATAAAATAAATATTCTGAGAGATTTAAACAAAATAGCAAATTGTTCACTTTGTGAATGGGACAGTAGGGCTAAATCAGAACATTCGACCAGAAAAACGCTGACCACAAATGTGTAATTTAGTTCCTGGAGAGAAATAAATGTGAAGCATGAACAATGGGTTTCCCTTCTAATGTCCTTTCACCACTCCACATTAAGTTAGCCCTAGTAAAGAAGTATAGTGATTGTTTCAACTTTCTTGTTACAAAGTTCCCACAAAAAACTGAAGCAGATAACAGCAGGTATTTTCGATGTACCCCAGATTCGTGAGCTTATGCAGGATGGGACCTTTTCTCAGTGGATGTTCGAGTTAGAGAAGTCAGCAAGGTTGACATAAAAAAAAGTGATAGAAAACTTTCTTGGAAACAAGAAATCTGAGAGCTATAAAGAAATTGTGGAGGAAATGTTACAACATTTTAGAAATCTAGGGTGTAGGATGAGTGTTAAAGTGCATTTTCTCACAGTGATTACTTTCCTGTGAATCTGGAGAACAAGGTGAGCGGTATGCAAATATGAAGTATGGTAACTAAACTATTTAAATACCACTATTATTTGATCAAAACCAATAGCAATAAGAAATTACAAATGTTTTTAGTTTGTTTTTTTTTTTTTCAAAATTTCAAAATTATTTTTTTTCAAGGAAATAGTTTAGATATATTATTCTAGTTCCCAGAATAGCATGTTGTGGGCAGTTTAAATAATTTCAATTTTACCATTAGTTTCTTAGAAAAATGCATGCCACATTTTTTTTTTTCAGTTCTTAACAAGCTTTTATTTTGGTTTAAAATATTTACATACTTTTTATGTGGATTAGAGAATTATAACTTACAAAACATCTTTAGTTAAGTATTCTTACTATATCTCAAAGTTTTCAAATTGATAGCTTTAAAACTTTCTGAGATAGAGTGTAAAATGTATAAGGCTGCATTATTTGCTAGTTTTATACTTCCTGATTATCTTAACACTTCCCTTAAACATTTTAAACCATCCTCGAGCTGTACTACAGGAAGGAACTTCTGTAACATTGCATAGGACTCAAATGAAGATTTTTTTGAGATGTTAGGAGAGTTTCAGAACAGCTTTCTACATAAAATACACAAATCTTCAGTTGATGCATATGGAGAGTTTGTTTTTCCTTATAGCACAGCTCGAAGATGGTTTAAAATGTTTAAAGGGAGGCAATCAGTTTCAAAGGAAGGAGGTCTCGGAAATTGAGTTTGTGCTCTCAGCGGAAGAAAGCATTAACACCTCTGGTGTCATTGTAAGAGAGGATATATGCATATATAAAGGTGGTTCCGCAGATTTTAAAAGCACAAAGAACGAGAAATTAAATTTTCATTAATTTTTAACTTTCCGGAACTCGTAATCCACTTCTAGTTCCACATTTGATTCACTACTTACAATACAGGGTGTACACAAATGATTATAGCGGCTTTAAACATATGTTTTTTTTTTCTATGTGGTATACAATATAATTTTGAATCATAACTTAAACTGAAGAAACACTGTGGAAGTTACCATAAACCAAATTACAAGTATTCAATATGGGATCCATTTGTGACATGACATACATCCAGCCGGTAGTCCACACTGATGCTGGCATGTCTGGTGTAACTGCTGCAATAATCATCCGTCTCAGCAACAGTAGATCTGCAGGTAGCGGTGACACGTATACACGATCTTTATGTAGCCCCTCAAGAAAAGGACAATGGAGAAAAGTCAAGGCGTCCGGATTATGACAACCAATCCAACGATGCCTTTATGCAGGGGCCTTTAGCAACTGCAGGTGACATGGTTTCTGTTGGAGATATTTTCTTCACACCTTCCACACTATCATTGTTGAAATTGTCAGTTTTCGAGTCGCCCGCCCCTCTGAATTTTTTAAATTATGCGCGAAAACTGTTCTGACTCTCTACATTCTCATCTGACACACGAGGTCTTCCTGGGCTCTTTTCTTTGCAGAATTTGGATCCGATTGTATCACATACGAATGTTGTTACTAGAAGGGGTGTTAAGACCGAATATTCACCTATACGCTCTCTGGACTGGATTATGTTCCGCATGGGCAATGTCTTATTTTGTTTATTTCGTTGCCATAACTGCAAAATAAAATCTGTGCAAGTACAATTGAAATTTTCACCGTTACTGTTCAATATAAGTTATTATTAAACATTTTTTTGTATACCGCAGAGAAAAAATATGTTTAAACCGCTATAATCATTTGTGTACACCCTGTATTATTGATAATGCACAGCTTTATAACTTGAATTATTAAAGGTGTTCAACGCTAATTCTACTGCAACAGTTGAGCAAATTTGACACTTTCCACGAGGAATTAGAGAGTTAAGTATTTTGAATGCATCTATTAAGGCGACGTGGACTGGCATGGGGTGACAGTGGCCCGTGCTTTCTCAAGATTTTTGCACCGCTGTTTGGTTATGGAAGCGGACCTTCTGAGGATGAATCCACCGGCATCGAGGTGGTATATCTGGAAAAAGTGTCCACATCTACGTTTTACTGTCCGTTGATCCTTTCCGTCTTGGGCCTCCCTCACCTTTCCCCTGTGCGACCATTGAGAGTGTAAGCACAAACGACCAGCCGTTAAACAAGGCTGAAGTATTGATATATCCTCCTCCGCGCCTTACAGTTCAATCCAGTTCCAATATCACATTTTATGCATTTGGTAGTTAATGTTAATTTATTAACTTTAAATTATTTTGTAATCATGCACTTTGCAAAAAGATAAATGATTTATTTTATTTTTATTAATACACATTTTTATTATTATTATTATTATCGCGACGCAATATTAAATTTATGTCAATATTTTAGGAATGAAAAAAAATTAATGATATAATTCTTATTGAGGTTACTTTGCAACTAGTGTCATAATGTAACATTTTACTAACGATTTTATCCGACAATAAACAGTATTTATACCATAATTTAGTACATCAAAAAGAATTACTGTCATATTTATGTTCCGAATGCGGAAATTCCTTAAATACGAGAGCAAATCAAAAACACCTTTTCCGCCAAAATATTACTTTTATTGGGAAACTGATATATACGAAGGTCACTTGTAGAGTTCTCGAAACGGCCCACAGATTGCAGCAGCAGTTCATAAGCAGTTTTATGATCAAAACCAGCTATATTTCATAGAAATATTTATGCGATAATAATCAGGATTATTCTAGAATAATTATAATTATACTTGTTTGTTACAGTGTATGTACGATAAAATGGAAAATAACAAATATTGTGCCGTTATTAAGTACTTGGTATGGAAACATGTGAATGCAGCAGAAATGAACATAAATATATCAAACATTCTAGATCACTCTGTATCATCATTTTCAGCCGTTTCCAAGTGAACCACAGAATTTAAACAGGACCGTGAAAGCTTGGAAGATGACCCATGCAATGACATCAAACACGACGTGGTTCTGCAGGTTGTGCGATTAAAGATGTCCGAAATTGCAGAAGATGTGGACATTTTGAGGGAAAAATTGTCCTTGAAAAAATTATCAGGTAAGATGGGCGCGGCGGCTGCTAAGCATTAAAAGTCAACCATGGTGCAAATCTCTCAGCAAAGTTTGACCGCTTTTCAGACAGATTCCGTGACTTTATGCGTCGAATTGTGACCTAAATCACGATTTTTCAGCGCCAAAGAATGCCAAATGTGTGAAATCATGACTTCGTTTTTCGGAATGCCAAAAGTGTATTGCTAAGTGATTATCTTTCCATTGGAACATCTATCACTGGGGTGTATTATGCTAACCTTTAGATCTATTGAAGACCAAAATACACTTTAACAAAGAAGAAAATCATCTTGCATCAAGACAAATCAATAATTTGAGATACGATTTGCTGCCACATCCACCTTATTCCTCTGGTTTGGCTCCATCGGACTTCCATCAATTCTGTAAACTGATTAAATTCCTCGTTAGAAGACATTTTCGTTCGATAAAGAGCTTAAATCATCAGTTGAGCAGTATTATGAAGGCCTGGAGATTCCTGACTTCTGTGATGGGATAAAGGTTTTGGAGCATCGCTTGAAAGTGAATTAGTGTCAAGAAAGGCTATGTTGAAAAATAAGAATAGTTTCAAAAAGCTATGCCATCATTTGGTGATTTATTCCGAAAGCTTTTCAAATGGTCCTCGTATATGCGGTACAACAGGTTGCTCTTGGATTTGCTAAGGTGTCGGTTGGCAAAGATAACTGGAGTGCTCAACACGTGCAGAGCAGCGTTTATATGGAGCAAGGGCTGAACACTAATTGACATTCATGTAGAAATTCAACTGTCTCGCCTTGGGAAGTGTGCGGTCGTGGTGTTGTGAATACAATAATGGCTAAGAAAATCTTAATATGAGCGGTCGCTCACATCGGAAAACATTGCCCTCGTGGATGTAAAGGTGAAATCGGATGCACCAATAGTTATTTTCATAGATATCGGCAGTGCTAATGATATCGTTCATGAGTCTTTGAGGTATAGAAAGGTTAAATGTCTGTGGGTACATAAGCTTTTGGATGACCTGAACCAGGGTAAGAGAATGATGACGTCATTGACATTTGCAGCATTATTCTGATGAGGGTGAAAGATTCCTGGATCTCAGTGTCACAGGAAATAAAACAAGGGTATTGCATTTACTCCAGCATGGAAGCAGCACAGTGTGGTGTGAAAACATCCAGGTTATCTGTCACAAAGAAATTCCTCCGAACGCCATCAGTCGGAAAGTTGATGCTCACGGTCTTCTGGAATCGTTGAGGACCACTCCTGTTGGATTTCATGTCTCCAATGTCTCCACTCTCGATCTACGAGCTGCCATTAGGAAATAGTGCCAAAGGATTCTCGTGGACAGTGGTTCTCCATGACAATATAAAAGGTCTCAAGTGACGACCAGTACCACCGCCAGACTTCAGTCATACGGATAAGAGATTATGGAGCGTTTAAATCTAGCCTCCAGTGAGTATTACGTGTTCGTTTCGGTGAAGACAGCGGTTCAATATCAACGAAGAAGCGAAGACCGCTATCCAGCGGTGGTTCCGCAATCAATTGCTAGAATTCTTCACACAATTCTTTCCACACTAATGGTAGAATGGAATGAAGCCTAAAATATTCTTGTATTTAGAGCTCTCTGTATATGTTATTATTTTGGGTGATTAAAAATAGGGGCAAAGACTTTTTGATTTGTCCTCGTATAAGAGGTATTTCTCACTCTACTCAAGGCTATGAAATAAAATCAGAGGAAAGCACCAAATATAGTAGTTTAAAACATATTTCTAAGCATAATTAACGTAATCTTTGTTTGTTTTGTAGGAACTGCAACCAGATACCAGCGTGGATACTGGATTCTTCCGGCTCTATATCTTCTGCAGTTCCTCACCAGGTAGCAGCACCCGGATCCCATCGCCATTCTGTTTTTTTGATGAAATTCGTCTGTTCCGAAATTCAGCGATGTCAGCTGTGTTTTCAAGTGTTTTGTCCGTGATCGGATCTCAGATGTTGTATTGGAATGAAACGTAACATTTCTGCCAGATATGATATATATCTAGTGATTGTTATATCAAGGGAGCCATTCGTTGCTGGTTTTTATGTTCATTTTAATAGGTGTGAGAAACATAACCCTGAATTTTTGGTGTGTATTAATTATTATTGACACCTTAAATCAGAGTTACAACTGAATGTGTCATAAAGAAATGTGAAGCAATGATAAAAGATGATTGTTTACTAAAAATCATTCATTTTTAAAAAGAAACAGCAAATATTTTGTAAAAAAAAATTGAGGAAAAAAAAAAGATTTCATACATTTTCAGCTTTCAAACATTGGCCATTACCAGTTAGAATTTTTTTTTTAAATTGCGTGTTTATTATAAAATGTCATGGATGCTATTTCGCATTATTCTTCGTTCTTGTATTTCAAGACCTCGTTTATATTTTTTATTCTATTTACCTGCTGGTCGATAATGCGTCTCTTTTCTGCTGAACGTTTACAGTATAAAATATTACCATCAGTAAAAATATTGTCGCTGTAGTTGGAAACTATTGAATCACTTGACGTACACACGGCCTGGGGAAAAAAACTGAATCATAGATGCATAATGGGAACTGTAGAGCCTGCAGTTAAGACCCTCAAGCAATGAGTAGCCGAACTCACACTCCATAAATAGAAACACTTTCCATCCGCATTCGGTCCTGATGGTCTAGCGGTAGCCATATTTGTCTCAAGGTCACGGGTTCAAAACCAGCCATTGTCTATGGATTTTTTACTGCTTAAAAATCCTAAGTAGCACTTCCTTCGGAAGAGAAGTAAACCATAGGTCCTGTCGTAGATTTACGGCACATAAAGAAAACTCAAGCCTGAAAGCAGAGGCCTCTGAGCAAAATTTATCGGCCGTTTCAATCCCTGACTTAAATGGGATGCTAATGACCAGAGATGTAAAAGTGCGTATGTAAATAAACGTGTAATAGCAACTGCCTATATTGGACAGAAAACATATAGAAGGAAGGAACGAATTCACACAATTCCAGGAATTGTAAAGAGCTTAAAAATGAAGATTTTGAAATTTACAAACATTTTCATTTCTAGATGAAAATAACCTTAAAAGCACAAAAACTGCCTTACTCCAAAGCCCCCCTCAACCAAAAATATTTGTAGAAATGTTTTTATTTCACTCCAGATGGTCACCATTATTTTCAACACAGCATCGCCCTTATATCATAAAAGCGCAGTGGTCGAAAGTATATTTGCTGACCATTAAAGTTGCAACGCCCATAAGGGACGCTTTAAACCGACCCTAGTTTTCTCAGAAGGAAGTTTCTTAATTTGATCAAGAGAGAATTCAGAGAAAATGGTACTTTTGTTGGATGAAATACGTTTACAGCGAAACGAGTATGAGATCAGTTGGTCGAGTAGGACGAACATACAACCGTGAAGGATCCCAACGGCCCTGTCAAACTACGGAACTAGAAGGCCGTTATGAACACCCACGATATGTTGCAATTTTAATGGTCAGCAATTTTACTTCTACCTCTGAAGCTGTAAGCATTGACTTTCAAATTCCACTTTCATTTAGAGATTATGACACTCAAAATTTTTTACGAAACCTAACAAAATTACTTTACAAGCAGCTCAATTACTGAGTTAATAATGAAAATTCTTCTGGTGAATTTGTTTTTTCGCAAGCGTGCAATGTATTTCCTTGCCTCCAATTCTAAACGAAAGCTTAGTAAACACTTGATCAGAAATTATTTAACCAAACCAAGGATAATTTCTAATCAAAGTTTTCACACAAAAATCTTTTATCATTGTTTCTATTCCTTTTGGAGACTTCTTTTCCCCCACAAGGATAAAACGAAATGGAAATAAAATTTAATTATAAGTGGTTTTAATTGTAAGGAATATTCAAACGTATATTCCAAGTGTGTGCCAAGATTAATCTCTCAGTTGTTTTGTATGGTTATCGCCAATCTCGAGGACCTAGCAGCTCAACTTTCGAGTAGGGGATTCCTACGTAAAGAAGTTATTTTCAGTGTTTATTTTTTAAGTGGGTGGATAAATGTATATAATCATATTTGCTGTTAAAATGAGAATAATATGTGGACTTTTATCACAACCCATAAAGCGCCAACAATTTCATATAGGGACAATCAATTGAAGTAGAAAACGGTGGATAATCCTGTGGTTGTTCTAGTTTTATTTTTATGGACTGTAACAGATGTACTCTCATTGTGCCAAATATATTGTTTATGTTGACTTTAGAATTTTACAGTAAGACCTCATTTAAAGCTCACTTTTTGATACACTTTCGGGACCTTTGTGGAACGCGATTTTTCTGAAGACTTAAAGTTAACAAAAAATCCAACCTCGCTTCGCTTAAATGACCAAGGTAATGGAAAGAAATATAAGATATCCATTGGAAGCTTTAGATTTCTGTCGCCAGAAACATTTTGCTTTTAAGAATCCGGAGCAGTTATCAGTGCGGGTCTTTTATCCGGCTCCTGCGCAGAGACAGAGCAATATGTTTCACATGCTCTTACGATAGAATTAGGCTCCATTCACAATGAAAATTAAACGTAACGTAAAAGCTAGATGCTATGTATCGTATTGGAACCATTCACAATGACCACGTAAACATAAAAATAAACGTAATTATTAGACGTAAACTTAGAAGCTTACAAGGCCCAAGGTTTTGCGTCTCTATGTCTAATTTTAACTTAAGAAATCAGCCCATATCAGAACACAGCTGCTCTGTTTGTAGAGCTCTATGGTAGAATTTAGCCATACACGGATTACGGAAATCAAATGCAACTCTTGCTGCTGCAAGTCCCGAGTGACGGCGGAGAGAGCCGAAGATAGTGAATTCCACAGATAGATAGATAGCTAGATAATAAGGTTTTCAAGCGAATAGTATCACATACAGAATGCGCTATAAATCGATGTTTATGAATTTGTTTTCTGCTGCAATCAAAGGGGATTTGCCACCATTGCAATGATTTACCTGCACCTAGGTCCACCTGTTTATAGGATTATATATATGAATTAATTGCGAATTCAATAAGAGCAGATTTGCCATCGTTACAATATTTTAGCTGTCTAACAATCCCCTATCAATTAATATTTAAAAGTTGACAACGCATAGGCTACATTATGTTTAACAAAAAATAATACATGCAATATTTACGCTGCGGCTACACACAGTAGATTTCGTTGAGTAAAGTTAATAACAGTAAAAATGCTATATTACGATATTAAAATTGTGTGTTGAATTATATCGAGTATGTACTTGTAACTTCAAACCATGAAAATAAGTTTAACACAGATTTCAAGGAGGGGTACATGTTTTCCATGTGTACTGGGAAACAGTATGCAGAAGGTTAAGGGGCTGACTACGACGGGTTCATAGTGCTAGAGCTACAGTCCCGAGCGACAGCGGAGAGAGCCGAACTCCCCAGTCCCAGTGTTTTTCTCTATTTGCGTGACTGCTTGCAACAGTGTAAATGCTGCATGTATTAATGTTCTGTGAAAAATAATGTAACCTATGCGTTGTCCTCCGTAATTTTCTGATTGCAATATGTGTTGTTCATTTAAAAGCTGAGTTTTTCACTTTTTATCCCCTAAATAGCAAATGCCGGTGAGGTGCTCTAAACTTAGGCCTGGAACGCTTCCGTCTTTAAAAAAAAAAGTATTTCCCCATTTACCTTTTAATTTCATATATTATAAGTGCCCACGACCTATGTAATGAAGAGGGCGTTAAACACTAATAAAAATACTAACCTTAACGCTAACCTCGGGTAAATCCTAAAAACAGGTGGACATTTTGGTTTGTGCGACTCGCTACGGCCTGACGACTACATTCGCCTCCTTTTCGTAAATATAAATTGATAGTCTTTCTGCATATCTTACACAGTTTTCCCATCGTGTGCAAGTTTTTGTAAGCCAGGATGTTTCATTATTGTCGGCAACATAATGCTGTACTCTTGACCAAACGAGTTGGATTGAATTATAATGGTAAAGAAAAGGTGAAAGTCTCACTACCCCGATGACCATGGTTCCTGGTGATAATGTCAAGTTCTTATGTTTTGCACCCTTACTAGCTCATTTTTACCAGACGCAAACTCCGCCTATGTTTATGTTACAGGTTGCGGATTGTTAGCTGGACAACCCAGCCCTCCTGGTGTTTGTGCAAGGTGCTTTATCCAATTGAAAAGAATGGATGTCAATAATGACAACGGAGTTAGGCACGATAAGGGTAATAATTATTCCTCAAACCATTTTTTGAATTGAAAATATGCCCTTTCAGGAAGATATTTTACTGGTCGTTTCGTTATGAAAATCAATTTCAATTATGGAATAAAGCCCATTTTTGCGAAAATGGCATGGCAAACAATGAAACTTAGATGCCACCAGAGCAATCTTCATTTGTCCAGCACATCTTCTTTGTGTGGTTCTGATTCACCCACGTTTCGTCTAAATAAATATTACATGTGTTAACCTCTCTAATTTCATGCACGACTCAAAAGCACATCCCTGATAGCTGCTAGCATTACACCGATTATATTTAAAGTTCTTGTCCTTCAAAATAAACAACATGGTAGGCCCCTCCCCCTTTCAAACCGAATTCAATTCTTCATTTTAACTGCTAGTATATGTACAGTGGGAAACGCCCTGTTCTTATACATGTCAAGAACCAAGTTACGTAAAACACCTTTATGAAGTCATTCAGATCAGTTACCTCTTTTTTTTTTTTTTGCGCATGCAAATTATCTGTTGTTTTAAAGGAACAGAACCAATAACATTCTTAATTCTTTAACAATTTTGTGCATAGTTCTCACACCAACAGCACAAGCTTCAGCCGTATGTTTTTGGCACTTCTGCTGGCGACGCCTCCTTAAAGAACTGGTACACTTTAACACATGCCTTTTTATCAATAAACTACACGTTTGCTTGTTTCTTGTTCCAGTTTTACTTATCTATAATATTTTAAAACAGAAACAAAAGCACCACGGAAATCACACAGTAATTCACACACAACAAAACACACAAGATTCTCGATTTCAAATTATTCTTATTGGTTGAGCTTGTCACGTGACATTTCTTGTCCACTGCGCAACAGATAGCTGCTCCCAATTCTACATAAAGTGCACTATTGGTTATATTAAAATTAAACATCCAATTTCAAAAATCTTCTGATGGGGCACAACAAAAAGACAAGTGTCAAAATTGTTTTATTTCCAGAAGTCAAGTAAAGTCACAGCTACTTCTCCACATAGTCATCGTGAAGATTAAGACATTTGTCATATCGATAGAGGAGCTTTCCAATACTGTCTTTATAGATGGTTGCTACCAGCGTATGGAGATAAGCCTTTTTGGGGACCCAGCTTGCACAGAGTTTTCGATAGGCTTGGTGTTCTGTAACAATCTTGTATTGAGCTGACCTTGAAATATCCGGAAATTACACGCAACTCATTGATGGTAAACCTCCGTCTCTCTCGAACCACTTGATCAACTCGCTGAACAAGCGACAGACCTGTGTCCTTGTCCACATTCATCATGAACATCAGTTCGGCCTTTAAATTTCCTACACCATTCACCCTCACTAACACAGTTTGCACCGTAAACACGGCTCATTTTGCGATGAATTTCTGCTGCACGATTCCCTTCTGCCTGTAGAAAACGAATCACACTTCGCAACTCACACTTGACGGGAGAATCAATCATGCCGGCCATGTTGAAATCCCTGTAGCCCCAAGTGATGTATTGAACTTGGCCTTGGCAGACGTTATGGTTGGGTAGTAGCACAGTGCGCAGATCCGCCTCCTTATGCTTATCTGGTCACGTAGCAGGGATCGCAGTTGAAAAAAATAGCCCACATAGTTTACACACACGAACATAGAAACTTGGAGTGAATTTTAAAATACTGTCTCATACATTTAGGGATGACTTAGATAATAATTGTAACATTCGAGCAAGTTGAATTTATTACTAAAATGGTTTAAAGGTTAGAGCCTAGGCCTAGAGGGGTTTCCATACATTCAGGAGATTTGCTGGATGAAGCCTCTGGCATGTCTTATGGCAACGAAACGACCAAAGGAGAGAACGAGAGAGCAAGAGAGCACGAGGCATCAACATATCAACTTTAAATACACGTGCCATCAAGACAGCAACCACAGTTCAACTTTTCTACGTGCAATTACTACCGCCGTATTTACAAATTATTGTATCCAATTAATTGTAAATGTTGATACGATGCATTCAATAGAATGAAGGAATTTAGCGTCTTTAACAACGTACTGGTCTCCTGTACATTCTGCTTGGCTTAATCAGAAAGACATTCAGCTGTTTATAGCCGTAACCACCTGTCACTGGCCATGGTTAGCTCAACACGCTACTTGAGATGTTCACAACTTGAAACATTTATTTATATCCATAGCATATTATATTAACATTTATCTGCATCCCTGCCTTCAGCAAGATTTCAGAATAAAAAGTATTGCTTACAATTTTTCACAAATGTTCAATATGGCCGTCTACATCAGGGGTGATGAAACTACTTCGAGTCTAGAGGCACCTGGACGCAACCCGCTTATCAGCATGGGGCGAGGGGCGTGGACATTTGCTCGGATGTACATGGCGTCCGCGCTGTGATGGACTGTTCATTTTACAGATACAAACATTGCGTTAATGGATAAACATTGCATGTTAACTAAATATAATAGAATTTAGTACGTACTTGTATTTAACCTAGCTACCAAATGCATCCATTTATAATTACAGTTTGTTATTGAAACACGCTAAATATTAACTTCTGAACGGTACTATCAATAATGAGCTTAATTAATCATCTCAATATTTATTTAATACATAGCAGTCAGTACATACTTTAGTCACTCTTCATAGTTAATGCTGCAAATCGGACGTTATGTGTGTTATACTGGATTTAGCTGAACAATGAATTAGCTTTCTGTCAGTGAGATTTACATTTTTCATAAGAATAGAACAGTTGCCCACAAACGTAGCTTGTAGCAAACATGGTTTCTATTGAAAACCAAAAGCAGAGAGGTTTTGGAAATGTAGGAGGACACAATGGTTTGAAGATTTCAGCACCTTACATTTGGCTTTCATTGAGAGGTCTAATACTGACCTTCATCATTCCAAACCATGGTGTTTGAGAAACTGATAAGCAACACGCCTTTGGAGTTCCAAAACAAGAATTTCCCCGGCTGAAAGTTTTGACCTTGGACGGATCATCCTTCCCGTTCCTTCACTCCAAACTCGTTCTATTGTTTCCGGGGGTATAGTGGTGCACCCAAGGCTCATCACAAGTCAAAAATATTCACCTTCTTCTTCTTCTTCAAACCAAACCAGAAGCTTCTGACGGATGTCCTTATGAACATTTAGCGAGGAGACTTGGGACCCTTCTCGCCGACACTTTCCTAAATCCAAATTCTTCAGAAAGAATAGCGTGTGCGGTTCCACAACTTTTGTCCAACTCTGAAGAGGTCACTTAGGCGTCGATCATAAGGTCACAAACGGCCGGAATGTTGTCTTGAGTGACGCTCGTGCCTTTCGTTTTCCACTGCATCACGACCGCTGAGGAACTTTTTGTGTAACTCAAACACTGGGGTTCGTGAAAGCATAGCTTCTCCAAACTGTACTCGAAGTCTGAACCAAATCTCTGTTCGTTTGACTTCTTCTTTGGTCGGGTAGGTTCGCTGCGCAACGAACGGTGCAGCATCTTGCTCAGACATAGCGCTAGTGGTGATGGAACGACCAATGGGAGAGTGCCCATTGGATCGCTACCCCCCCCCCACACAACCCCGTCTAACTAGCACTATGATCCTATCTCCCTCGCTGCTCTTTCTTAACCCAGAAAATCGGATGACCCTTGGTCAGCGACAGATTTTTATGATTACATTTAGGTACACTACTTTCTTTTCCTTTGCTTTTTATTAATTAATTATATGAGTTTTAGTTTTCATAAAATACTATTGCTTTTTTATATGCAAATTCTTTCTCTATTTCTTAGTTTTCTTTCGCCTAACCTATAACAATGAAAATAAATTTTTTATCGTGAGAGGAGCTTTTTGGGGTGTAGGCATTTTACAAAAAGTGACCAATGTTTGTTCCATTAAATCCTCTTGGCAATTAATTAACTAAGTTAAGAATAATCTGACGAATGGAAACTGTAATAATATTCTGGTTTTCTTTTAATCATGTTTGAATTAGAGGACCTGCCTTTGTTCGCAGGTACATATGAATATACTTGTTCAATAGGACGTATACTGAACCATAACGCTACTAACATACATGTAATGAATTCCGCGCAAGTGATCGATACTTGTTTGTCTCAGTATTGAGTGTAACGAGTTTGTTTTAGTACTTTGAAATCGTGCTTCGCAAATCAGTTAAGTTTCACGAAGGTTTCTTAAAAACGAGTATTTTTTAAATAGCATATGCTTCAAGGAGACCGACCCCAAAATTACGATTCCGTGCTTTTTGAAGCAATTGTATGAGTGAAGTTCATTCACATTAGCTCGTGCATTACTTTAAATCCTTTAACTTGTAATGAGGTTTTACTGTAAAATGTAATACACACTGCTAACCAGTAAAATCAGAGTTTGTAACCAAATAAACAAAAGTGAATATTGTTACTGCGCTAGAAAAATTAGAAATAGAATCTAATTTAAGTATAGATATATTAACCCAAAAGAATTGCGCATCTCTTTAAGAGAAACAGAAAACATTTTTGATAAAAATATGAAGTAAACTAATTGTGTAAAAAACAATAGAGCATCTAAAAATATTAGTGATTTATTTTTGTTTGGGAGTAGTATATTAGAAATCTAATATTGGGATTCTGAACTACCTAAATATTTATTCTGGTTTAAAATATTTTACTGCTATCAAAACTACCTGAAAAGCAAATCGCCAACAATTAATTAGTATATGAATATACTAATCAAATTAGAGACAATAATAATTACATACTATTACAAATTTAAACAAAATTGCAATTAATTGGTTTATTGTTAGACTGAAAATATTTCGTTCAAAATTTCAGAAAAATGACGAAAAAGTAACTTCATTTTGTGCTTTTAACCAATAGAATAACAATAAAAAGTGTAAAATGGTACTGTGAATTAACAACAGGAAAAGGGTAACTTTTAAATTACTGGGTAAACTAAGTGATTGACGTTTGATTTATTTGTAATGTTTTTAAAATTAAAACTTCATACAAATAAATGTTTAACAACAGACACTTTGCAAAACTATTATTACTAAGCCACGTATTCCCTCAGCCGAGATCGTTAATACAGGTTTTCCTCAGGTAAATGCCGGGGAAGTACCACAAACTGAGACCTGGAAATCTTTCCCAAATAAATTCCTTTCTCAACTTAGAGTGCTATTTCATCTCATGTACCACAGTGTCCACCGCTTGTGACGTCTCGATGGTGAAAGAAGGTAATATACATTACAAAAATCTTATTTACAATGATTCCGTCACTATGGGCTGCAAATTATTGACACAAAATAAACAGACTCGCCAAGCGACCTTCATTTGTCTATGTACTCCATCACCACATTATTTGTCATTTGTCATTTCAGAGCCCACAAGTTTAGGCATTTGTTTTGGTTTAAATAGGCAGGCAAAATCCCTGAAAATTTATTTATTAAAAGTGGAAACAAACAGTCATATCACTAATTATTGATAACAACATGCTTTAAGATGCTTAATCATTTCTGTATGACATAATAAAGTACTTAAACTTACTTTTCTTGGTTATAAGCAACAACAAGATGTTTTTTCAAGGTATCAACTGTCACAGTCAGTCGCTTGTCAGAGAGAACGTTTTTCATCAGGGAAAAAGAACGTTCTACTTCCACTAAAGTGATTGCAGCATATTTAAAACAAGCTATTTCGGAAGAACTTATACCAATTAGAACAGAACATTCACCTTTCAGTACATCATGGAAATGTTGATCGTAACAAAGTAAAGTAGTTTTGAATAGTCCTGGTGCATGAGCAAAGATGCATAATGGTTAGTGGTAGAGTCCATTTTCTTTTTATGCGTTTATAGGGGTATCAGGTTAGCATTTCTCTTACTTCCGTACTGAACACATTGTAGGGACGTTTATTGCACAGCTGTACCGCTCTCATCTTTCTCCCTTGCAGTTGTTTGTTACATTTATGCAGTTAAGAAGTTGCCCCTACCACAGGATTCCTAGAATTGTTTGCACAGATGGATACAGGTCATTCACCAGGACTATTGAAACTATAGTACTAACTTCATCCTCCCTATTTTCCGGTATTCGTATGCCGGAGGTAACCGGGCCGTCCTTTCACTAATGAAGGTCTGCTATTTAAAGCGTTTAAATGAATGGTTGAGGAGAAAAATTTTGATTGCTTGAAAAGAAATGAATGTATAACAAAATTCTGTATAGATATTTTTGTGTGGTGAACATACCATTTAATTGGTATAACTTTTTTCATTTTGATATATTGAAATTCTTTATGTGGTTTTTAAAATGTATAAATAATCGATGAAAATATCCACAGCAATCCAAAACTTTTTTACTTCTATCTGACTATTAAATATATCCCCCAGGTAGAGACTTCCGAGCTCTGGAAATAACCAACATTTAATGTCATGAGGCGCCACTGAACGAAGAGAGTGAGGAAAGGTCGTCATGGTTTGTTTCCTTGTATGCCGAAATGGCGCTGCCGTACAAAGTTGAATATTAAAAATGGGATGTTCGTGGTGTCGCTCACTGATGACGTTATAGGAATGACATTAATGTTTCATAATGGTATGTACTTCCTAAGAAAGTGTTGCTAGTTCTAAGTATGATATCAAGGACTTTGCTGACTGAAAGTTGGTCACGTGAGGGCTGTAACAACGTCTGCTAGGTAAGTGGCTATCTCCGGAGAATTAGTCTACGGTTGTTTAGTTAAACGTTTACGTGCAGGTTTTCCTTCCGCCCCATTAAAAACGAAAGCGTAGGGGTGTCGCTCCTTATAAAGGCTAGATTAAGAGATTGCAGGGTCGTCTGCAATTTATTGCCAAACCCATACCCAGCGCACCATATTTACGGCCAACTGCTGCTCTTCCATAGGGTTATCGGAGCTTCGTTGAAAAATATTTGTAGGAAGCACAAGGGAGTGCCTACTTCCCTAACGTTTATGAATTACTTGATCACATCAGTTGACCAGGCGCGAAAAATACGATATAGCAACTGGTAAGGTACTTGAAGCACCTGTAATTTCGTTAAAGTAATTTACCCCCTTTCGTCATAAATTAATACAAGAATGAATTTGATTATTACTGTTGATGCTCCATGCGTGAAGTAATATGTTCCACTGCATCTTTCAATTCTCACTTTTTCCCCCAGAGTCCTCTATCTACCAGGAAATAACTGTGAACTGTCAACCGACAGTTACATTGTTAAGCTAGTAGATTCAATTGTTCCTAGTCCTGAGGGATCGGTTAAAATGAGCAGATAATTATACAGTTATATGGAAGCATTCCTTGTATATAAGGAGTGCAAATTTGTTATATGAACAAGTGCCCGAAAAACCTGCCCTTTGTCTACAACTTCGCTTACACGTGTGATATACAAGCTAGAGTGCCAGCATAGCTGTCCTGTGACAATAACTCCAAACAGAACAGTTGCTTAATACGTACAGTAGTAAACATTTTTAACCTCTGATTAAATGACAAGTGGGGAATGTTGTAACTACTCTTTAGTTGCTAGTATCACCGTTCTTGTGGTTGTTCTGCGTCAGGTAGTGTGCTTGCAAAGCTACTCACCGAGCACGTAGTGTCAGTTCTATGTGTTTACGAACCTCGTTCCAGATACAATAAAATTAACTCAGTTTTTTTTATTTTAAATTGTATTCTGCAATGTTTATATCCTGATCACTTGATTCTATATCAGGACATAATATTCCAGATTAATTTTTATTTATTCCTCTTTTACATCTACCAATACGATTTATATTCTACATATTTTAAAATCTACGTTACTAATGCCATAACTAAAACTTCAAAGTTTTAGTTCTAGGTAACCAGTATTGTTACCCATAGGTAACCACTAAGTAACCAGTATTGGAAAGCAGCACTATGACTATTTTAACTATATTGTATAATTAAACCTACAGTTGCAACTGGTACCCAGTTAGTAATAAATTTTTACATTTCATTTATATTTCAAACAGCGTACTTTAGATGTCTTAACTTTTTTAATTAATTAATTTACCATTTTATACAATTTAATATCTAAAATCTTCAATTCTGCTGACGCTCAGTATCCCGCCTGCTCTCCAACAGGACCTAGACATCGGTAACGCTACCTTCCTTAAAGAAAAATATCCTTTCCCAATATATCATTTCATCTCGTGTATCGTCAGTGTGCACCGCCTGTGGTGCCTCAGTAGTAAAAATGGGCGTTAAACACTATTAAAAAAATTATCGCTGAGCTATGAATTCTTTCAATGAAATCAGGAATCGTTACTTCTACAGGATGCCCGGAACTTTCAGCATCGCTTGTGCTCATTATCTAAACTCATCAAACCATTCTAAGCAAAGGAGTAGATTCTCCGTAATGTTTGTCACTTTGTCTTTCTTTCTGCGAGCATTGTGCTTTTCAAAAAGTAAGGTTTTATTAACGTTTCACTACTTTGAAAGCTTGTTTATACTTTTAACATGAAAATAACTGTCAAACACAGACCTTGTATCGAAACTGTTTATAATCATAAACCTCTTCCCCAAGAATCACCGCGTTGGCAGGGTAACGTTGAAAACAACCTAGTACTACTACCTTTTAAAAGTTGATGACCCTATCGTAAAAGGTTCTAAATTCTTATTCTAACAAAAGGACTTGCTGTTAGAGCCCAGTCAGGCTTGTTAATAATCCTGTCTGATACCCTACATAAGCGTATTATTATTTAGCACATACATATAAGAGAACATTTTTTAAATCTCGTCGGAACACGAATACAGTACAACAAATGTGTTGGTTATTACGATAATGCTGGTAAACCAACATGTAATATTACACATATGCAATGGTATACTTTTCTAATTATTTTTTTTACTCTAAGCTAATACCTACAAATGAAACATTAACTTAATTAGAAATATCCATATCTGTAATAAAAAGTAATACACACACAAACAACATCGAAGCAAATCTGTTAATGGATGTTTTGTTGATATTACGTTTGTCATGAAATAATTTACCGACTTGTTCAGTTATTCTCTTGAACACAGATTTAAAAATATTCTGGCGTTTTCATTAGAAATGCTCCAATTCTTTTCGTTAACTCCATATTTCAGGGAATCAACATGGTGTTTTTCGTGTTTTTTAGACAAATTTTCGTATTTTCAAATAATTGAAATATTTCATTTTCCCGCTGATTTTGACATATGTTTTTAAGCGGTACGTTAATTTTAAATATTTTACAGATTTTTTCAAAATTATGAATCAGCATTTTTACGCTATTCTAATTTGTTCATTTAGTTAAACCTCAATAATTTTGTTGATATTTTATCTAAAGGGGAAAAACAGTTTCTAGTTGTTCAGTAAATACATAAATAAATAAACAAATAAAAGACAGAAAAAAAATCAGTAAGAAATGGAGAAGTAACAATAAGTTTTCTCCTTTTTCTAGTTATGAACTTTCTCTTAATATCTGAGCTTAATTGCAGTTTTTGATATAAATGCACAATTACACACAATTGTTCCACTGTATCAGAAACTGGGAAGCTTAAAAACTTAAATTTATCAACTATTTTCATATGATAAAAACTAATACAATGAAAAAGTATAATATATGTAATTATTTTAAAAATGTAGATTCAAATTTTTAAAATAAAAAACGAGAATTATATTTTTTCTCATTACAAAGTGGGGAAACGTGACAGGAGAAAAAAAAATGGAAGATTTATGTGACTGCTTCATGAAACTAGACGCCAGCATAAAGAGTGTTTTGTCTGTCAGCTGCGGAGCCGTTTCCTAACGAGCACTACCTACTCTACATTTTGCTTCCGTCTGCAGAAATTTCACAATGTTGCTGCAGTGAATTAATCCAACTGTCGTCGTTGTTCGGGAAGATCGACCGGCAGACACGTTACATGTGCCAGATGAGTGCCGAGATTGTTGACTCGGGGACAAAAGATGGTGTGTCGGGAGCTTTAGCGACCTTACGGGTGAGAGACTTGGCTTCATTATGACTCCAGAACCGGCAAGTTCAGTCTGGAAGCACCTGGTTCTCCGATACCATAGAAGGCAAAGTTATTAGTTCGGTAGGAAAAGTTGTGGTAATTTCGTTCTTCGACTGTCAGGGAATGGTTCAAGTCCCCCCCCCCCCGTTAATGGGAAGTATTACAAAACTCCTGACCGAACACATCGCAAAAAATGCCTTGAGCAGCATTCGTCTGATTTGGCGCCCTCACCATGATAATGAACATCCCCACCTTTGGAATGTTGTTACTCAACGTTTAGCCGGAATGTGCGCCCCATCCCCCATACTGTCTGAACCATTCCGTGTGACTTTTTCTGTTCCCTCGTCTCAAAAACTTGGGGTAAGCATTTTGCTTCATCAATGACTGTCGTGAAGAAGGCGGAGGCGGTATTGAAGACTATGTCAAAAGCGGATCTCAGCATACCTGATATATTAGGTCAAATGTATACACCTCAATAGAGATGACTTTGAAAAAGGCCGAACCAACCTTGACCCTGCCTAGTACACTTTGAGAGTCAAAAATGATTCTGTGTTTATCGACTTTCCTTCTTATATTAAAAACTTACAACTTTCTTACTATTCAATACAACTAATTCTTTTCTCATGAAAAGTAGTCATAAGAACCTAGAATAAAATGCAGCTTATCTTTAATCGATTTTGAGATAAAGTATTTTCAATTTCAAATCTTAAAACGCAAAGACTCGCATAATAAATTGTAAAAAAAAAAAAAAAAAAAAAAAAAAAAAAAAAAAAAAATACTCCATTTAACTAGGAAGCACATCAACTTTGAAGATAGCAAATTACAAACACGCGGATCGAATAAAACTGTTCTGTTTAAAGAAATAGCAATTTTAAACACTGATCAACATTTTACATCTTTAAAATAAGTTTACACAGCCTGTGTCAATGGTGTCCAGCCACCTCCACCTTTCAGCGAGGTTACCATTAATCAAAACAGATGCTGATCTGAAGGCGCAAGACCAAGGGTATACGCCCAGTGTGATAGTAGTTTGAATTCTTCATATTCCTGAATATTTTTTTACTGTTGTTCGAGTGGTATGGGGTCAGGCATTATCCTGGTGCAAGAGAATTCTATTTCAATTAACTAATGACGAGTATCTCTGTCTCAAAACTCCATTATCTCGTTCCAGTTGTTGAGAATAAAGATTCACATCGACTGCGTAATTGCATTGGCAAATGTAGTTCTCAAACACACATTAGATTAATATTTTACATTTGCTTTCTTCATGACGATACTTATGTTAAATATAAAACATATGTAAAGTTATAAATCAGTTTATATGATGAATTAATTTGTCATCTTATTTTAAAGCAATAAAGAGAAAATTAAACGCAACAGTACTTTTTTAAAATTTTGGGGTTTTCAAGTACACCTTTAGTCCTAATAGTTCAATTTCCCTAATTTTCAGAAACTCTTTTTCTTATTTACTTAAATGGTATATGTCAAATTTTGTTTTAAAAATAACTATTGGTGCCGATAGGCGATTTTTAATTTTGATTTTCAGCCCCCCCCCCCCCAAGCTTGATTTCCCTGAAACTGTTTTTCTTATTCTATTTAAATGGCATATACGGGGTTTCTCTGCGAAACAAATATTAATCCCACTAGAGCGATTTTTAAATTTTGGATAAAGCCCCCCCGCTCCCTGCTTATAGTCCAGTTTCATTGATTTTCAAAAACTGTTTTTCTTATTTGATGTCAATAGTGTAGACTAGTTTTTTGTGAAAAAACAATTATTGGTGCTGCTAGAGCGGTTTTTAATCTTTGGGTTTTAAATACCACCCCACTCCTAATCGCTTGATTTCACTGATTCGATGTTTCTTATTCTATTTAAATGGCACATACGGATTTTCGTTGCAAAACATATATATTAATGTCACTAGATGTGTCAAATGTCACTAAATGTTGGGGTGCAGGCCAACCCCCCTCTTAATGCCCCGACTTCCCTGATTTTAAGAAACCATTTGTCTTATTCTATTTAAATTATATATAGGGAGTTTGGTTGTGAAAAATTATGTATTAATGCCACTAGACCCATTTTTAAATTTTGAATTTAAGGTAACCCCCATTTCCGTTATATTCCGCTTCACCTATTTTCGAAAACTACTTTTCCTACTTTATTTCAATTGCATCTACAGAGTTTCCTTTAAAAACGTTTAAAATTGCAGCAGCTAGAGCGATTTTTAAATTTCGATATAACTCCCAAAGTTTTTCAGGTATATCCCCCCTCCTAGTGGCCCAGTTACCATGATTTTCGAAAACTACTTTGTCAGTATGTTTTAAAGATTTTTAATCAGTTTCCTAGAGATAAAGCAAAAATTGCGGCCGCTAGAACGATTTTTCAATTTTGTTTATAAAATGTTTCAAAAATTGCAACCGCTAGAGAAAGAGAGAGACACACACGTGTTTGTGTGTGTATATTTTCATTTTTTTTTTATTGTAGTTGCCCGGTAGGTACGATCGATGCAGATTTGGATAGATTAGTAAAAAATATTTCCATAGGTACAACCGCAATAGCTTTCATTCTTTCGGAATTTGTTAAAAATCGACATTTCTATGAGATAACTTAATATCTATATTAACAGTTCTTACACTCCATTTCTTAATCATTTTTATCTGGTACGTTGAATTCGAATCAAAAATATAGTTAAATTATTCATTTTAAATCGGAATTATAGAGTTTTAATTCGTTTTTTTCATTAGTAAAAATACAAAAATCTTGCTGAATTCTCAGAAAAAAGAAGAAAACATATACAGAAAGAAGTAACAAATGACTGGTTTGGTTTAAGTTCTGCAAACATAACGATGACATATGAAGTGACGTAAGATTAGATTTAAGGAAACACAAAGTTAGCGCAAGTGGTGTTGTCTCTTGTTGAAACATTAGGAAAAAAACACTTAAAACATAAGTTTCACTTTTAATATCTGCTTTATAATAAATTTCTTGTACCAATGCTAATTAAATACTTCTAATTTGCTATCGCATAGCTTTTGTCGTTTCCAAAGCATGAAAACTGCTGTTGTGTTTTGTCTTATCTACAACAGAACAAAATTCAAACCTTATATGCACTTCTCTCACTTCTCCTGTGCCGGCGGCGAAAACGCATTTCCCTCTGCACGAAATGAAATTTCCCCACTGCTTATTTCTTTCCTCAAATTTTTCGATATTTATGCAAATGACTATCAGTGGAGGAGGAAATTTACCTTTTTCCCTCATATTTATGCTGCAATAGCTCAAGTTGGTTAGAGGACTGAATTGCTACGACTGGGATCCTCAGTTCGAGAATGCCAAATGTGATGCACTAGCTGGGAATTTTACCTGCCTATTCCAGATGTGGAAGGAATCAAACTAGAACCCAATTCCTAAAATTTTCTCGAGTCTCTCAAAAATTCCTAGTCCTTTATATAAGATAAAGAAGAAGACCAAAACAAAATGTTTACTTACATTATTTATTAATTTATTTATATACCCTGTCAGGAATTAAGGCAACCTCTTCCACTTTACCAGGCGAATAAAACCAGCGAAAATATAGAGGGCAATATATATATATATATATATATATATATATATATAGCCACATTAAAGTTATATATTGCGTGTAAATATTATATATTTTAATATAGTTAGAAATTGTAGAAAAGATAATGCTAAAAAAACACTTGTATCATATTTTTTTTCGAGTACAAATTGGAAGGAGAAGAAGAAGAAGAAGAAGAAGAAGAAGAAGAAGAGGAAGAGGAAGAAGAGGAGGAAGAAGAAGAAGAAGAAGAAGAAGAAGAAACGAGAGACTAACTGCTGTAGTTTTTAGAAGTGAGATGACAATTTAATATACGCTTATATTTCTTTATTGTCTGATAATCTCTGACTTCAGGAGGAAGGGAGTTCCAGATTCTGGTTACTGACACGCTGAATGAGGTTGAGTAGAAATGTGTTCGTTGACGAGGCATAGACAGTAAAGTTATATTCCGAGTTCGAGGTATAGACAGGTATACGAAGTGAGAGGCGATATATTGAAGAGTGGAGATGCGGAGCATTTTGAACAGGATCGTAAGGAAATGGAGAATCCTACGTTCTTTCAGAGATTCTAATGAAATTATTATAGAGTTAAAAAGTGATGCAATACATTTTTCCACCACTGTATCTACGTGTCAAGGTCTTTCTATGCATGATATTTTCGAGGCTGGAATGACAATCTATATGTATACACCATGTGTGCACACAGCATATTTAGTTACCTGACAAGTGACTGACCCAGAGGATAAACAGTAAAAAAAAGTAGAAGGAAAAAAATCAACGAAAGCCAACTTTCTTGACCACCTAATACAAAAGGTGTTTCTTTTTCTTTGGTTAGCCCCCCCCCCCCCCCCCCCACTTTCTCACACAATTCTTTGCTACACTTTATCCAGGTTATTTATCAGTTTTGAGCAATCGTGCGTTCATTCTTCAATTATTTTAGGCTGTTTCACAGATTTATCTTTCAATCTACATTCTTCCATGTACGTCACGTTCTGTATTAACTGGGAAGCGGCAAAAGGAAGTTGCTCGCTTTAGTAAAATATTATACCGAACTTGTTTTCACTAACTAAAAAAATGTGTTTAATACTTCAAATATATGTAGTTTCATAATAAATATCGGTTTTGTAATTTTGATGTTTTGTTAAAGATTAATGATTTTCTTTCGTTTGGAATTGTTCATTATCTGATGTCATGGTTGTTACCAGTCATCAGGTGTTAACACCCAATCATAAATTGGAGGCAACAAAGTTTGAGGTTAGAGTTCTTCTAAAGCACTACTGGAAACAAGATTATAAAGCTACTGTCGCGGTGAAGGGGGGGGGGGGGGGAAATGGTTTTACTAAGGTATTGAGAACAACACAAAGTTATGTAAAAACATTAGATAAAAGTTTTGCAGGTTGTCAGAAGAACTTGGTGTATCAAATGATACCATACATCATCACATTAAGACACTCAAACAAAATACAGAAGCTGTATCTCACGAATTGACTCCTGAACAGACCCAACGCAGAGTGAATATCTGTCATCAGCTTATTCCAAATACCATGGATGGCAACTCTGATACCTCAAAACAGTGACTCGATCCCTGGTTTGACCCCATAACGTTCAAAAATCATGGGGAAAATTCAGGAATTGGGAGGGATTGAACTGCTAACACACCCGGAATTTGCGCCTTCCAATTATCATCTGTTTTGATCCATGGCTCATTCCCTGCATGCAAGAAAGTTCGAAAACGTTGAAGCTGTCGAAGTGGATCACCGAATTCTTCGCTGCAAAATGCAGACGAGGGATAACAAACTTCGGTGAAAGGTGTCTCAAGACTATCTATTGAGCTTAGCTTTGAAGATTAGTTTAATTTATTTTAGAAACGTAATTTAAATGCAATTTTATTTAAAAAGTTGCATTATTTATAACAGTCTATAGTATGCACCTGACTAGCAAGATACTGAGCTGACAGTTAATTGGGACAGGTTGTAATTCACCACTGGGTTTTTACAGACTTAGTGAGCATATTTGTCAATCTTACATCAATAAATAGCGAGATCACATAAAATGTTGTGAAAATAAGCAATATAATTAAAAATTCACAATGAAATGTTTAGAAATTTATAGTAATACTATAAATAAACCATAACTGCACGATAAATTAAAATATTTTTGTCGCTATAAAAATAAATTCATACAAATATGAAATTTTTCAATCCTGAAAATTTTCCGAGAGATAATAAATAATTTCTAACTCAGGCGTTAATGTGTAAGCTATAATTTCAGTTCTTACTTCTCATTCTGCCGCTCATCGTTTGTGTCTAGAACAAATTTTATTCCTAAACTATACCCTTAGTCTTTGTAAAAGTTCGGCTGATTTTACGCCCACCCACATCGGGTTAACGAATAAGTTAGTGGTGTTTTTGACTGGGATAAAAAATTTTATTCGAGATTAAATTAATATAGAAAGCAATGTAATATATTCTCCTCCATTATCTATATGGGGAAGTGGAATAATCTCCTAACCAAACTCCTTAATAGCTGTTTTCGTCATGTTAGCGGAGTTGGGCGTGCATTATCGTGTTGTATAAGCACTTGATGCATTCTTCCCTATCTTTCTTCTGATTACTTGATGCTGTTCACGACTAACCAATGACGAGCAAGCAGAGATGCACAAAAGCCACCCGCTGATTATTGTTGTTTTCACTTAAACTGTGCGATCCCATACACTGGGCATTTTAAACAGTCCATGGAATGCAAATGTCGCACGATGGTTGAGAGCGCACATCTGCTGTTCGGATTGTTTGACGTGGATAATTATGGATTAAAGATCTCAGAAGGTCTTCATCAAAACCCGAGTCTTCCTGAATGCGGCAAATCGCTCACGTCAAAGTGGCTCTCTTTGAAACTTTGCCGTACTTCCCGTAGACAGCGCAAATGCCAAGTCGCTTCAGCTGCCTTGCTCCTATATTAAATTCTAAAAGAAGAATATGCCACAAGCGTTCGTGGTTATTTTTTTTTTTTTTTTGTACCACTTGACACTAGTTCACAAATAGCGCAAATTTTCTCCAAACCTGCAAAATTCAAGGCGTATTTTCAAGCAAACGTTCCAGAAAACGAATGACAGATGACAAACGGTAAGCAGTGTCCGAGCAACGAGGTTTTGTCGTGAACAGAAACGCTACGAACTTAATGCCGCTATCTGTGAGCTAAAGAAGACGACCCATTTGCTCTCAATGTTCACAAATAACAAAAGAATGTGATTATCTTATTTTATTTTGAAAGCCTGTATCTATACGTAAACAAATAAATGACTAACGATTCACATTTTCTTACACCAACCATATTGGTAAGTTTGACGAAAATGGCTCTGTAGATAGGAATATACTGGGTGTTATTTCCAGATCATAACATAGCTTCGCAGTGCTGTGGAACGCACTATCCTAGAGTCATCTTCCGGCCTTTTGTCAAACCTTTCACCAAGTTGATGGATCACCGCTGTCGGAAGCTTTCAAAGCCGCCTTTCTCATAATGGCCCTCCCGTTTAATGAAATTTGCTTTGTAAGTCCTTCAACTTGGGCGTCTCTCTTGCAAAACATTTCTGAACTTGATAGAGCAGCTGCTGTAGAAATTTTTGGCCATATTTCCACAGTATTAGTTTTTACACACATCAAAATTATCTAAGCGATGTAGCATCTTTTCTCTTCTTCAATTGAAAGTTTCTAACAGTTTTGAATGGAATATCACTATACAAGTCATGTAGATATTATTTGCAATACTTACGTTGATAATACAACATGGGATGCCACATAATGAACGCCATATTTGAAAAGTGATAATATATGTAAGTCAATAAACACAAACACTGACATTGCCATCAAGCAACTGTCCTGCACGGCTTCGTTGGCTCACCTTCACTATGTTGGCAAATTTTTCAACGACTCTAGAGCAAAGTTCCGGCTGATTTTCACCCATGACATGTCTAATTTCTTCCTTGAGTTGAGGGATGGTTTTTGTGGATTGTCCACACAAAAACAATATTAAAATTCGCTGCAAACTGCTTCTCGGAACGGTCAATTGTTGAGAACAGCTGCGAATCGACATAATTGGGCTCCTTGAGATGAGGGCAATATTTTCTACTGACCGACAAGAACGTCCAAGTACTTTGATGTTCTCTGTCGATTCTGTATCTTCAAACTTCCTTACCAGACTCTGCACTGTTGAGACGTTAGGCGCATATCGTCTACCAAAAATTACCCTAAGTCTTCACGCGGTCTCTGTATAACATTCACCATACTTAAAATACATTTTCTGGATCTGGACACGTTGATCCTTCGTGTATGGCTCCATTTTAGCTGCTAACAATACACACAAACAATCTTGAATCGCAATACAAACAGATGACAGTCTGTTATTTTTCAGGTCCGGAAACCTAACAAATGGACAGAGATACTCAATTTAAAAATCGCGTTCATTTTGGGACACCCTATACAATAGCCTACACACGCGAAATTTAGATGTACAATAATAGGAAAAGATAAATTAAAAAAAATTGAAGTGCTTATACAATATTCTCTGTAAATATAAATACCGCCAAGGGTGACCGAGGTTATTAAGGTGCGGATTTTGAGCGGAAGGTCTGGGGTTCGATTCCCGTTGTCCTCAATTCTCATAAATGACAGGTGCCGGGGAGGTGCCTTAAATTTAGGCCTTCCTTTAAAAAATGTCCCCAATTTATCGTTTCATTTCATGTATCATCTGTGTTCACTGCCTGTGGTGCCTCAGTAGTAAAAACGGGCATTAAATACCATTGAAAATATAATGCAAATGCAACAATGCACCTAATGCATTGTATGAGGTGCAGTTAAATTATAACACCTCCTCCGATTTGTTTTCTCTCTCGCTAACGAATCACACGAAAACTATGAAACTTGTGTCACTCCTCGACGCATCTCCCTGCAGTCGTACACATTTTTCATAATGTCGATGCCATGATTCTATGGCCGCTACAAACGCTTCTGTAGGAGTCTGTTTTGATCACTGCAAAATGGCTGATGCAATAGCGGCACGGCTAGTGAATGTGCAACTACGGAGAGAGTCTTTCATCGTTGGAAACAGCCAAAAGTCGCTAGAAGCCAGTCGGGTGAGTATGGAGCATGAGGAATCACTTCATGAAGAAACTGCTGTGTCACATTCGCCCGTTGCGCTGGGGCGTTGTCTTGGTGGGAGAACACACGTGCAGCTTTTTCCGGTCGTTTTTCACGCAATGCTGGAAGTAGCTTCTTCTTCATAGTATCTTCGTAGGATGCGTCTGTCACCGAAGTGCCCTTTGTAACACAATGAGTAAGGATTACTCCTCGCTGTCCCAGTACATGGGCACCATAATTTTTCTGCACTGGCGCTTACCCGACATTTTTTGGTGGCGGTGAATGTGAGTGCTTCCATTGAGCAGACTGGTGCTTCGTTTCATGATTGGTAAACGGCATCCATGTCTCATCCATTGTCAATCCATTAAGAAAAACCTCTCATTCATGCCGTCATCATGCGTCAACATTGCCTGGCAACATGTCACGCGCGCATCCTTGTGGTCGTCCGGCAGCATTTCCGGCACCCATCTGGAAGACACTTTTAGCATTTTCAGGTCTTCATGCAGGATTGTGTTCACAGATCCCAGGAAATATCAACTTTGGAGGCGGCGTGTTCCACACGCATTCGGCTATCCTCGGAAACAATTTCTCCCCTCGCTCAATCATCTCGATACCGGCTTGTGCGAGGCCGAGATTGCCATGGTTTGCAGTCACAAGACGATCGGCCTTACTTGAACTGTCGCACCCATGAACGCACATTAGACACATCCATGACAACATCACCACATGTCTCACTCAACTGATGACGAATTACAGTCGGTGTCAAACCACGCAAATGGAGAAAACAAATGACTACACGCTGTTCCTATAATGAAAGCGTCACCATTTTGAAGTATTGAAAAACGGTCCTCACTCTCGTTGTTGCCGCTAGAGTTCTGTGTGCCATACAGAGCTGCCATCTCTGTCACGCATTGACAACGAGTGCCCGCGTATTTTAAAACAAACCGCATGTTTCTATCTGTTTCCAGTTATGAGAAAAAAAAATCGGAGGTGTTATTACTTGAATGCAGTTCATAATGACACCATATAGAACCGAAGTTACAAACAATAGTACCATAACAATCGCTTCAATATAACCGGAGATAATTTCTTCTACCTCCGTCTTACTACTTCATTGATGTTGCCACATCTCTATCAGGTAGCTTACCAATTGTCCTCACGAGGCTGGTTGACCCGGTCCAGATCTCCCTTTACAACAATTCATAAGTAGGTACCGGGAATCGAACCCGGATTTACCAATGCTAACCAGTAGACCAAGGAGGTGATCATGTTAACAATTAAAAAAGATTTATTTTTTGAGCTACAGACTATAAAATATGTAGTAACATTTAAAATTGTAGGAAGGAAAACGATGTATCAAGCAAGCTGACAATGCTCGCCGGCTCGCGCAGCATTCTGGGTTGCTGTGGAAGCTGTGCATTCAATCAACGACACGCATTTCTCCCTCTTCTTGGTGTGGTCAACTGTTCGATCCTCCTTTTGGGCTGTATTTGCTATCTCGGAGTATAAAACAATGACCTGCCGTTGCTATGACGACAGCTATGAAACAAGTGACTGTATCTCAGAGGATACAGGTATAAAGTAGCGCGTTCTTATGTCAGCATTCAGAAATAGTTTTAAATTTGACTTAAAAACAGCCGTGCCTTACTGCTGCACCTGAGAAGCAGGTCCTGGTACAAAGTTTCGTTTCAAAGCTTGCAATTTCTAATCCAAAGCATGTTTTGACGCCTGCTGTTGTCAGGATACGTAATTTCTTTGTTGGGCCGCTAAGTATAAGGTTATATTCTTGAACAATGAATGTTTCGGCTCGACTACCCATTGAGAAAGAGTCAGTCAATGTAGAGGATGTACAGGCACAACCAAAATATTAAACCAAAAAGAGGGATAAACAAAGAAAGGTAAAGAACTGAGTAACACAGTATGCCATGACGTCGCTATTGTCTGCATGTTACATGACACTAAGCTCGCGACATAAAGATTTCAGACAGGAAATCCCCGACACAATACGGCATCACACCGGATTTGAATCTTGCTGCTGTTTGCGCATTCCAATCCCGCGGGACTCACCTCTAATCCTTTCCCTCGGGATGCAAGCCCGTCTGTTTTGTTGTCCGTGGATATCTTAACTCTCTCACGTACCTACTGCGTTCGCATTCTCCTTCACTCAAGATCGTGCTAGTCATGTGCTGCTTTGGTGGCGTTCGGCATGTACTAACATGTAAATTGTTATTGAGGACATAGCACCTGTTGCGTCCAGGGGTTCTCCGCGCCTTGTCTCGTCTTCAACTAGCTTATGATTAAAAAATGTAATATGCTCTCTTCTTTAGATCAGCGATATCCATTGCGCGGCCCTCGATGATATTTACTGTAGTTCTCCAAGTAATTATTGTATACATTTGCCCCAATGAGTAAATTACTCAACCACAGTAGAAGCCAAAACATTGTATGGGACGAAAATTAGGCCTTAACGAAACTGTGTGGTATTAGGGAAACAAAATTACAATTCTTGCAATCTATAAGTATTACAAAAAAGAAACCACATTTTTAAAAGTATCATTATTATTATTATTATTATTGAGATTAAACCACAAAAATTAGTGCTATACTATTAATCAAATTAAATGCACAACCACTAATGGACAAAGCTACACTGTGTCGATATTTTAAACATTTTTAAATGTAACCACGTTTATGAGCTGAATTCTTGATATCATCTTTACATTCACTAAAATAGAGAGAAATAACAGAAAGTTTCGAATTACGTTGTGTATTTAAGATGATGTTCATATGTTTGAATAAAACAGAAACATATTACTATTTAAAAACAATTACAATGTATTAAGTAAATATACACAATCAACAATAAACAATAGAAAGTTTCATCTACTTTCATTGACTTTGAAATTTAATTTAAATGTTATTGTAGTAAAAACCTGTAACGCAAATGTTTACTGAAGGTTATAAAGAGCGCTCTTACATACAAATATAATTCTCACACACATATTAGATTAATATTTCATATTTGTTATCTTCACGACGATACTTTTGTTAAATTAAAACGTGTGTATCGTTATAAATACAATTTATGTACTGAATTAATTTGTCATTTTATTTTAAAACAATGTACAGAAAATTAAACGCAGAGAAAGTTTTTTTTTAAATTTCGGTTTTCAAGTTTACCCCTACTCCTAAAGATCTATTTTCTCAATTTTCAGAAACTATTTTTCCTATTTTATTTAAACGGTATACCGAATTTTCTTGTGAAGAAAAAAATATTGGTGCCGATAGCGATTTTTAAATTTTGGGTTTCATGTACACCCCCACTTATGATAATACGATTTCCTAGATTTTCAGGAACTATTGTTTTTTATTTTATTCAAATGGTATATACGGAGTTTCTTTGCGAAAAAGCACATTTTTGTACCATTAACAATAAGTTTTAAATTTTAGGTTTAGGTAAATTCCCATTCATAAAGGTCCGATTTCACTGATTTTAGGAACTATTTTTCTTTTATTTTATTTAAATGGTATATAAGGAGTTTCGTTGCGAAGAAGCACATATTTGTGCCGTAGTTTTTAAATTTTTGGTTTCAAGTAAACCCCCCACTTCTAATAACAGATCACTGATATACGGAAACCTTTTTTTTTTTTTTTTTTTTTTTTTTCGATTTAAATGTTATTTGCCGAGTTTTTGTGAAAAAAGTAAACATTGGTGCCGCTAGAACGATGTTTAAGTTTCCAGATAACCCCTTCCCTCTTCCTGTTAATTCGATTTCAACGGCACACACCAAGTGTCCTATAAAAAATTAAATTTTAAAATTCTCTTTAATCTCCACTCGTTCAGACACATCCCCAGTCCCAACAGCCCGATTGCCATGATTTTCGAAAACCATTTTGATCAATTTATAAATGTTTCAGTTTTGAGACTTTCAGTACCAAAAATGACAGGTATGTGCCAGATGCTTTACAGAAGTTGCTGAACAGGCTTCAAGGGTCCAGAGTAACCAACATCCTGCATCTGTCATGGTGTGGTGGGGTATGAACTACCAAGCTACCACGGAGCTCCATTTCTAAGAGGAAAAAAAAAAAGTCACAACATTGGCCAAAGTGTACCAGGAGACATGTCCGAGAGACTGGTCAAGAACCTTAACACCCTCTTCTAGCAGGATTCAGCCCCAGCACATAAATCTCGCCAACTCAGGAGTGAATGTTTCTGACTTTATTTCGAACTCGGATTGGCCTTCTGCAAGTCCGGACCTATACTCCTTGTACTACAAATTGTGATACAATCTTCAAGAGATGTCTTGCAAGAAGAGACATCCAAATATTGAAAAGTTGAAGCGTTCTCTTCGAAAGGCTGCAGGAGATTTCCCGTGGAAGTGTTGCGTTATGCAATGTATGAGTGGACACAAAGACTTAAGCACTGTGTGCGTTCCAGAGGTGGTTATACTGAACAATTATACGTGATTTTGATTTATTACATACCCATTTAATAAATATTATTAGTATATAAATACATTTCAAACCATTTTGGGTATATGTATTGGAAACTTAGTGAATATATGGTAAGACTAAATACATATTTCTCTTTCCTGAAATTAAAACTTGATTTTTTTTTATCTTTTGTTTATTGTCACTTTGCATTGGTCCTTTTGTGAGGTCTGTAGGTTGCGGGCCGAATATTATAAGTCTGAATGAAATGAAATAATTAATGATGGTGCAATTGAGCGCGGAGTGCTTGACACCTTAAAGCTATCTCTAGCATTCATCTTCTGAGGGTAAGGAAAAAATCCGGAAAAGAAACCTTACCCAGACAATTAAAAGATCTTATCGTTATTAATAATATCGCGAGGGTGCCAAAATGTATACACTCTTTTACAGTATATATTTAATATATTTCAACAGTAATGTGTAGTATATGTTCTGTAAACAGATGTGACTCACATTACGTTATACTAGCGTTGCTACAACAAAATGGAACCAAGATTATCGTTTGAACAGCGAAAGGCAATTTTGAAGCGGTATTGAAAAACCAAGAATGTTGAAGTTCAAAGGGAATGGAGACGAGTGTACAGAAGAGAATAACCGTTGGACTTCTACCTATGGTGAACTCTTAAGGATGTAATACACTGTAGAAAACCAGTTACACTGACAGCACTTCGGGAAGAAATTGAAACGGCATGTACTGCAATCGCTGAGGACACTTTCGCAAACGTTGCTCAATCAGTAGTTCAACGTACTCAGAAGAGTATCGACACCAATGGTGGGAATTTTGAGCAACTGTTGTAACTGTAAAAGTCTAAGATGATTAGTGCTCATCATTTTCTGTTTGTGTGAATTACGTTTTGTTATTTTAACACAGTTTTTTCTTTACTTGAAGTGTGTATACATTTTTGGCAACCTCTGTATTTTGTTCTCTTTTTTACAGCCTGTAGCTTCTTTTGATGTTATCATTCTTTAATTTACCATTTTTTTTTTATTATTTCTCATTTTAAACGACTTTACTAGGAAAATGGTTGTCATCTTTATATGCTTATCTGTAAACTTTTATTTCTAAACCGAAATGTACTTATGTATACTTTCTAAAAGATATATATATTTTAAACTTTTCTTAGTTTTTTGTTTGTTTGTTTTTTTAAGGTTCTCTATGAAAGCAAGAGAAAAATAAAACAATAAAAGCGCCGTTTCTAGTTTTAGCTTATTCACACTTTTTTTCCCCTCTACTTTTCATTTTCTCCTCTTTATTCTTGTCGTCAGCCCCTCACATTCATATCACGTGACCGCTCAGTGAGGAGCAAACTTTTCCCATCATCAAAATCAACTGCTGCCCCCGGTCCTAATATCCACCCATAGCTCGCTCGCTATATACACTCCAAGTGGAGAGAATGCTCTCTTTCCACGGCCTCCTATAGAGCATTGTGACCTTCTACATTAAGCACCACGTTCTGGGAATGTCGTGTTTTCCCGTTGCCATGGCTGCATACACCCACGTCTTGTTTAGGATTTCTTCAATTATCTACCACATAGGCAAAGTACACTATTTATGTTTGATCTCCAATGTTTGATGAAAGGTTTTTCTCTCTTTTAATTTAGAATAGCTGTGAATGTGTTGTTGATATGTCTCAATGTGTTTAAATCAACACTCGAATAATATATTTCATCATACAAATTAAGGAATGGATTTTTAAACATGCTTTAAACTTAGATTCACATATGAAAATAGCATTGGCATTTATTATAACGGGCTAGGAAAACTATTGATGTCATCGGGAAACCTTCTTCAAAAGTAAAGAAAAACTAAACAAATAAATTAAGCTCTCTTCTGGTATTAAACTCTAGATCACCACTAGACAGCTTTGCAGCGTTTCACCTATTCAAACAGGATATTAGATGAAAATATATGTCTTCGTTAATTATCCTATCTAAGTAGCCAAAACACGTATCTAAAATTAGGAGCACAATGAAAGCATCAAGTAATAAAAGAACTAACAACGACGCATTGACAAGGTGTCTCTTAAAAAACTAAAAGATGCTATCTGCACATGCAGTATAGGCCTTAAATTGCTTTTCCCTCTACGCAGCCGATCTCTGCCGGCCCTCAACTAAAATAACCTTAATGCAACTGTTTTTGTGCGACCAACTGTCAAATGCCGACAGCTTATAGAGATCCGAAATGTGTCACTACAGGGCAACCAGTGGATTTATGAAGATTGTGAAATGCAGATAAGATATGAATACAGAGTGATTTTAAAGTCATTCCCTTGTTCCGGAGGTCGATAGAACAATAATCATGACAGACATAGAGGAAACGCTTATATCATTGGATAGAGTATCTCTCTAAGTTTCGTATATATCTTACAGATGTTCCACAAGTCCTCCGTGATGATGCAACAGATATCAATCTGTGGTCAAGCTCTTGCCACTCACCTCCCAACATCTGACGGTCGATACGAGCGACTGAATGCGTGAACTTCTCTCGCAGCTGTGCTAAATCATGTGGCAAAGGTAGCACGAACACGTGGTCTTTGACTAACCACATAAGAAAAATTACTTGGGGTAAGGTCATGGAGGGCTCAGAGTCATCTCGAGCACCACGTCCAATCCAACGACGAGAACTTTCAGCATCGAGGTGCTCATGGCCATGATGAAAATGAGGTGGATTCCCATTTGCTGATAAATAAAGTCTGGCTAATGCATGTAATTATGGCATTAGCCACTGTTGAAACGTGCCTAGGTACACTGAACCGGTAACAGTTTTAACCGCAAAGAAAAAAAGGACCGCACACTTTTGATAAAGAAACAGCACAAAACACATTGACTTTAGAAATCACGGACGCGTTCTGCCACAACACCAGGTGTTTCTGCGCTACAAATGCGTACACTGTGACGGTTCACTTTACCGGACACATGAAACATGGCCTTGTCACTAAAAATCAGTTTTTCGGTAAAACCGTTTTCTTCTAGCCGCTCTTGAAAATCAACACAGAATTGAGACGATTGAAATCCTCGGGACTCAGCGTCTGCAACAACTGTATCCAGTATGGTTTCACTTGACGTATAATACGTCTGGCAGTTGACTGCGATATAAGCAATTATTGGCTCGTGCGATGTGTCGACATTTTAGGGCTCCTGACAAATGGTTCACAAGCTCAACGGTCTCAACCGACACTCTTGACCGGCCTATTTATTGTCCATCAAACAAGTAGCTAGTCGCTTCAAACTTTTCGTACCATGCACGAAGTGTTTTAGTTCTTGTTGATATTTCACACTAAATCGTCATTGTACCGTCACAACGAACTCACCTTAAGCGAATTGCAACGCGCAGAAAGCACAGTGAACGCCGTGTTTTCGCTACGCTTGAACTTATTTATCCGAAGTAGAAAGGTTTCGTTCAGGTTAGGCAAAATCCGCTCATGACTTTCTTGCTGTTTCTGTCCCAGGATAAAGAAATTATTCAGTTCATAAATTTCAATCTAATGCACTGTTTACTGTCATTCGCAAAGGTTGTGTTTAAACAACTACTAAAGATTGGATTAACATCAGAATGCTTTGTGAAAATAGAATATTGATCGAGAGCATATTATCAGAAATACAGCAGGACGAAACAGGTTGTAAAGTACAAAAAAGGCATAATGTTTAATAGTCCACGAATATCGTTTTTTATATGCCTATGGTAGTCACCAATAGAAAAAGGAATATTTGTCATAAACCCGGAACTGGTCATTGTTATTCAAACAAAGAGAAAGGACATAGAAATTTAGAGGAAGTGCGCGTTTTCTTCAAGGCAAAAGTCTGAAATGGCAATGACTGCACGTTAAACTGCCAGAACATGGCGCTCTTTCAGTACGTCCCAAAAACTTAAATCATTTTATAAAATCAAGGAGGCTATGAACATAATGGATAACCTTTGTTTCACCCCCACGGATGACCGAGGTCGTGAAGGCGTGGACTGGTAAGCGGTAGGTCTGGGGTTCCATTCCGCCACGATCGGCCTTCCTCACAGAGGTTTTTTTGCAGGTTTTCCTCAGTTTTCATAAATGGCAAATGCCGGAGAGGTACCCTAAACTTAGGCTTGGAAGTTTCCCTCCTTTAATTAAAAAAATCCTTTCCCAATTTATCATTCCATCTCAAGTATCCACCGCCTGTAGTGCCCCAATCGTAAAAACATCAGTTAAACACTATTAAAAAAAAAACTTATTTTAGGAAGCTGTAGGGTTAGGATGAGGCAAAGGAACATTTGGGTAAACGGAAATTTTTTCTGCATTTTAGGATATTTTACATTTTATATTGCCAATTCCACTTTCTGCATTGTGATATGTTAAAGTAGACTGTGGGTACAGTGTGGAAGGAATTATCAATAAATATATATTCAAGTTACTGCGGCCATCCGCGCATTTGAGTATAATAGGTAAGCCATTTATTCCTTTCATTTACCTTGACTTATAAAAAAAAATAGCCTATTTTTGTGTCATCATCGTGGCGAACTTTACTGCTATCAACCAGATTGATTTTTAGTAGGTAAAATCTAGATGTTATAGTTGGGGACGGACGGACTGATAATGCTGGGGCAAGAGCATGCTTGTGAATTGTATAATCTCAATGCATATTTCTAGAATTATGTGAACAATAAATATAAATGTTAAGATAAAATATATTAATTAATTTTCCGATGTTCCTGTAGGAATGTTCATTACATATCCTCTCGTAATTCAACTCAACTAAAGGGGTGTTTTTCTTTCTTTCTGTATTTTAATGAATAAACTGAGAAGGAATTGAGCATTGAGGCTCTGTAAAAAGATGATACTGTAAGTGTCATGGCATGTGTTTCTGTAACAGGCCATTATGTGCCTCAGTGGGAGCAGTTTATAAGTGTGTAGTCACCTGACCAGTCATTCTCATTCTTGAGGGTCAGTCCCTCTAGTGTTCATTGCGGTACCACATTCATTGTGTTAATGATGGAAATGATCCTTATTTTGAATGTGGTTATTGTAGCCTCGAGGGTAATGTTTAAACGCTGTAGTGCAGCTTTGCGCCAACCATTGCGGGGGTGGGGGTGGACATTTGAACCTTACATTGTTCTTCTGTATATTATACTTCATGCAACAATGTTTCGTTAATTGTGGTTTTGTAGTATTATAGCATAATGTGCAAGTAAAAAGGTACCGCATTTAAAATTAATATTATTTGTTTTATTTAACCGTGATTTTGAAATACAACGCTACAGTTTCTATTTGCCCCATCCTTGTCCTATTTTGTGTGTTTTATTTAAAGACGTCCTTTAACGTCTCAAGTCATCAGCGTCCCATTCTATTCAGGGCGTGAAATGGCCGACAATTTTTGCTCAGAGGCCTCTTATTTCAGGCTTGAGGTTCTTTTACTTGCCATAAATCTACGTCATGGGGTCCATGGCTGTACTTTCCTTCCGAAAGAAGCCATACTTAGGATTTTACACACGAAAAATTCATCGACTTTGACCGGGATTGAACCCGCGATTTTGCGTCTACGAAGCAAGTACTAGACCACCTGGACCAACATAGGAAGCTGTAGAAATGTTAGGGCATCGCTGAGATAAATGCACCCATCTAAATGGAAAGTATGTTGAAAGTGCTTTAAATGGGGAGAAGCTTCACTTTTGCCTCTTTGCCAGTGCAGTTTACTTTAACAGTTGCAGTATTCACTTAACGTAACTTCCTGACCATAAGGTTACCAAAAAGCGGACGAGTGCATGTTCCTTGTATAAGGAGCAAAAATTGAGTGTGAAAAGTGTCCAAAACAAAAAACTTTTTACAATTAATTAAGCCTTTTAACACCCTTAAAGCGGTTGCCTTTAAAGTCAGTGAAGAACAACTTTGAGTTGCAGTTGGTTTTTATCCCTGGCTGAAGGAGGCACCTGTTGAGGTAGAATGACAGGGGGCTTTGAAACCGAGAGGTGAAACAATTGCATTAACTACTCTGTGTGCCTGCTAAGTAGATTTGTAGAGCCCCAGCCTTTAGAGACTAAAAGGGCGCCAACAGCTGCGTTAAAAAACAGTGAATCTCGTAAAGTTCCACCCAAGTTGTTTTTCGGAGCGTTCGAAATATGCTCAGCGCTTTGTATGGGGACTTAATTCCTTAAATTGTAATGACAGAATCACTAATGTTTGAGATGTCCAAGTGTAAATGAAAAAACTGTTTATGTACTGCATTATTCGCATCTCACAGCTGCCGGATGATCTCTCGAGAAAGAGATTGTTGAATTGACTTTTGCAGCAATCATCTATCACTGACTTAGTTCCCTCCTGCATTTTTTGAGGAAACCTTAGAAAACAGAGCTGTGCATGCCTTAGGATTTGAAAAATTCTCGGAATGATCTACAGATAGCAGCAGTAGTTTTAAGGTATTAAACTACTACGTCTTTTCCAGGAATACTAGGGAATATCTCAAACTAAAGGAACCATTAAAATAAAAGTGTTTTCATGCCAAAAAGGCAATCTTTCGTATAGCGCGCCTAATTTCTTATCACCTGCTATCTGATATTTAGAAGTTACCAAGAAGACCTGCGTTTACTACAATCGCTTCCTTTCCCAAGTTCATCTCATGCATTTTCAGGGACACCGCCGTGTTGCTAGTTATTTCTTATGGTGCCACTAGTCACAGGTTGCCCGTTCTTCCTCCTTTCATGTACGAATTGCAAAACTTTTTCTTTAATGTCAGAATGTCTTCCTTTGCGAGGACAAATGAATTTCTGTTGCCAACACAAGCGAACGTTGCTCTCAGCTACAATGAACTGTCTTTCTGCCTCTCTGTTACCAATTTCTTCAGCATACTTTACAATTGAAAGTAGCATCATAAGATTATTACCCATACAGCAAGCGAAATCCTCGGAGGCTGTTGGAGCTGCAGTTCCAAGCCAATCCCGAACGGTAGACGAGAAAGCCGAAGGTAGTGTGATTTCCACAGATATAAAGATAAAGATAAAGATAGCCTATTCCAAGGATGACATATCCGCCCGCTCCAACAAGGATGAGCTTTTTCTGCTCAATCCATCCACCTTAAAACCAAACCAGCAATTTCACCCTACAACCCCCATCCCGTCTCTGCGGTAAAACCCAACACAGGGTAGGGACGCAGCAACTATACACAGGCTGAGCACTGACCTCAGCCTGCCAGATTACTTCGGACTTCAGCCTATTGTGTCCCTTAAGGGCAAAGGTCTCCTAACAAGTAGGGAAAGCTCGCTTTTTCCTAACATGGGGAGCTATTCCACGCTAGTTGTTCGTATGCTGTTTAATACACTCTGAATTTGTTCTTTGTTTACTCCAATTCTCACTGCACAAGTTGCTTCACGATAGATTTCCATTTTTCTCTTCCTCTTGCTACTCTTGACCTGCATGTTCATTGAAGAGGTCTGTTCATTTTCTTCTGGATCAGCCTTGTGTCTTTTTTTCCTATCCAGGGGTCCCACATAGAAGTATTGTAGTTCACCTATTTTCCTGCATTAGCTAGATAATAAGACTCTCAAGCGCAACGGTATAATATCTCAGACGATTAGAGCATCTTGCTATAGCTGTGAAGGTAGTGGTTTCCAATCCTCACGTCCTGATTTTTTTTTATGCCGGAGTTAAAGGAGATTTGCTACCATTACAATGTTTATCCGTCCCAATCAATTTGTATTTACGAAAAGGAGGTGAGCGTAGGCCGTTAGGCTGTAGCCAGCCGCAGTAAACCACTGGGTCCACCGGTTACTAGGATTTACCCAAAGTTAGTGTTAAAGTTTGTGTGTGTGTGTGTGTGTGTGTGTGTGTGTGTAAATTAATTGCGAATTCAATAAGACAACACGTGGTAAATACGGAACAAGAGAAACCCCACTATTTCTCCATGTCGTTTGGAACTGAGGAGCTCGGCTCTCTCCGCTGTAGCTGCGAGATCTGCAGGTCTGGCAGCTCTACCACTGCAGCAGCTCTGAGAATTTTTCTTGCTGTATGGGCAAGTTCATATGATGTTCTTCTCTGCTTGCCTTCCAGTTTGTGATTCAAACGTTCTAAGCAATAATATACCAACAATAAATATAATGAAGTTGAGAATAGCAGCAATACATTACTACATAATAATCGATAAATTTGAATGAAGCTACCGACGAACTACGGAACGGATTTGCACTCGAATCTAATGCGCGCCATTATTTTGGATATTACATTTGGACAAAAAGTGTGCATTATATTCGCTTAAATACGGTATATACGAAGATCAAGTCTGCATTAAAATGAACCGGTTTTGAGTTTGTGAATGCAGTGAAGGCGAAAGCGAGGGGAGTCCTTAAGACGCCGCTAACAGAAGAAGACCTTCAGCAGTGGCAAGGAGGGGATCAAAATGTATAGTCTGTGGATACATCCTTTTTAGAATCGAAGTCCGGTTTATTTTCTAGTCACCCATCATATTGTTGAAAGCCTAGAAGCATTTAAGATCTAAATTGCCTCCTTTCCTCGCTTGTGTTATAATAATAAACACTTTCTGCTTCAAGTGCTGATTTATCTAAAACTTACTACCAGAGAAAGAGACATTATTTAGTAGTCTGTACAAGAGGTAGGTTAAAAATGCAAGAACTGTTCTGAAACAATCAAATTCTGAGTTAAGTTAGTGTTAATGAAATCATGGACACCGTGCGATGTCTGAGCAAACAAAAGAGGCCCTTCTATTTGTTTAGTTCTGTCGTTTAAACACCAGATGGCCGCTAAAGAGCACGTCCGCTCTGGGTTTAATTGCTCATGGAGTCTGCAAACGACGGAGCTCGGTCGGTAAAGTGGCACTCCGACTGAGAAACAAAAGTACATTGCCTAGCCAAGCTGTCTTTATCTCGCAAACTACTGACTTCACAAACCAGAACTTATGTCGCCATTTCTGCTGATATTATATCGCAACACGTCGCTTTACACTTGCGAAAACAAACGAGATAACGTTGGGACAGTCAACACGCGTTGTTTGTATAGTGCTTAAATAATAAGAGTAAAAGCCAGCAACTGTAAAGGTTAAATAATCAAGTAAATTAAAAAATTCAGTTTTATCAAATGTTTTCTACGCAATCACAAATTATCGCGTTTTTTAACTGTTTATTTCTTTCTGGGAACTACTATTTCGTGGAATACAAATCAGGGCTACAGTGTGGATGACAGAATTCTTTCGAATCACATGACTCTGAATGATAATATTCAAAACAAGGACATGAAAAAAACAGAACAAAATATGAGGGTAACGTGAATTTTTTTTTTCAAAATGACAGCATATCTTTTTAATATTTTATGTTATATATTCTCCCTTGGCATTAATGCATTTTGTCCAATAATGATTGCTTTCATTTGAAAAAAGATAATGGATGCTTTAATAATCAGGAAAGCGATTTTTCCCCTAATATTTCGCAGCTATAACCGTGACCTCCGGGCCATATTGATTAAGTGGCCAACTGAGATAGCGCGAGATTACTTTGAAATACTTATCTGATATTATGCGGATACTTTAAGTATGAATTATTGTCATTAATTTTTACGCATATTGCGGTTGTACCCATGAAAATGCTTTTAAAAATGTTCTTCAAATCTCCATCGATGCTACTTACTAGCCAGCAAAAATGACTGTGAAAAAGTTTATATATAATAAGGCACAGAAACGTACCAACATAAAAAGTTAACACTGAAGCTAAGACAAAACTAAAACATTAAAAACACGATATTTCGAGGTGGCCTCTTGAAGGACGCAAGAGGTTCGAAATATAGCGAGCGATGATCTGTGAGTGTTTTAGTGTTTTGTTTTTTTTCTACTTATTCAGTTATTATTAGTTTCATTGTTCAAAGTTTTACTTTATTTTTCATTTAGTTATATATTTATGTGTGTGTGCTTTTACTCTAGCGGTCGCAATTTTTGTGTTTATTCAAAGAAACTTAGCATATTAATTAACAATCGAGTTCGTTAACCAAAAAAATCGAACTAATGGGGAGGAGGGTTAACCTAAATTCAAATGTCAAATGTGTGTGTGTGTGTGTGTTTCCCTCAGCCATTGAAATAAAATAAGAAAATATTTTATCAAAACCAGCGAAATCACAATATTAGGAGTGGGGATTTACCTGAAATAAATTTAAAAAAGAATATATGTGATTTATCGAACAAAACTCGGTATATGCCATTGGAATAAAATAAAAATAGCTTCTGAAAAATCAGAGAAATCGGACCAGTAGGAGTGGGAATATACCTGAAAATAGAATTTTTATAATCGGCAAGAACGTCGATTAAGATGACCCGGTGGGTGGGGACCTGGCATATGGAGGATTGTTGTTGTTAACATTAACAACAAGTATTCGCGCCAAGCTGCAGTTTTAGTACAGAACGGCAGCGGAAAAGGCCGATTTACGCGGAATGCTGGAGCGATGTACAAATCTTGTTATCTATCAAACTTGGTAATGTAAAGTGTACAACAAATGCAGGTGGAGAGAACACGACGGTTTCGGAACACAGAAAAGCAATCTGACGCCTAAAATTAACTGTGTAGCTTAAACGTTAATCACATTCCGTTTTAGTTGTTACACAGTTAAGTGCAACTGGAAACGTTAAGCTAATAATATAACGCGTAATTAAAATAACTATATGGGAAAGGCATATACTTTTAAACCTGAAAGTATAATTTTATTAAATATATATGTATATATTTAGTTAGTATTTGTTTATATATATTACATTCTCTGCTCTAGCGCTCTGTAATATCCTTCACAAATCCAACTTCTAATTTCTTTACGCAGCTTGTGTGTGAAGAACTATTAAGCTTGAAGTTACAATAATTTTATGACATATGATCGTGATTAATTTTATGGTTATTACCACGCATATTTGCATTCAAAAGAATAATAATTACTTTCATTCACATTAGTTATTTACCTTTATTTAGGAAAAATGTAAGGAATTGTTTTAAAAAATTATACAATACAATGAAACAAAATAATTCAAACAACTATTGTTTTTCATTAAATTATCTCATTGATACCTGAAGTATAACAATATAGAAAAGGTGTTTCCTCCTGCTGTGCATTTTATTTCAAGATGAAATTAGTAATTTCCCTGTAAATATTTTTGAAAGCCTGTAGATATTTTGACTATACAGATAATAATTTAATAAACGCCTGTATGTGCTAACATATTATCATTTTAATATTCATGAAACATTTCAGAATGCTCCATTCAAGGTTGAAAGACAATGTTAATGCATGCCTTAAAACATAATTGCATACTATTCCTGCAAAAGCTGCATAAACTAGCCGAATTCCTCACCAATTAAATAACTTTAAAAATGAATACAAAATTAAAATTAGGCCTTATTAATTAATGAAATGAAATAAATTATGACATTACTGAGTGGTATTAGGGGAACAAAACTAGAATTCTTGCAAACTATAAGTACCTATCACAAAAGAAATTACATTATTATTATTATTATTATTATTATTATTATTATTATTATTATATTTGATAATAAAGCCACAAAAATAAATGGTATACTATTAATTAAATTAAATATATAGTCACTGATAGACAAAGCTATATTGTGTGTGTATATTTAAACATTTTTAAATGTAACCATGTTTATGAACTGAGCCCTTGTCACCTTTACATTCATTTAAATAAAGAGAAGTAACAGAAAGTTTCGAGTTACATTGTGTATTTAAGAAGATTATGTCCATATGTTTCAATAAAACATAAACATGTTACTATTCAGAAACAATTACAATGTACGAAGCAAATATACACAATCAATAATATACAATCAAACGTTTCATCGATTTTTATTGACTTTGAAATATAATTTAAATGTTATTATAGTAAAAGCATGTAACGAAAACGTTTTTGAAGATTATTATAGAGCGCTCTTACATAAAAATATAATTCCCAAAAACATATTAGATTAATATTTCATATTTACTATCTTCACGACGATGCTTTTGTCAAAAATACAATATATGCAACGTATAAATATAGTTTATATGCTGAAATAATATGTTTTTATTTTAAAACAATAGAAAAGCACTCATTAGAGTGCTCTCTCTACTTCTAAAGGTCTGATTTCCCCAATTTTCAGAAACTATTTTTCTTGTTTAATTTAAATGGTATATACCAAATTGTAGAAAATATTGATGCCGCTAGAGCGATTTTCAAACTTTGGGTTTCAGGTATACCCTCACTCCTAATAACCTGATTTCCCTGATTTTCAGGAAATGTTTTTATTTTATTTAAATGATATATACAGAGTTTCGTTGTGAAAGAAACAAATATTAATGACATTGAATAGTTTTTAAATTTTGATTTTCAGGTAAACCTCACTCCTAATAACCCGATTTCCCTGATTTTCAGAAACTATTATTTCTATTTTATTCAATTGCCTATATTTAATTTTGTTGAGAAAAAAACAAAAATTGCGACTATTAGAGGGTTAACAGACGTATATATAGTTTTCATTCATTTTTAGTGCCCAGTTGGTATGATCGAGGAGAATTCCTCCGGAATTCGCTAAAACAATTGATGACATGGAACAGGATAGTTTAACTACTGTATTATTATTCACATTTTACAAAGCCTGTTTATCAATACATTTGTACCACAATTAACTGGAAAATATCTGGAATTTTATAAAATTGTTACAATGCTAGAGGACACACTGTTCGCTTTTACTATGAGTGAACCTTAGTTACGAAAATTTTCTGCTCTGGCTTCATCCCCCTTTACGGCCTATAGTGTTAAACGTTTGTATCTCTAAGACTATTCACATATTTGAGATTTAAAGTCGCATAATAATGTGAAGTTAAGTTCTAATAGAAGGCGGTAAAAGTTCAAAACATTTGTCGAAGTGTCAGAAACTAACGTATGGTTTAAGTGCGACTATTTTGTATTGAAGGAAAATCAATAAGTCTAGATACATGACAACTTATATCCTTCAAGGCGAAGTACGTGAAGTTAGTTTCCCCGGAAGCCAATTATAAGAATCGCATGGGTGTTAAAAATCGGCATGGAGATGGCGCACGGGTCGTGAATGGAAAATAATGATAGTTCCTGCACTCTCTGGGGCGTAAAGAGTGGAGTGAGAACGGGAATGGTTCCGGAAACATCTTCGCTAACAAGCAGTTTCCGGTCAGCGAATTCGAGCCCTGCCAGAAGGGATGATGTTTATCTTGAGGGCTCCTTATTTCTGAAGGGTGACTTGCTATCCCAGGGGTTTATTAATATTCACCCGCCGCCACTTCCCAGAAAAGCCAACACCACGATAAGTTTATGAAGTTATTTTAAGATGTTTATTTTTGTAAAATTATTTATACCGTTTTAATTGTACCCCATATGAAAGTACGTTCCATATATTTCAAAAAAGATTATTTTTAAAGGTGAGTTCTTTTTTCTTTCTTTCTTTTTCTTTTTTCTTTCTTTTCTTTTCTTTCTTTTTTTTACTACGATCAGATGTTTACTGATGGCCCTGGTGGGGCAGTCGTAATCATATTTGCCTCAGAGACCCAAGATCGCGGGTTCAATTCCGACTAGGGTCGATGGATTTTTCCGGGATTAAAATCTTTAGTATGGCTTCCTTCGGAAGGGAAGTAAAGTCATGGGTTCTGTGACGTAGACGTAAACGCACTTCAAACAAGAAAATGCAAGGCCTCTGAGCAAAATTTATGGGCCGTTTCACGCTCTGAATTGAATGGGATGCTGATGATCTGAGATGTTAAAAAACGTTAAAAAAAAAAAACAAAAAAACAAAACAAAAAAAAAACCTTAAAAATGTGTGCGTCTATTTTTCTAGTACGGCACCACAGGCTGTGGTCACTGAGAATACATGAAATGATACATTGGGAAAGATTTTTTATTTTTGATTATTTTTTTCTACAAAATGAAGCGTTCCAGGACTAATTTTTGGATACCTATCCGAAATTTGACATTTATAAGACTGAGGAAAACCTGCATAAAACCTCGGTTAAGGGAGGACGGTGCTGGCAAGAATCAAACCATAGACCATGAGCTCACGAGTACGCGATTTAACGATCTTGGCCACCTGTTTCTGTGGATAGATATTTAAAGCTTTAGGAAGCACTTATTAATAAGCTACTGCAGCATATAAAATATGTGAAACAGGCTATTAAGTAATTCATTCAGGCAGAATGTGGCATCGTCTGAGAATACAATTTGTCTTAGAAAAACTGGATTATTGTTGAAGCACTAATCATTATTCACAAAACCGCATTCTTCTATCGGGATGGTCCTCTGAAAGTTCTTGCAAAAGTTGCATTTTATGAGGATGCTGCTTGGAAATTTTAAGAATTTTCATCATGGAGTTTTGGCTTATACGAGGGTAGAACCATAAGTTTCCGGCCTCGCTGATAAGGATTACCGCATTCACAAAATCCTTATCTAGTATCATACTTATCTGTTAAATAAGTTATTACACCTGTAACTTCCACTACGCTGTGTTCAGTAGTTCAGTAGATGCACAAAGAAGGCTATGTGCATAAGATTGTGACATGTTCAAAATGCAGTGTCGAGTGTTATTGAGTTCTTCACAAAAGAAGGACACTCCAAATGAAATTAAACAGCGATTGGACGGTGTATATATGGACAGGCATTCCCCTCGTATTCTACCGTAAGAGAATGGGGCAAAATTTTTTCAAAGCATTGAAGGCGAAGAGCGTGGAGGTCGGCCCTTGGAGGTGCTCACTCCTGAAAACATCGCTCTTGTGGAAGGAGAAATTATGAAAGACTGGCAGCTCAAACAGCAGCAAGGTTGGACCTTTCTAAAACAACAGTTCTCCGAAATGTTCGTAAATGTTTAAACATGAATAAGGTTAGTGCAAGATGGGTGCCTAGACTTCTATCCTCAGTCCAAAAGCAGAAACGAGTCATATGTTGTCAGCCATATTTAGAGCTCTGCCGTGGCAACGAGAGAGAGAAGTTCTGCACATTGTTACAGGAGATGAAACTATGGTCCTTTACTATGATTCCTTGTCCAAAAGAGAATCAATGGAGTTGCATAAACCGCATAAAGTACCGCCTCTAATGGCAAAGGTTACTCAGTCATCCAAGAAGATCATGGTCACAATCTTTTGGGACTGTGAAGAAATACCCTTCATTGACTTCAAGGAGATGAAAACCATGGTAAATGGGGAGTACTAGGCTGGCCTACTGCACAGGTTACGTGCTTCCATCAAAGAGAAAGAGCGAGGAAAGCGGAGTGGTTGTGTGTGCCTTCTTGACGACTACGCGCCTGTACACACAGCTCTTGTTGCAAAGGAAGTTATGAAGAAATATGGCTTCAAGGAGATCGACCATCCACCTTACAGCTCAGATCTAGATCCCAGTGACTATTTCCTCTTCTCAAACCGCAAGAAGGTCCTTCGAGGAAAGAAATTTAAGTGTGACGAAGAAGCGATGGATGCTGTTTATGTCCATTTTTCAGACAAGACATGACTATTTGGGGGGGGGGGATTGAAATGTTAATTCAAAGATGTAAGAAGTGTATTGCAATAAACATTAATTTATATTGAAAAGTGAAATATATTTTTGTCTATATCAACCTAGAAAATCATTAGGCCGGAAACTTATAGACCTACCCTCGTATTTGATTTTGGCAATAAATTTATTGTGCACACTTTTGGATTTTCTTGCACACGAAGGAGAACATCTGATGAAGTATTCTTATCAGTTGCACTTTTCGGGCAACCTGATCTTTACGCTTTCAGTTTGAGTAAATTATTTTACGATCATGTCACTGTTGTATGTGAAAACGGATTGCGGTCCGTAGGCATGTCATTAAATAAATTCGTCCGTTCTCAATGAGATCATTGCCTGTCTCCATAGCCAACGATAATTAAAACTGGAATTTTTTCCCTTTCGCTCAACATCAGATAGAAACGTTTAACACTAGATAACAGATTTAACCCCTAAAATAAATGTTTCTTTATCAATAAACATGATTCCATGGATATGAACAAAGAATAGTATTTATATTACTGACAAAACAAGGTAAACAAAAGAATAGTTTTATTGTTTGCTAAGCTTTTGATTTAAAATACGAGAGTTGGTGTTACTTCCGCTATCCCACACACCGAGTTTCATGTCACTGAACCATATGCTCCAAAAGTTATTTAGTTAGTGAGGGGCTTAACAAGCTTTGTATATATGAGACGACCCGTATCAACTCTAACGTTTTAAAAAGTTTATTAGTTAAATATTCAGTCAAAATTAGACTAATGTGACAAATTTGTATGTACATTACATAAATATTATAAACTCAACATTTCTCCATCGCTACAATTGGAGAGTATATATGTATCTTTTAAAGGGAACAATCGTGTAAGATATTAATGAAGAAATAATAGAACATGTATCTAGAAAAATTATTTAGATTTTAATGTATCATCCAGTAAAATTTAAGATCTGAATATAAAATTAAATAAACAAAGATAAATAAATGGAAAAACAAAAACATTAAAGAACAAGACTTCTAAAGCAGCACAAATGAAATTCTATAAAGTAATGACAGTGCCAATGGCAACATAGCAAGTGAAAACTGAGCTATAAATAGGACACCCATGATTTTTTTGTTGATTAGGTTTAATTATAGACGCTCTTTAACATCTCAGGTCATCAACGTTCCATTCAATTCAGGGCATGAAACGGCCGATAAATTTTGATCTGCGGCCTCTTCTTTCAGGCTTGAGATTCTTTTACATGCCGTAAATTTATGACACGGGACCCATGGCTTTACTTCCCTTTCAAAGGAAGTCATACTTAGGGTTTTAACGCCCGAAAAAAATCCATCGACTCTGGCCGGGATTGAATTCGCCATCTTGGGTTTAGGAGTCAATATGGTTACCACCAGGACCAACTAGACAGAAATGAAAAAAACAGAAACTGCAGAGAAGATATTTTTAAAAAGTAATAGCTGGATTTACTCCCCTAGACAATAAAAAACTGAAAATAGATTATATATACACCTAATTTAATGAACACATTAATGAAAATAAAAATAATTGGCATCAGTATGTATTAAGAATGAAAGATAGAAGCGGAACGCTTCCCTCCTTAAAAAAATCTTTACCCAGTTTATCATTTCATCTCATGTATCATCAATGTCCACCGCCTGTGGTACCTCAGTAGTAAAAACGGGCGTTAAACACTGTTCCAAAAAAAAATTATATGTTTAATTGAAGACGTAACACGTCAACAGGCCTATTCCTTGTGGAAAAAGAAGAAGAATAAGAAGAAGAAGAAGAAGAAGAAGAAGAAGAAGAAGAAGAAGAAGAAGAAGAAATGTAATGTACAATACAATGTACAATAAAATGTACATTGAGAAAAATTTTTTTCTTAAAGAAGCGTTCCATCCGAATTTTACGAACTTCCCAGGCATTTTCCTATTGAAGACTGAGAAAGACCTGGAAAAATATCGGTGAGAGAGGACGCTCCTGGTAGGAATCGAACTTCAGGCCTTAACAAATTCGAGTCATATGACGAGCTATACTCGCATAAGATAGTAATGGCATGACGAGCACAGCTCGCAAGAGTGCGTTGCTCAATAAAACTGCGGGTATTTGCATCTCTAGTCACCAGTAAATGAGAATGGAGCTAAATACACTTAGATCTTAGAAGTCTACCTGGTTTGCCCCGTTCACCATTATATGTTCTATAAAGTTACTACATCATTGCAAAGTACAGCTAACCTCAGTAGCCAAAATGGTAAGACAAGCAGTGAGGTGTAATGTCAAAGAGGATTTGAGAACATTTATTGACAACGTTATAAATAATGACAGCGAACTTGGCGAATTTTCTGATTTTGAAATAGAAAACACAGATACAATCATTATTCTGTCCATGAAGTTAACTGAGAAATTGATGAGGGTACTTCCGCTCCAGCTCCTGCAAATTGTGACGCAGAAGAAACAAAGTGATTAACACTAAATAAAAACTGATAATAATCCCTCCCACACAGTGGTTATTGTGGAGTTTGTAAAGAACTACTAAAAAACCTTCAGAAATTGATATTTGTTTGGAACTTATGGAACTCTGTTGGAAAAAAATTGTGCGGAAACAAACGTTTTGCTACAAAGCAAATGCACAATCAAGAGAGAGAGAGAAACTGAAACTTGGTTTGATACACCCGGTGAGATTAGAACACACTTTGTTCAAGTTATTCTGATGTCTCAAGTGCGAAAGTGACTATACAGGAGTATGACGAGGTGCATTGAGACACCGAGCAAACAACAGTCGCATTTTCTGCAGTACACCGACACCAGAAATGATAAGCTAAAATATTAGGCCTATCTTTCAGCATTTTTCTGCAAAACTGTAAGGGATGAAAGTCAGAGGTCGCCTCTCATACGTGCAAATCAATAGATCCAATCGTGCAAGATTTGGAATAAATTTCTACAACATTTGGGAATATTCAAGATATTGCTGAATTTGATGTGACAGATCCCAGTCTTCCAGCAAGTGTAAATGTTGTAGACATTGTATCTGGATAACTGTATTCGTCTCCAGACCTCTGATGGATGTACCGTGAGAGCAAATAGGAAGGAAATGCCGCCTGATATCTCTCATAATAAACTGGAACGTGACGATTATGAATCACGGACTACGAAGAATGTGCTGTGTGTGAGGTGGAAGGAGATTTTTACCCATCGACGAAACTGCTGACATTACAGCAACAGGCAAGTTGAGAAGAAGGAAAGGTCAAACACCCAGGGAGGAGGTAAGGAAACCAAAGCATGCCTTTGAAAACCAAAAGGGAATGAGAGGTGGGGATTTACAAGATCAAGTGACAGCCTATAATGTGACGCACAGTTAAAAGTTACAAGAAAATATCTGCTAGACATGTGCATATGCAACTGTTTCATTTTGTTTCACAAGGTGACTTGTAAGAAAAAGACAATTACAACCTACATCTCTCATCAGCCGCTTCACAGAGTAACAGTACAATGATTAGAGATCGACCTTCAGCTGGCAATACCCTATTGAGTTTGCAAGCTAAATTATGGGTCCACTTTTCGACGCAAATTTTACCCACAGACAAGAAAAGAAAAGAAACAGAAAAAAAAAAAACCACAACATGCTGTATGATATTGTATCAATCTCGGCCAGGATCAATTTATTTTATCGGGCTTAAAATAGTATGGTTTCCTTCGGAAGGGAAGTAAAGCCGTGGGTCCCGTGTCGTACATTTACGGCACGATAAAGAACCTCAAGTCTAAAACAAGAGGCTTCTGGGCAAAATTTATCGGCCGCTTCACGCCTGAACTGAATGGGACGCTGATGACCTGAGATGTTTAAGAGTGCCATAAATAAATCAAAATGTTCTTCTTACCCTTCATTTGGACCACTGTTTTCAGATCTAACTCGCCAATAATTATATTAGGCAATCACAATTATCGAGTCAACACTTTCCGGTATCATGCATGCAAAATTTCAGGAAACAAATTATATTGGTTGATTTTATATGCATTTTAAACTTTAAAACACACTTGTGCAGCTATACAGGGATTTAAATCAGATTTCTGAGGTAGTAATGAGGGCATTAAAATACGGTACTAATGGTTAAGCTCACGAGCTCAGGACTAAGGCTACCCATGACGGTTTAACATCTGTGTGAACGTAAGTGTGGTTAACATGGCCCCTTTGAGTTTTAAAATGAATTTTAGAGGCCAATTGTCATTTTTATACGTAGGAATGCTTCAATTGTTATATCATTTTAAAAACGAAAAATAGGATTTTTCACAGTATTGAAAATTTCACTTATGTATATTTACAAAAACCAACCGTTTTGTATTAATTGTAACATCACTTGAATGTTATTTAAAACAATAGCAACAACAATTATAAATAAATAGTTTGTTACTTAGCAACGAAAGACCATACAATTTTAACAAAACACTTTGAGACTTTACCGCCAAACTGGAAATTAGCGCTATATTTGTAAATTGAAAATTCATTTAATGTAACCAGGAAGTGTAAACATAGCAAATAATGCAACAGTATGCCTTTTACACTGTATCTCAAAGTTTTAAAGCTTTTAGAGTCATTCAGAAAACTTAGCCAAAGATGCTCATTTCATGTTAATGCTCTAATGCACATATAAATTTTATAAAAAAAAATTAAACCAAAATAAAATTTGTTAAAAAACTGAAAACTGACATATTTATGCATTTTGCTTATAATTTATTAGTGGAATTGGAAAGTTTTTTTTTTATTTAATCAGTAGACAACATGCTATTCCTGGAACAAGAATACTATATTTATGCTAATTACTTGAAAAGAAATTAATTTTCAAATTTTGAAAAAAAAATTATTGGAATTGATTGTTATCAACTAATAGTGATATTTAAATACTTCTAGTTACCACACTTCACATTTGGATCGCCACGGGTGGCCAAGATCGTTATGGCGCAGACTCGTGAGTGGGGTGTCTGGAGTTCGAATCTCGCCAGGACTGCCCTGCCTGACTTTTTTCCAGATTTTACTGCCCTCGTAAATGGCAATGCCGGGAAGGTACCCTAAACTTAGGCCTGGAACGTTTCCTTCCTTAAAAATTCCTTTCTCAATATATCATTTCATTTCATGCATCATCAATGTCCACCGTCTATAGTGTGCATCTATAGTAAAAACGGGCGTTAAACACCATTCACTTTCATTCACATGTACATACATTATGTGTGTGTGTGTGCATATTTTCAACAAGCTTGGAGCAGAAAATCCTGAGACACATTTATGTCAAAATGTTAAGTTATCGGGAAATAAAAGTTTTTTTATTTCCCGATAACTTTAATATTCATTATATAATTAAAATTTATAGGGCTTTTTAATTGAGTATTGTTAATATCTCATAACAATTTCATATCGATAGCTTTATAAGTTTCTGAGATACAGTGCGAAATGTAAATGCTGCATTATTTGCTATATTTACACTTCCTGGTTACCTTAAGCACTTACGGCCCTGCTACTTTACAAATGCCTTTCTGTAGTGAAAGGATAAATACATAAATATGCAAAATAATATGTGAATGTTATCTCACATTGAAATGTAGCAAATCACATGAAGGATATCGAGTAGTTAAGCAGGTAACATAGAGACCTCCCAATTGTGGGTTGTGGTGGCCCACACTCTATTACAACGCCTCTGAACAAGTTCAGCATCTCCTTGTAGGTACAGTCTCAACCTATTAAAGTAATAGGTTTCCTACGCAAACTTCTCGATATGTCCGACGCTATCGACTTTGCGAGATATCGACTTGTTTTCCCTTCTAGTCGACAGACAATTCCCTCAGAGTTAGAGATTACTTTGAAAGCATTTCCTGGTAAACTTTTCTACCATGCATTTCTCAATGGTTTGACAGATAACATTGCCTCTGAAAAAATACTGGATTGGAATGGGGAAATCGCCCTTTGTATTAAAAGAAGTATTAGTAGCGTTCGATGTTGAATTATCATTTGTGTGTTAAAAATACTAGGTTTTTACCATGGATTATGAAATATATTCCAGAGAAAGGTTCCTAAAACAATTAAATTTGTTAAGATTATGCATTTGCATATCCTTTTTTATAAATTTTCAAATTTACAAAAGTATGAAAGATTGTTCTACTCACAATGAAGAAAGAAAAATTTAATTTAAACAATACTAGAGGTGCTCTAAAAGTTCTCAGCCTGACTCAGAGATGTCGTGGAGATGGTCAAATTACTATGATAGTTGTTAAGTACCATCTATTAGATGCGCGCTTTAAAGTTTCAAGCGCGTAATTGTAGTCACTTGTTTATGACGATCATGTAAACAAACTAGTGTTAATATTTTCTGCAAAACGGATAAAACTGAAATGTGAGCTGTGATAATGCACTTCGTTTTGAAGGGTTTAACTCCAACAGAAATACAAATGGAGTTAGACTTCACATTAAATGATTCTCCCCCTTCATTTTCGATTGTTAAAAAATGGGCTTCTGAATTTAAGGGTAGTCGTACATCCATTCAAGATGATGAGTTCTCAGGGCGTCCCAAACCGCCACGGGTGGCCGAGGTCTTTAAGACACATATTCGTGAGCGGGAGATCTGCGGTTCGATTTCAACCAGGACCGTTCTCTCTGACTGAAATCTTTTCCAGGTTTTCCTCAGTCCTCATAAATGGCAAATACCGAAAAGGACCTAAACTTAGGTCTGGAACGTTTCCTTCCTTAAAAAAAATCCTTTTCCAATATATCATTTCATTTCATGTATCATCAGTGTCCGCCTGTGGTGCCTCAGTAGTAGAAATGGGCGTTGAACGCTATTTAAAAAGGAGGAGGCGTTCCAAAAGTGCTAAGATCTTGATAGGTTATGTCCCCTGCATTATACATGAAGTTTTGGATATGAAAAATTCTTTCTGCTCGATAGGAGAGGCGTTTGTTAACAAGGACCAAAAACGCATTCGGATGAACATTTCATAAGTGTGGTTTAAAATTGCACAAAAATTGCCGTAAATCTAAACCTTAGAATTGTTTGGCCAGTGTAAACGTGCCGAAAGAGCACAAGCGATGCGACCATTCAGCACATCGTTCGAGATAACAACTCCCGAAATTATTAATGAAAAAATTCACAATATGGTGCTAAATGACACGAGACTGAAGTTGTGATAGATTTCTGAAGCTGTGGAAAATTCTGGAGATCTCTGTACAACCATCGGAGAGTTGGTTTCCGCGTTTGCTAAAGAATGATCTGAATAGAGAACGAGTTATCACTTCCGCGCATAATATGCACAGTTTAAATGGAATGCAAATGGATTTCGGGGACTGTATATGACAGTCGATGAAACATGGACCCAACACTTAAGTAGGAAACAAGAGAGCGGTCAAAACAATGGAAGCAACCAGAGATAGTACCCCGGGAAATACAAGAACAATCCCCTCAGCAGAAAAGATGATGGCAACTGTGTTTTAGGATTGTCACTGCGTAAATTTGATTGAATTTCTTGAAAAGTGCAAAACCCTAATCGATGTCCATTACACCATATTACTGGAGCAATTAAAAGACATGTTCAGGAAGAACTTTCCTCATTTGACGGAGAAAAATATCTTGTCCCATCACTAAAACACGCCAGAGCACCAAGTCTGTGATTACGGCCTCAAACAATTGGACATAATGTATGAAATCCTTTTTCATCCCCATACTCACCAAACTTGGCTCCCGCGGAAATGGCAAACATGAAATAAATTTGCAGGTTTCGCATTGGTTATTTTTCAGGAGTCGAATTTTATAAATGAGATAAACATATTAAAAATCCTTGGAATGTGTATATAAATTTGAAAAAAGATTATATTGACATTTTCATGAAAGAATGTTTATTCTTTATTTTTGCACAGACGACCCTTATATTTTTTCAGTAAAAGGGAAACCAGGCTAGAAAAAGACTGCTAATATAGTTTTCCAATAGGAGTGTCCTGCATTTAACATATAATAGCTGCTGTGTTTATGAAGCTAAAGCAGCCATATTTTTCATATGGTTACAGTTGTTAATGGCCATGAGAAGTTATGTCAATTCACAATTCCCAGAAATGTTTAAACAAAATGGGTAATTCTTTAGCTAACCGTTCCTGCAAGGGAACAATTCGACGTTTGATCCAAACATTTACAGCAACTGGTTCAGCCGTAAATCAAACAACGTCTATACGTGAACAACGCAATGAAAATATACTCGCCATTGAGTGTACGCGAGAATCCACGGAAATCAATTTTCCAGCGAGAACAAGAATTTGGCCTTTCATCGACCACTTGGCAAATTTTGCATCAGGACTTAAAGTTACCGCTTACAAAATTGCTTTTTGAGTAATAAGAAGTCAATGGAGATTTAAGAATGATGACTTCATCCTCAAAAGTTTACCGTCTGCTGTGGCGGAATTATTTCATATTTTTTCAAGAGGAACCATGAGAGGCTCTGATTGTCAATGGAGAAAGATACCGGAATATGATAAAGTCTTAATTTCGGCCTCAATTAGAAGGTATGGAGCTCTGAAATATTTGGTTTCATCAAGATGGCACTACACTACTGATGAAAGAGTAATCTTTTGAAGGAGAAAGTCAAAGGCCTCATAATTTCGCATAGTGGTGATATTAACTGATCCCCGAGATGAAGTGATTTAATGCCGCTGGATTACTTTTAGAGTTATGTTAAATCATGGGCTTATGCCAATAAGCCAGAAACAGGAACTAAGGAACAATATCACGCGTGATATTCGTGAAATTGAGCCTGGTTTATGTTGGTCTGTCATTGAAAAATGGAATATTTTTTATTAGTATTTAACGTCCGTTTTACCACTGAGGCACCACAGACGGAGGACAGTGATAATATACGAGATGAAATAATAAATTGGGAAAGGTTTTTTTTAAAGGAAGGAAACGTTCCAGGCCTAAGTTTAGGGTATTTCCCCGGCATTTGCCATTTATGACTGAGGAAAACCTGGGAAAACCCTCAATAAGGAAGGAGGGTTCCGGCGGAAATCGGACCTCAGACCCCCCACTAACGAGTGCATGCTTCAACGACCGAAAAAATTAAAAAAAAAAAACCAACGACGCCACGACGACCATTTAACTTATTTACTCTTCTATATGTAATGATAATAAACAAATAATAATAATAATAAAATTCATTTCGTTATAAAATTTATTTCATTTTGAAAGTATGAGAGATTCTTAATGAAAGAACTTTCACAACAGAAAACTTAAAGTATTTGCAGCAACCCGGAAGCCAAGTAACCATGGCGAAAATGTAGCAATTGTAGCATGTGGGAATACAACTGTTGCTGTTATTCCGCCCATTGATCAAGTACAAAGGCAGAGAAACCACAGTGGGTAGACAATTTGCCTGCAGGGTCCACATGTGAAATGATCCGAAAGGTACCTCGGCAGATCAGACATTTGTGAAATGCATAAACCGTTTCTCGAGATATTTTAATTTAAATTGGGTAAAATTTCACCTTAACCACTCGACTGTGGAGATGTAGAAAGACCATTTACCTTTCCTTATTACTGTCAATCAGTTTCCATGAAAATAGTTCTGGGACAAAAATGTTTCGTTCTCTATATCGAACCAGTATTGACAATATTACAAAAGCAGATTTGGTCGGTTTAGGATACAGCAATGACATTAACAATGTTAAAGGAGGTTTGGGGGGGGGGGGAGACAAACAACTATACCTTTAACATACTTTCTCTAGCTATAAATGTGGTTGAAAACTTTTCAAAGGACTGTATCCATAGATACCCAGTCCCACGTTGCTTATCTAAAAATCTGGTATAGCCCTGGGCATGTTTTTGTCTCAACCAATCAAACATTTATTATAACCTAATCACAAATTAAACAAATACAAAATAAATACTTCTTATAGGAGGACAGGTCCATAAGTTTCCGGCCTCGCTGATAAGGATGATTACCTTCATAAAAGCCTTATCTGGTGTCATACCTTATCTGTTAAATAAATAATTGTAGCTGTAACTTCCACTCCGCTGTGTTCACTTGTTCAATATAGTTGCATAAAGAAGGCTATGCGCAGAAGCTTGTGACATGTTCAAAATGGAGTATGGAGCTGTTATTAAGTTCTTTACAAAAGAAGGACTTACTCCAAATGAAATTAAACAGCGATTGGACGGTGTACATGCGGAAGCATATCCCTCATTTTATACCGTAAAAGAATGGGCCGAAGTTTATCGAATGAATCGAGAAAGCTTTGAAGACGAAGAGCCCGAAGGTCGGCTCTTGGAGGTGCTCACTCATGAATACATCGCTCTTGTGGAAAGAAAACTTATGAAAGATGGGTGGCTCAAAGTTACAGAAATAGCAGCAAGGTTGGGCCTTTATAAAACAATAGTCCTTCGAATTATCCATGCACATTTAAACATGAATAAGGTTAGCGCAAAATGAGTGCCTAGACTTCTTTCCTCAGTTCAAAAGCAGCAACGAGTCATCTGTTGTCAGGTATTTTTGGAGCTCTGCCGAGAAGTTCTGTAAACCATTATTACGGGAGATGAAACTATGGTCCTCTACTATGATCCCTTGTACAAAAGAGAATCAATAGAGTGGCGTAAACCTGGCGAAGCACCGCCTGTAAAGGCCAAGGTCACTCAGTCAACCAAGAAGATCATGACATATTCTTTTGAAACTGTGAAGGAATTGGACTTCAAGGAGAGGAACACCCACAGTAAATGGTGAGTACTATGCTGGCCCACTGCACGGACTACGTGCTTCCATTAAAGAGAAAATATGAGGAAAGCTGAATGGTAGTGTGCGCCTTTTTCACGATAACGCGCCTGTACACACAGCTCTTGTTGCAAAGTAAGCTGTGAAGAAATGTGGCTTCAAGGAGATCGACCATCCACCCTACAGCCCAGATGTAGGTCCCAGAGACTATTTCCTCTTCTCAAACCTCAAGAAGGAACTTTGAGGAAGGAAATTTAAGTGTGACGAAGAAGTGATGGATTCTGCTTATGGCCACTTTGCAGACAATACTTCTGAGTATTGAAATGTTAATTCAAAGATGTGAAAAGTGTATTGCAATAAAGGGTAACTATATTGAAAAGTGTAATATGTTTATTGTATTTATCATACCTAGAAAATGGTTAGGGATCTACCCTCGTGTATGGGTACCGTGTTTAAAAAAGAGAAATGGAATACTTACGGTTAAATTTAATTTCTGAAATTACAAATAGTTTAACAGCTCTGAAGTTCTGATGTGTGAGACATTCCGCATAAAGGCAACGCTCACGTACATGCGCTTAGTCATTTATATGAACACCACAGGGAAGACAAAAACAACACTTCTTAATTTAAACTTTAACTATTTTTATAGCTGGATATATAAGTATATGTATTAATTTAAAGCGTCTAATCTAAATTATTTTTAAATTAAAATATTCCTCAAGACATGTGTGTTTTATAACATCTTGTTACCAGTTTTTTTTCAGTCGGTCCTGGTGGTGTAACCATATTTACCTTCTAAACCCAAGATCGCGGGTTCGATCCTTACCAGGGTCGATGGACTTTTTCGGGCGTAAAAATCCTAAGTATGGCTTCCTCCGGAAGGGAAGTAAAGCCGTGGGGCCCGTATCATAAATTTACGGCATGTAAAAGAACCTCAAGCCTGAAAGAAGAGGCCTCTGAGCAAAATTTGTCAGCCGTTTCACGCCCTAAAGAGAAAGGGACGCTAATGACCTGAGATGTTAAAGAGCGTCCATAAATAAACCAAATAAAAATTTGGCAGTTTTTTTTATTAATAACGATTTTGAAGATGTCGCAGATTTTTCTTGCTGTGTGAATAATTACCATAGTTTTTTTCTTTAAGCTCCGGCATCATCTCGAGCATAAAACATTCTTGCAATTGCAGGGTTTTATTGTTAAAGACCTTGTATACGTAGCGCTGTAGGCTAAATACTCTGAAAATCCGGTGCAAATCTCTTTAGGGATGCATGGTACAGTTCCATAACACGCTTAATACACGTAAAATGTTTCAGGCTGTAACAGATTCGTCCTTCCACCAGCCAAATTAAATTTCATCTGTTTACTATGTACAAGATCAACAGAAACTAGCCCTTGGGAAGTTCACTTAAAACATGTTTCAGAGAGTTCCTTTAGAATATTTCGAGAACCTGTTGCTTGTGGTATATGAGCACTAAAGATAGGTTTGAAAAAAGTTCTAACAACATTTCATCGTCCCGTTGCTTGTGATGCTTGATAGATTTGAGATAGTAGGCCTACAATAAAAATTATGGATTTCCGAAAAAGAAAAGGGCCATGAAAAAGTATTCATACATGACAAATATATACATCCTTTAACAATGGATGAATTGTAAATGGCATTAAAACCTTCAAAAATCACAAAGCACAGGGCAGAGACAAAATAAATATAGAATTATTCAAATATGCCTCTGAAATACTTCATGTAGACTTTTAGATTTTATTTCTACCGGGTGTCTCACCTAACTCTGTAACTTCGAATATTTTCGAAACGAAACAAGACTTGAAATATCTAGTGTCGCAGGAATGTATACACATGTCAGGGGCTCACACAGTGGTGGGATATGCGCAATCCAGAAAATTAAAAAAAAAAAAAAAAAAAAAAAATGTTGTTTTCAATTCAAAATGACATGTGTTTAAATGGAATAAACATGCTTTTCTAGCGAACAGAGAACTACAGGTCCAATTGGTAATAACATGATTGGTTTAATTGTCCTAAACCGTATACCTTCAGAAATAGGTAAACTTTTAAAGTGTAGTATTGTACACAAAACATGGGTTGCTGTACTAAAAGCATGCAGTATCAGTCTGCTCAGTGTACTGGTGTCTCCTGATGCGGTCGGCCGTTAGTGTCAAACAGGGAAATAGTACAGGCATAATTTTCAATCGCATCATATGTCACTGACCAAAAACTGCACGGAAATGACTTTGAATCCCGCACGCATTCTGTCATTTTGCACTTCAGAAGTTGCAAGATAATAATGCATAAGTTGAAGCTTTGTTCACAAGTCATGGTAATGTGAATTTGAGGACCATGTACTGCTAGCCCGTACAAAATCCCCACTGACTTCACCGCCGCGGGTGGCCGAGGTCGTTAAGGCACGGACTCGTGAGCGGGAGGTCTGCGGTTCGAATCCCGCCAGGACCGTCCTCCCTGACTGGGGTTTTTTCCAGGTTTTCCTCAGTCTTCATAACTGGCAAATGCCGGGGAGGTACCTAAACTTAGGCCTGGAACGCTTCCTTCCTTAAAAAAAAAAATCCTTTCCCAATATATAATTTCATTTCATGTATCACCAGTGTCCACCGCCTGTGGTGCCTCAGTAGTAAAAACGGGCGGGCGTTAAACACCACTCAAAAAAAAAAAAACCCACTGACTTCGCGATAGTACAGTGTGAATGTTTGGTGCGCTATCATTGACAACCGCGTTGTAGGTCCCTATTTTTATCAGGGAACATTAAACGGACAGCGATACGCATCATTTCTATAAGACACTGTAATCCCTTCTCATGGGAAACGCGTCTATCAGTGTGGTTCCAGCATGATGGCTGCCCGTACACTTCGTCCATGTTCCAGAGAAGTTTTGGATACAAAGATTACAAATCGGCCCAGTGTACCGAACAGACGCCATTAGACTAATTTCTCTGGGACGTAGTGAAAAACAAGAGTGTATCAGAAACTCCCAACGATACGATAATATGAAACAGCGTGTTACCGCGGCAATATCTGTAGAAACACTACAATGTGTGCAACGCTCGCTTGTTCACCGTCTCCACAAGTGTAATGATGGAAACGGTGATTACTTTGAACATCTGTTAAGACGTTACTGATTATTTGTGAGTGCAGGCTTCTGTGCTGAATATAATTTACAAATATGAAGCTTCTTTGAGCTATAGGCAACTAGTAATTTGATTTAGGAGTGAAAAACTAATTCTGTTATCACCAATTCGGTCTCTAGTTTTCAGTTTGCTAGAAAAATGTAACTTTGAGTTGTAAGTTAGTTTTTTTTTATTTTCTGCATTGTCCATACCCTCCCACTGTGTGAGCCCCTGACATGGTACCTCCCTGCGCACATCCTGTTTCATTTAGAAAATATTATTTCGCAGAATAAAGTGAGACAAGTGAGAGTAAAGTGGAAATATGATCATATACCAGAGGAATGGCAAGAAGCTCACTAATGGACTGTTCGTCAGCATTTACACAACTTTGGATTGATAGGAGAGATCACATAGAGTGGCCAGCAGATTAGTCTCCTTTTGATTTATTTTTGAAATCAGCAGTATATCGAGAAAGACCCAACAACTTACAAGATCTTGAGTATCGAATACTGGAAGGCGGACCATGGCATCCCGGTAAAATCATTCCTTTAATGTTTCTATCATCGACTGGCACACAGTCAAGTACCTGAGGATTACCAAATTAAACACAGAATTTACATGTTTTGTTAAGGAAAGGGGCATTTTATTATTCACTACACATTTTGTTTTCTTGATTTACAATAAGTATGTGGGCAAGTATCTAGTCTGGCTACTTTTTGAAAAGCTCTTAATGAGCATTATTCAAAAATGTAAAAATATTTTGGGTACTGTATTCCAATATTTATAAAAGGAAATTGACTATAGAGGAATAAGTGTGTTGAATTGAGGATGTAAGATATATGTTAAAATAATAACAAAAATACTTGATACAATAGCAGAACATATCCTGTTTGATTAAAAAAGTGATTTTAGATAACAAAAATATCATTCATGGACTGTGTTTTTTCTCAGTGATAAAAAAATTGACAGAGAAATACAGAGAAATCAATATTCCTCTTTAACAACTTTTATCGACTATGAAATCCAAATTCCAGCAGCTATAATTTACAATTTAAAGAACTCTTGTTCGAAAACTTAAAAGGGATACTGTTTTAAAATTTTCAAATTTCTTTTAAAATTTACCATCATTACTTTATGAGTCAGCAGCTTGGTTTATAAAAATAAAGCAAAAAAAAAAAAAAAAACCATAAGAGACCACGGAAATGATGTTAGATCATTAGCTGGATATATGAGGGTAGGTCCAGTTATCGGCCTAACCATTTTCTAGGTACGATAAAGACAAAAACTATATTTCACTTTTCAATATAGTTACCATTTATTGCAATATTCTTCTCACATCTTTGAACTAACATTTCAAACCCCCCTCCCAAAATAGTCAGAAGTCTTGTCCGCATAATGGGCATAAACAGCATCCATCACTTCTCTATTCACACTTAAATTTCCTCCCTCGAAGGTCCTCCTTGAGTTTTGCGAAGAGGGAATAGTCACTGGGAGCTAGATCTGGGCTGTAGGGTGGATGGTCGATCTCCTTGACAGCGACATTTCTTCACAGCTTCCTTGCCACGTTGTTGTCAAGAAGGCGCACATCACCACTCAGCTTTCCTCGTTCTTTCTCTTTGATGGAAGCACGTAGTCCGTGTAGTAGGCCAGCACAGTACTCCCCTTATACCGTGGTGTTCCTCTCCTTGAAGTCAATGAAGAGTATTCCTTCACAGTCCCAAAAGATTCTGGCCATGATCTTCTGTGATGATTGAGTGACCTTTGCCATTAGAGGCGGTCCATCGCCAAGTTTATGCTACTCCATTGATTCTCTTTTGGACAAGGAATCATAGTAAAGGATCATACTTTCATCTCCTGTAACAATGGTGTGCAGAACTCTCTCTCTCTCGTTGCCACGGCAGAGCTCTAAATGATCGACTCTGTTGCTGCTATTGGACTGAGGAAAGAAATCTAGGCACTAACCTTATTCATGTTTAAATGTTCATGAATAATTCGAAGGAGTGTTGTTTTAGAAAAGCTCAACCTTGCTGCAATTTCTGTAACTCTGAGCCGCCGGTCTCCATAATTTCTCCTTCCACGAGAGCGAGCCATGTTTTCAGGAGTGAGCATCTGCAAGGTCGACCTGCACGCTCTTCGTCTTCAATGCTTTCTCGACCCATTCGAAAACGTTTGGCCCATTCTTTTACGGTAGAATATGAGGGGGATGCTTCCCCATATACACCGTCCAATCGCTGTTTAATTTCATTTACAGTAAATCCTTCTTTTGTGAAGAACTTCATAATAGCTCAATGCTCCAATTTGAACATGTCACAATCTTCTACACATAGCCTTCTTTATGAACTATATCTGAATAACTGAACACAGCGGAGCGGAAGTTACAGCTGTAATTATTTATTTAACAGATAAGGTATGACAGCAGATACGGATTTTGTGAAGGTGATAATCTTTATCGGCGAGGTCGGAAACTTATGAACCTACCCTCGTAATGCTATAAGCAAAATTCGCATATCCACGAAGAACTTGAAATTGCAAACATCATAGAAAATATCGACAAATATATATTAGAAAGGTATGACTACGTAAACAGAATGCATGCGAATTGCATCCCCAAATAGTAAATAACTGTAAACCCATAGGACGAAGGGATTTGGGACAAGTTCGAAAGAGATTGAAAGAACATTTCCCATAAAAATACTCTATAATGTGGAGACAGAACAGGGTTTATGGTATAAACCGTAATTGTACATAATGAACAAGTGCTAGCAGAGAATTTGGAGCTTATAAACAAATGACTATGAGGTGTGACCCGTAAGTTTCCGGACTGATCATGTTAAATAGGTGCTGTAATCTTTCAATGTGATCCTCACATCTCAAGCCCTCTAAAATATCTTTGTCAGCAAATTTCTTGAAAACATGATCATTCATTATCATTCTTTATCACAACAATTAAAGATTTGAAAATAGGAAATGGTTGCTGGGTGTAGGGTCTTGGGAGTCACATAACAGCCGTGTGGATTGTGCGGTGAAGCAGACTAACACCTCGCCTCTTTTCTTTGATGTTGATTTCTTGTGTTCCTTTCTCTGAAGTCTATCATTAAAATTCCTCTGAAGCATCCCTCCCCTCCAAGATTTCCATGATCTTCACTGCCTGTGAGACCTTCGCCTTGCTTCACTCTTCTCCTACCAGTCCATAACTTCACTTTTTCAATACCACGGTTAATGTTTATAGAACTTTTTACAACCTTCCACGCACAATAGCATTTCAACTACTGAAAGAACTCCGAGCACCTATCTTGCACTGACCTGAGGCATAAGCAAAATATTGATATACGATCGAAGTATAGTTGTTGTTTTAAAAGTCCTAACCTTGTTGATTTTTATTTTGCTCTGAAACGCCTGTCACTCAGAACTTGCTCTAAGGGGTGTTTTCTTGTGTCAATACTTCCATCCATCCACCCTCATATGAATCGCTTTCTAGGCTCCCTCCCAAACGAAAAAAAATTCTGACCGTTCCTTCACAGTGAAATATGAAGGGAAACTTTTCCTATACAAGCCATCAACGCTTAAAAACACTGAGCGAACGTCCTTCATCAGTTAAATATTCCCTCACTAATCTATATTCAGTTTTGAATGTAATTATGTATTATAATGTCGTAACACGAAAGAAAATACATATTAGATAGCACAAAAATTTCAACAAGGAATTGTAGCCTTCTTTGTAAGGCTGAAAACTTTAGAGCCGGACTTCGTACTAACAGCTAAAACAGTGGTCTCAAAAACACCAGTCTAAGCTTGGACAACGGATATGGAACAAAATTGAGATGTAGCATGGAAGGAATAAAGAATGTCGGCACGGTGGATAGGATGTGGTAATGATGCCTTGCCATATCGAAAGGGAACACGCTGGGTGTCAGTATTTCGGCATGGATGTAAAGCTTTGGGTTTAGTTGATATTCCATTAATAAGGCATATAATCCTGAGCTCAGAAAAATCCTTACTAAATAAACGAACGTAAATCTTCCTTATGAATTGAAAAATGGAAAATATCGAACATCGTGCGGTTATTAAATACTTGGTAAAAAGGGTATGAATTCAACAGAAATCCATACAACTCTAGCGGACTCTTCATCATTTTCAAGTGAACAACGGAGTTTAAATGCAACGGTGAAAGTTTGGAAGATGACTCATGCAGATGACTACCAAAATCCGTCACGACATCAGATGTTTTCCATAAGGTGCACAACATGAATAATCACCGATTAAAGATATCCGAATTACTGAAGCTCTAGGAATTCACCACCTAAGAAGGCCAAATATGTGAAATGCGCGGAAGATCATGGCGTCGACTTTCTGAGAATACAAAGGTGTAATGCTAATTCACTATCTTCCCACTGCACATTTATCAATTGAAACCTTTTGGGTCTATTGAAGATGAAAATATGCCAGAAAAGGCCGGGTTTATGAAAGAATGTCATCTTGCATCTAGACAATGCTGCTCTCTCGCCTTCACACGTGTCGTTACAAGGCGAAAACCAATGAACTGGGATACCATTTGTTGCCACATCCTCCTTATTCCCCTAACTTGACTCTATCGAACTTGCGTCTGTCCCCCGAACTGAGAAAATTCCTTGGTTGAAGGAAATTTTTATCTGAACATTTAGATCATCAATTGAGCTGTATTTTGATGGGCTAAAGGTTTTGGAGTATCGCTGAACAAAGTGTTTTAGTGTCAAAAGAGAATTTTTCATATGAGCCCTGTAAATTATGCGGTTTTTCGTGTTTTTGTTTTAGTTTTTATTAAATATTCTTCAGTTTTTAGAAAATATATATAGAATTTTTGAAATAAAATAAATATTTTGTAGCTTTAAGCAGGTAAAAATCCGTGCCGTGATGATAAGAGTATGTAAGCAGAATATACTTTTGTTTCTGAAGTTAGCACACGATTGTCGTGGAGGTTTATTACGTTCCGGAAGTGTACACCTGTGAAACCTCTTTCATTCGGGGGAGTAATGTCAGGGTTACTGGAAGATCTACCACTAAGAACGAAAAATCTCTTTCTTTTTCGGCCCATTTTTTTCCGTGGAACAAAGACCTCATTAGGCATGACAGAAAGAGGGGTTCCACAATGGTTAGACGATGGAGTTTCCGTGTCTGGGATCATTTTCTGCGAATGTTGCACACAAGTGGCGGATTTATCGCACTACACAACGGGTAAGCAGCCTCCTGGTGATTTGATAGGAGGGCAAGAAAGAGGAAGCAGGTGGTTCAACGTACATAACAAAAACTGAAACTGTACTTAGGATTGAACAAAGGCACGAGCATAAAGTTTCATTATAATCATTACGTTAAAAAAGAAAAATGAAATACATGAAAGGCGCAGAAAAAATGTAGTCAATAATTTAAGTTTTAGAGCATTCCAATTTAAAGTCTAAACTGGTATAACATATATACCATACATACACCGGTATGGCGTATATTGAGAAAGTGTTGGAATTAAAGAAAATACAAGTGCGCATGTTAGTAAGTTATTAATGCCTATATAATATAATTATCATTGAAACAAAAATAAATTAACTTTACACTCATACCACCAGTTGTCAAACGGTAAAAAATAAATCTGACGTTTTTCTGAGTAACATAGCATCAGAGTCTGAAGGTTTCTATACTTTGTTGTTGAAAGTAAAAGTAACTTTTGTATGCAATTGATTTGCTCGTTTAACATTTTATGAAGGGTGGATTCAGTTACGCTCGGACAACCTTGAATAATTCGTCTCCATTTTTAGCGCATACGTGCATTATCCTAACAGCGACAGCGTGCATCTGAAGTCCTTGTTGGTACAGTCACAAGTAAAATTTGGAGGAAATTGCGGATTTACGGCAAGGATTGTAATAAAAGGATTGTATAGAAGGAGGATGATTAATTATAAATGAGGGGATGTGTGAAATTAGAATTGGTTTGACTGATTGATTAATTATTTGGATTTGTTGATTAATGTAGATTGATGAAGCAGTGCGGGCCACTAATACTTTCGGCCAGTTGCTACGGTGTCTTCCCTCCACAACGATTTTTGTCTTGAAAATACCTCGGCACTGGGTCATATGTAGCTATTCCTAGTTACAAATAAGAACAGCTATCATTCCTTGTAGATGTGCAGGAATTTTCTGGTGTCTATATCTAGGGAAAGAAGGAAGCTGATAATTGGGGTGATCGAAGAAGCTTCATGAATTATATTATAGCCACAGTTTATTCTTGCTTGATTCTACACTAAGTGCATCACCGTATATTAATGAGGAAGGGAACATCAGACTAAATGTATACTGTCGAATTACGAAACGAACACAACACACACCCGGGAACAGTTGCCTACGACTGCGACAGTCAGCAAGGTTAACAAGTAAGCAAGCAGGCTTAGTTGATCCTGATGGTGTAGTGGTAACCACACTTACCTTCTAAACCCAAGGTCACGGGTTCAAACCCGGCCAGGATCGATGGATTTTTTCGGGCGTAAAAGTCCTAAGTATGGCTTCCTTCGGAAGGGAAGTAAAGTCGTGGGTTCCATGTCGTACATTTACGGCATGATAAAGAACCTCAAGCCTGAAAGAAGAGATCTCTGAGCAAAATTTGTCGGCCGTTTCACGCCCTGAATAGAATGAGACGCTGATGACCTGAGCTGTTAAAGAGCTACCGTAAATAAACAAATGAAAAAAGCAAGCAGGCTTGCTACCCCCTCCATAGCGTGGCAAACGAGTCGGAGCTCGCTCATAGTAAAAAAAAAACCCGCGTCGTGAAGGAAAGCATTAATAATGTCACTAAATTCAACATTTGTAAATTTTAATGAATGTAACCTTGAAAAGTATTTCTATCCATTAATATGTAACATGTTTTTCTATAATAAATAGTGTCTTTATAATAAATACACAAAGTTATTGTATTCATTTAGAATAACCCCATATAAGCAGCCTCAAATATTTCATTTCTTTTAACACATGAAAGTCAGATTTCTACTTTGTGTGTTTGGTGTAGTATCTGACCCAACTTTCTGTTATGCCTTTTAGTAACATGCGAGTTTCAGTTTAACAATTCATTCATGCTAAGTCCGATTTTTTTTCTTAAAGAGATGGGAAGGAGCTGAAATCGACCCTTTATCCTACATTAAAAATATCTGTTACATTCCTCACTACATTTGCGCACCAACATTTAAATCTGACCTCTTGGTGATTTCTTTCATATGTTGGCATTTTAATTCCCTCAACAGCATCCCACTGCTCTCAAAAGCATCCGGAAACTGCGATATATATTATAATTTATGTATTTTAAAGATGTTCTGTTTTTTGTTTTGATACTTGACGATAGAAAGCATTAATTAAAAAAAATTAATTGAATGTGCTTAAGGCCTTTTGAACTGCTTTTGTTGTAACAGAGAAAGAAATTGGGGTAATTACTACGTTATTTTTATCAGCTTATTTATTTGTTGTGTAAGAGATAATAAGCCTTGGCAAAACAGAATATTCTACTTAATACCAAATATACAGACATACAAGACAAACGCCGTCAAATGTTTATAAATATAACAACAGAAGAAAATGGACACAACTAAGTGGAAGAAAAGAAATGTTCTAAAATACCAAAAACAAAAACAATATACTAATAAAACGAGAGAATGAAAAGTGTAAGGGTAAGGTCTCATAATTTGTGCCACTTTGAACAATTTCTAGAGTGCCACAGAAGTATTAGCAGGATTTGAAGCATCTTCGTACCAACTGAGAAAACGCAAAATATTATAGTTCAAAAAGTATAATGTAAAATGTGTGAGGATACAAAATGGTACAATTTGTAACCATGTACTATAAATTGTACCATTATTATTAAATTGGGCCATTACCATAGTACAGGTTATCGACACAGCATATCTTGATAAAGCATTAATTAAGGCAAATGTATTATATAATTAACGTGCAATGTTAGGTTATGTTGGTATGCTGGACAACCAAGGACCCAGCAAACTAAATAATGTTATGGTGTAAAACTTGGAAACTAATAAAAACTCCACACCTTTTCTTCAAATTGTTATTTCTTTTTAAACAACACTTAATTGCATTCACATCCACATCCATCTTGTTATTCGTGTTTGGGTAATGTTATTTCCTGAATTTGTTCGAAGCCATTATTGCTGCAAGTTACACATTGTTTTAATAATGCGTAGCAAAGTATGCCATTAATATTGTTGTGCTCTATTGCAACAAGAATAGTAATTTGCAGCTTTAATGTCACAAACAATTTTATTTGTTACTAATTGGTTTTCCAAACATAAAATTGCAATGGTAGCTTGGGTCTATAAATGTTGCAAATACTTTCCTAATAATTGTACCGGTCCAAATTAGAAGAAATGCGGCGGTACGATTTAGTGACTTGGCCATTTTGTTTAACGTTACCTTCCCTCCAAAGCAGAAATTATTTCAAATATTATTACCGGCAATTATTGAGGTTAAGTGACAAGTAAAATATGTGTAATGTGAAAACGAAATCATACATACCTGCGAGTCTATACAAACTTAGCTGTTCGAGACGAAAATTACTTCGCAGGTTATAAAATCAAACAAACAACTGCTACATGGCTTGCGTGCCTGCTGCTACGTTGACCATTTGCGTTTTATCTCTTAATACACATTCTCTCCGCTTTGTGGCGCCACAGCTTATCAGATATGTGACCGGTGCAATTTCAATTCCGGTACAATATAGAGACCTTACCCTAATCATGGGGAAAATGTGAACAGGGACAAAATATTAAAATATAATATATATATATATATAAAATTACGAAGCAAACAATAAAAAATAGATATTAGAAAACATCAAGTGAGAGAAAATAACGGAAATAGTAAAGCACAAAATGGCATATAAAAGAAACAGTAATAGCAAAAGGGAATCCGAAAAAATTGACAAAAAAAAATAAATAAATAAGCTAGGAAAAACATACCGTTTAAGACTGTTAAATTGAATTTATTAACGGAAAATATGAACAAGTTTAATATTTTGCAATTGGTATACAACGAAATGGGAATTATTCGCAATATTTTACGCAATTTCTATACCACATGAACAAAACACCAGAAATATAAAAAATTGAGACTGGCGTTCTTTACTGCTAGATATACATATATTGCTTAGAGTCGTATAAACAATTACAATTATCGCATGGGTCTTTAGGCCGTACGTGCTGGTAATGTACGTATAATGCAAGGCAGTGAAGTAAATACAAACGAATTTATTTATTTTATTGATACCAAATTAAATGAAACATGTGCACTCCATTTTTCTACATAAATTCCATATTTAAACGTTCTTCCCAGCGGAAAGCTCTTATTATCAAGCCAGTTGCATATCTTTGTCCTTGTTCAATCGCCGAGCTTCCAATGTTTCTTTTAATACTCCCGATATATGGAAATGGCACAGTGACAAAAATTGAACTATAGGGGGAGTGTTCAATGTGGATTGTCTACAGTTTTGTCCTTGTCACTGCTCCTGTATGCGGACAGGGTAGAGAAGAATTTATATAATTGGTTGTTAAGGTCTTTTTACTCCTATAAGGTGTATTGTCTCAACCAGAAACTGCAACGACTATTCGGCGTTTTGAACAATACCTTGGGGGTCTTAGAAAACTATCATTAGAACATTTCTAGACGAGTTTTAAACTCAGTACTATCCCTCCGCTCAAAGTTCGCATTTTACACTTGGAACAATTATTTTACCCTGCAATTAAAACTGCGGATGCACAATGAGAGCAAATAAACCTCAAATGTAGATTCACCTCCTACGCAGTTTACTGCAGAAATATCTCCACGTGTAGTTAACCGTAGTTGACAGAGCTCCAAGTTGTCTCGTTCCCACCTTGAAAGCCGGCCGGGGAGCTGGACAGGAGGTCAGTACGAGTTCAACTCTAGAAAAGTACGGACGTATTCTTGTGCATTATTAATACGGCACAATTTTGGTATTCTATTACTCAAGACTATTTTATTTACGAATAGAATAGTCTAGCGATATACGGGGATTGTTTCAAAAGAGATTTCCTGGTCTTTAATTTCCAATTCGAAGTTCGATTAACAAATTGATAAATAAATTTCGTGAAACGGGAAGTATTCTTGATAAAAAAAAAAAAAGCATACACAACCGCGTAGAGTAATCACAGAAGAAATTTCATTGGACATGGTACGTTTCTACAAAAATTACTTCCATGTCTTTCTACGGAAATTTCTTATTACTTTGTTCGAACAGCTACAAAGCTACTAAAGTTGAAATCCTATAAAATTAATGTAGTGCAAGAAACTTAAACCAAAAGTAGCTTCTGTGAATACATTTTTTGAATAATGTGTTTGAGGAAGAAATTGGCTCTTAATTTTATTTACGGAGGAAACTTGGTTCCACCTAAGTGGTTATGCTAATTCACAAATCAATCAATACTAGAGTTTAGAAAAACCTAACCTTCTTCACGAGTAACCCTGGCATGATCAAGGTTTTTAAAAGGGACAATTCATAGTGATAGGTATGAGGATAGGTCCATAAATTTCAGGCTTAACCATTTTCTAGGTATGATAAAGACAGCAACTATATTTCACTTTTCAATATAGTTACTCTTAATTGCAATACACTTCTCACTTCTCATTTTTGTGAGACATTAAGCAGCATTTGCAATGTGCGGCCGTGTTATTGTCGTGATGTAGCTTCTAATTTCTATCATGTGGCCTTTTGCGTGTGATATGGCCTTGTGGGTTTTTCAGGACATATCTGTAGCCAGTTCAGTTGCGGTAAAACATTCCTTGAATATCGACAGATGAGATGTCAACAACTTTCCCGGTAGGAGCATCTACTTTTTGGTGTTGGTGACCACATAGAACTTTGCTGTCAGGATCGAAATAAGGTAGCCAAGTTTAATCACTAGTGGTTACCTTTGAAATAATCTCCGCATCTTCCTGTAACACCCACCATCTTCAACTGAATAAAAACCTGCAGGCGAATGTCCTTAGTTAGGGAATCAGCAGTCTTGGAACCAACCGAGCACAAACACGTCTCATATACAACATTTCAGTTGTATTTCACAATGTGTGTGTGGTATTTTCCAGAATTTCTGAAAGTGTCCTTAATCTTATTCGACAATCTCCTCTCACAATGATAGCAGGGATGTTAATGGAGCATAAAATGGACCGTCGCATCCACCTTACTTTGAAACTGATTAGCTTCCCTGTTTAAATATTTTAAATCATCTTCCAGCCATAAGAACAGCAGTAGTATTGATCATCGTATGTCTACTCCATTTTGTTGTAGGTGGAACTGAACATGTCTGAACTTGCGCACGTCGCACAGGCGGAAATCGGAAACTATAACAATGAAAGTATTTCTACATTTACATTACGTATCAAGCTAATAAAATATTGTAAAATTTAAAGTGCTAAAGAAAGTCTGTCTGTAAAAAGTATAATTCTATCTTTCTTTCTTTCAAAAATGAAAATCATATTTACAACTATTTCACTCTACATAAATTCGTCAGCATTTTGTTTTCTCAATGTGCGTGTAATTAATCACCGTTTACATGTCTGAGCGTTTATCCTTGACTTTAATATTTTCCCCGTTTCTCTAGTATTCATATTTATCTCTCCATGCTTACAAGATACAACGTGTAACAAATCGACTACACCGGAAGCTTACAGAATCCGCCTTGTGCTACCAACCTAATTAAAACTTTGTTACCGAGCTCGCCTGTCTTGCAATTAATTAACTCCGTCACCAATTCAACCAGTCGGAAACAGTTGACGCTTGTTACTACTCAGATGGCACTACTGACGTCACATGAAGCCAGGCATATTAACTTGGTACATTTTTTGTGGTAGATTTAAGACACGAGGGGGGAACATTTCCACATTCCCGGCTTGTCGCGTTAGCAACGTATGATTCAAGCCGCAACTGCAGTCGGTTATTATCCTCTTAGAACTACTGTAGCGTATTTTTTTCAAAGCGAAGCAGTTGCAAATTAATTACCGTAAAAAAATAGGCAACGCTGTCGTTTTCAAGGGAATGTGTGCTTAAAAAGGGTAAAGAAAAAGACATTGTTATGAATATATCTTTATAGTTTTGGCAGCGAATACAGTACTTCAGCTTCATATGCAGTAAAAATGCTAACATTCTTAAAACAGTATCCATTTTTATTATTGTTATTATTTTATTGTTTATTTTTTCAAAATTTTAGTATTTCGAAAATTAAAAGTGTTCGCTTATTACATATAAATTGTTTGTTATTTATTTTGGGGAGCTAGAGAGATGGCTAGTCAGAGGAATGTGCTGACAACGCTATGTGTCAGAGGAGTGAATTGTTCATGGGTAACGCACGTGTCGTAAACAGAACCTGTGCTTGTGTTATGTGCGTTTAGAAAACATTGACAGGCTGAAGTTAATATTTCCTAACTTAATAAAATATAATTGAACAAATTCATAGACTTCATTTCAGGTCACTATATATCATAAACTTGTTACTTTATATTAATTTGTCTGCTTATTAATGCATACCATTAATAGAGATTTCATTTTTAGTTACAGCGGTGAACATTTACAAGCTTTGTGTTGTGGTTAATATCTCTGACGTGTATTTACAAATACCACAAAGGAAGGATGTCTCGTACCCCCAATATATAACAGAAGTCGGCTCTTATGTTCAGGAGTGAAGGAAGAAATGTCATAAGTTTATGTTTCAGTAACACTACCATATTAATTTCTCCACTAATGTTTTTTTCTCTCTTAGCAAGTTTTACTTTGGACCACACAAGCTCAATGTATGTGGGCAAACTTAATGCTTCATGACCATGTAATTTTAATATTTCGTCAATGCGGAACACTTTCCCTTACCATTTATGCCTGGATCTCGATCAATATGTAGAGTTTGGATTTTCTCATTTCTTTTGACGAATTTCGCTTCTTCTTTTACGGCGTATTTCGAAAAGGTTTATTTTCCTAATATTACGGGGCATTATTCATAACCACGATATTCTCCACTGGAAGGTTATTTACTTATTTTTTTTAATGGTGTTTAAAGCCCGTTTTTATTACTGAGGCGCCTTAGGGAATGGACACTGATGATACACGAGATGAAAAACATAAACTTGGGAAAGGAATATTTTTTAAAGAAGGAAACGTTTCAGGCCTTAGTTTAGGTTACCTCCCCGTCATTTGCCATTTATGAGGACTGAGGAAAACTTGGAAAAAAACTCAGTCAGGGGGACGGTCCTGCCGGGATTCGAACCCCGACCTCCCACTCATGAGTCCGTGCCTTAACGACCTTACTACCCGTGGCGGTTTCCCCATAGAGAAATGTCAAAAGGGGTTAAATCTGGTGAACGAGCAGGCCAAAGTACGACTCCCATTCGTCCAATACAACGATTTGTATTGACGGTGAGTAAAGCTGTAGTGCGTCTACTGGGATATCTTTCAGCGTACACATTACAAGAAAAAAACATCATCTTCCTACATGTCGACTTTTTCAATACCATCTTCCATCACGTCTTACTTCAAGAACTATCATAAATTAAGGAAATCCAAATGCAATTATTGTAGCGGAAAAAATGTAAATAAACATACGAACATCATAGCCTAGTAACTAAGCAGTTAAATGGGGCAGACTACTATATATATTTTATAATGTTCGTATTACTATAACTCGTAACTTACTTGTACTAGAATCATGCAAGAAACACCGTTGACATTCTAATTTGCTCTAGTTTTATATTTTTAATGCCAATGCATTATTTCATTTTAAAAATGAAGATTTATTCAAGAAACACACATTTTTGTAATTATTAACATCTGTGCATGAACTGCAATTATGGGCTCTTCCCTAAATATCAATTCTGTGAAAACAGTACATTAAAATACCTTCCATTTCAGAAATATATGCGGTACAAGTTTTATCAAGTATAAATGGCCCCGACTTTCCCATTTTAGTTCAGACAAAGTTTATGCGTTTCTCTAATATCCTATCTATGTATATAAACATTTCGTATTTATATTTGCCCATCTCTGTAGTTATGCTTCTTGGCTGCCCTATAAAACGGTGACATGTTTATCGAGTTCATGTTTTGTTGTCTTACATATCTATGCTATATGTCCGTTCTTAGCATGTATTTTTCCCTCTATTTGTCTTTACTTTATATTTGCTTACCTCAGCTTCTCCGTGCTATTGTTGCCCTTTCGTATTTTCTCTTGTTTATGTTTATTTATCTCTGTTTATTCTGGTTGTGCGGGTCTTTGTTCGATTCTCTTGCTTCTATAGTTAGTTTGTATTTTGAGTTTATGCCAATATTACTGCATGCAAACACAATTTCCTTCTTCCCGTTTCTCTTGCTTTATATCATTTATTACATTTTTTATGTTTAGAATGCTGTATTTTCCTTTTCTTAGCTTCATTTAGTTTCCTTTATTGTGTTGCCCTTCTTATTGCTTAATTTAGTTTTCAATTCCCTTTTCATTCATTTTCTTCATTTTAGTATTTACATATCAGGATTATTTGGCTACCCTTCTAATTCTTGACACAAATATATTAAAATGTGTAACTTAGTTACAAATCTGCTTTTGCTCACATTTGTCTATCTTATTGTTCAAGGTTGTATTGAAATAAAGGCTGCACAGGTCGGTCCTGAGCAGCACTAACAGATGAAAATGCGATAGTTAGTAGACAGTGGGGGCTCGTGGCCATTGTAGAAGGATGGGCCAGGGCTACACAAATGGTGTAGGAAAGGTCTTTTTTTTTTATCAAGACTTATACTCATCCCCGACAAATTGCAGCGCCATCCAGCATTTGTGCTATAAATTCCTTGTTTATATGAAACTGTTCTAATTCAGCTATTAAAGTAAGCCTTAAACCTTCTGCAGTCAATTCAGAAAAAGCAATGAATTTTATGAATGTTCCAATCGGTCAACCCCACTGATGTATCACAACAAATTGTGATATGCATGTCTTTTGTTCCATCGGCCTGTAGAAAAATCAAAATTTTCCTCTCTATTTCTTTTCTATTCTAAAGACAAGATACATTTCTCACTTCACGAGCTGTCAGCCAAGATGGTTTTTAAACCGAAAAAAAAAAAAAAACTTCTTAATTTTGTGTCCTCTTGCTGAGTAAGTTCTATAGCTTTTGTTGATAAGGTCCAATTCGTTTACCCTCAACTTAAAAGTTAAAGAAAGTCACTTTTCCACTGACAAACGGTGAGGAAACCGCTTAATTTCAAACAAAGTGCGAAAACAAGCCCCTGAACATGTGGTTCCTAAGAAAAGAGAGAATACCGAGCGCTGACCCAAGAGAATGCACAAATAAGCAGGAGAAAGGCTAAACTTTCTTGGAGGAAGACAAATATAAGTCCTCGTAAATATTTGTTGGCCCATACGACATGCTGGCAAACCATTCCTTGAATATCGACAAATGAGCTGACCATAACTTTCCTAGCAGAAGCAACCACTTTTGCTTTTTTGTGACCACACAGAGTTTTGTTGTTTACTCTCATAATTGAGATGACGTGACCAAATATGATCAGCAGTGATTTCCTTTGAAAAAATGTCCTCTAACACCATCTTCATCGAGTGTGCCATGCTCATTCACGTGTCATGTGCAACGTTTCAGTTACCGGCGTATGAGTGACACGCAGCGACATTTTCACAGTTTCTGAAAAGGTTCTTAATGCTATTCAACGATCCTCTGTCACAATGACGGCAGCGGTGTTAATGTTTTTCTCTGTTAGAGCACAAACAGGAGCACCTGGTTCATCTTCCTTTGAAATTGATTGCCTTGCTTCTTTAAACATTCTAAACCATTTTCGAGTTATGCTATAGGAAAAAACAAACTCTCCATGGGTCTCTATAGCTGAAGGTTTGTTGAGAGGAAAGCACAATTTCAGAACAGAATATTGTTCTTTGTATGTCATCTCCATTTTTCTGTAGACGAAACTGAAAATGTGTCAATTTGCGCGCCTTCTCAGGCGGGAACTAGAAATTCCTTTTTAATTATTATTATTATTATTATTATTATTATTATTATTATTATTATTATTATTATTATTATTATTTGAACTGTGTTTAACGCTCGGTTTTACTACTGAGGCATCACAGGCGGTGGGCACTGATGTTACATCAGATGAAATGATAAATTGGGAAAGAATAATTTTAAAGAAAAGAAAATGAATGGCAGGGATGCTTTCAAAAGTATAGAGTAAGAAAGAAAGTACTTTGAAAAGAAATGACAGTCTAAGTAGTCTACCCACTCCTAATTTGACGTGTCTCAAGGATTTCATAATACTCTCGCAGTGAAATGAAACTTGGGAAGAATTATCATATGTGTAACATGATTCCAGGTACAAATTGGAAGCAGTTAATCTCGATAAATTTGAAAGTTAAACTAGAAGTAACAACATGCTATCACCGGCTTATTGAACGTGTTCCTCTTCTCCAGGGTTATTCAAGCCTTCGCCATTTTGTTGGCAGGTTAAAGCATTAAAATGGCAGCCAGCTACTTCCGTGAAGTTCATTTGTTATTCTAATGAGCCGATGGGAGCGACGGAGCGGCGCAGCGGAGAAAAGAGACACTAACGAAAGTGGGGTGAGACAGATTTGCATATTATTTCAGAGGTAGTCTCTTTAACGTTGATGCCATTAAGACCGACATCGAATGTCAACAAAGGGTGATGATACTGCAAAGGGAATAATTTCTCAAACGGAACGTTTCTTTATGTGATATTCTTCATTGGCTGCATCTCGTTGTTTCTTATTTATATTGCCTCGAATAAGATTTCAATGAGGTATATTTAATAATGGTGGTCGGCACTTTAGCCAAAGTTGTTAGCCGAACGTTTATTTTCTTGTTTACCGTTCATTACCCTTCAAATCTTATCTTCAAGCTTATTTACCGTTAGTTTTATTACTTTCATTTCCTCGTTATTTAGGCGTTTTTCTTTTCTGTGTTTACTCTGGTTATTCAAAACTGCGTTTCCAAGCTCTTTCTCCGCACTTTGCATGCTCTTTCCTGCATTTTATTCCTTCCTTCCTTTTCCTCCTTGCCTCCCTTAATGAGCTGTCGTTTTCCGCTCTTTAGTCTTCTGTTTTTCACTCTTTCTCTCTTTTGTCCTTTATCATAATGGAAAAATTTTCCCAGTGTTTTCTTTCCTCCATTTAACTATGTAGTTTGCTATGCTTGATACGCCTTACTGAATGATTTTTATTTTCCAGCATTCTTTAAAATCTCTTTGAATTTGCCTCTTACTCTTTATTTTTATTTCCGTTCTTCTCTCTTCCTTTTTGAGCGCCGGGATTATCATGTAGATAGAAATGCTAGTGTCTCATATTTTTGAGGTGCTGGGTTTAATTCCCCTGAGTTCGATCCTGATAGTCTAGTGGTAGCCATACTTGCCTCGTAGACCCAAAATCGCGGGCTCAAACCCGGTCATGATCGATGGATTTTTTCTGGCGTAAAAATGCTAAGTCTTTCTTTGGAAGAGAAGTAAAGCCGCGAATCCCATATCGCAGATTTACGGCATGTAAATGAACCTCAAGCTTAGAAGAGGCCTCTGAGCAAAATTTATCGGCCGTTCCATGCCATGAATTGAATGGGACACTGATAATGACCTGAGATGTTACACAGTGTCCATAAATAAACTAAATAAATAAATAAAATTCCCTTGGAAGTGTTTGGGTTTTATCATGGTTTTCCCCAGTTATCATTTACGCGAGAGATGGGATGGATATTCGCATTTCATTTAACAGCATCTGGTTACAGTCGAGGCTTCACACGAGGTGGGTTAGTGCCTTGTGCCGTTGCGGGGGTTGCACGCAGGAAAAATTCCTGTCGTCAGGTCTGGTGGGATCTCCTGGGGATATCGGGCCGGTGTCTGGAACATGTCATTTACTGATCGTTTAGAATCTGCCCTTGTATCGTTTTCTCGGATTTCCGGTGGTCCTGTGTGTCCTCTATCTCACCCTTCCTGTCGGAAGTGCCCTTTCGGGGGCACATGTACGAGAATTGGTCCATAAGTTTCCGACTTAACCAATTTCTAGGTATGATAAAGCTAAAAACTATATTTCATTTTTCAAAATAGTTCCCCTTTACACTTCTCACTTCTTTGATTTAACATTACAATCCCCCCAAAATAGTCAGAAGTCATATCTGCAAATTTGGCATAAACAGCATGCATCATTTCTTCGTCACACTTAAATTTTCTTCCTCGAAGATCCTTCTTGAGTTTTGAGAAAATGAAATAGTTACTGGGAACTAGATCTGGGCTGTAGGGTGGATGTCGATCTCCTTGAAGCCACAATTCTTCACAGCTTTCTTTGCAATAAGAGCTGTGTACACAGGCGCGTTGTTCTGAAGAAAACTCACACCACCACTGAGCTTTCCTCGTCTTTTCGCTTTGATGAAAGCAAGTAGTCTTGCAGTAGGCCAGCATAGTACCCCCATTTACTATTGTGTTCCTCTCCTTGAAGTCAATGAAGAGTATTTCTTTACAGTGCCAAAAGATTGTGGCCATGATGTTCTTGGTTAACAAAGTGACCTTGGCCTTTAGAGGCGGTGCTTTGCCAGATTTACGCCATTCCATTGCTTATCTTTTGGAGAAGGGATCATAGTAGAGAACCATAGTTTCATCTCCTGTAACAATGGTTTGCAGAACGTCTCTTTCATTCCCACGGCAGAGCTCCAAAAATGTCTTAACAACAGATGACTCGTTGCGGCTTGGGGACTGACGAAAGAAGTCTAGGCACCCATCTTGCACTAACCTTGTTCATGTTTAAATGTTCATGAACAATTCGAAGGACTGTTGGTTTAGAAAGGCCCATCATTGTCACATCGCTCTATAGGGCATCAAGCTCGGATTGGAAATTATTCACCCAAAGTAATTGCTACTAAAATCGTAACCAGTCGGCAGTCTTCGGTAGCGTTCGGGACTGCCGGCTGCAGATGCCTTAGTGGGTACGAATATCAGAATTACTGCCACTCTCATCGTATACCCAGCCGGCATCCAAAGAGGCGGCAAACTTATGATATGACCGTTACCCGATATCCCAACAATAACACTGATAAACTCTCCCGCAGCTGTACGTTTTGTTAATCTTAGATTGCTATTGGTTGAAACTATTCCATTGTTCCACGTGGAGTTCGTCTGTTGTTAAATCCTAGACTGTTATTGGCTGAAGCTAAAATATTATTGGAGCGGTAAGACAGAGAAATTCTATCGCTATATTATAGAAGGCTATGGGAAGGGGAGGGGAAAAAAACCCCTGGCTACTAATTACACGTCAACTGTTACCTACTTATAGCAAGCCAATTGGATACACGTTGAACGAGGTAATTATATTTCTTGTATGCGCGGCTACCACTATTTTTCTTATACTTCCTAATCATTTTAATAAATAAGAAAATCAACTGAGAAATTCATTTTGCCTTTGCTGGCAATATAAACATTCATTGTTGTTGTTCAGTGACACGAATGTGCCGCTAACAATTAACACCTGCTTTAAAAACAACTTCATTTATTCGCACGGCTTCAAGACATTACCTATAAGGTTACATTATTGTTAAAATACCGCGAACCGTCACGGGTGACCGAGGTCGTTTAGGCCGCGCACTCGTGAGCGGAAGGCATTTGTTAATTTGTTTTACTTATGAACGCTCTTTAACATCTCAGATCATGTTGGTCCTGGTGATGTAGTGGTAACCATACTTGCCCCCTAAACCCAAGTGGGTTCGATCCCGGCCAGGACCGATGGATTTTTTCGGGCGTAAAAATGCTAAGTATGGTTTCCTTCGGAAAGGAAGTAAAGCCGTGGGTCCCGTGTCGTACATTTACGGCACGAAAAAGAACCTCAAGCCGGAAAGAAGATGCCCCTGAACAAAATTTGTCAGCCGCTTCACGCCCTGAATTGAAGCTGATAAGCTGAGATGTTAAAGAGCGTCCGTAAATAAAATAAAATAAATCTCAGATCATCAGCGTCCCATTCAATTCAGGGAGTGAAATTGCCAATCAATTTTGCTCAGAGACCTCTTCTTTCAGGCTTGAGGTTCTTTTTCGTGCTGTAAATACACGACGTGGGACCCATGGCTTAACTTACCTTCCGAAGGAAGCCATACTTAGGATTTTTACTCCCGAAAAAAAAAACCATCTGTCCTGGCCGGGATAGAACCCGCGATCTTGGGTTTAGGAAGCGAAAAGTCTGAGATTCAATTCCCGCCAGGACGCCCTCCCTGACTAAGGTTATTTTCCAATACTCATAAATGCAAATGCCAGGGATGTGCCCTAAACTTAGGCCTACCGCCACGAGTGACCGAAGTCGTGAAGGCGCGGCGTCGTGAGGGGGAGATCTGGGGTTCAAATACCATCAGGAACGTTCTTCCTGACTGAGGTTTTTTCCATATTTTCCTCAGTCCTCATAAAGGACCAATGAGGGGGAGGTACGTTGGCCTGGAAAGTTTTTTTTTCTTAAAAAATCCTTTCCCAATATATCATTTCATGTCATGTATTATCAGTGTCCACCACCTGTGGTGCCTCAGTAGTAAAAACGGATGTTACACACTATTAAAAAAAACTTAGGCCTGGAACGTTTCCTTCCCTCCCCCCTCAAAAATACTTCTCTACGCAGTAAAAATGGGGTTAAATACTATTAAAAAAAAAGGAAAAGAACGCGATACACATAAAAAATTTAAATTGTCAAAGAACCCCCCAATGTTGTGAAAGTAGCCGCAGTTTACAGTATCTATTTTATTCCAATTAAAAAAATGTTTCTTTTTCCTTATCAATGTCTTTCTTTATAATTATATCTCTTTTACTCTTATTTTCTTTCCAATTCGCCTTTCTTCTTTCTCTCTTTTTTCCCCGCTTCTTATTTCTTTAAATTTTTCATTCCTGACAGCAAGAAAGATGGAGTACTTTTTAACAAAGCCTATACTGCAAATTCAAATCGATATAAGTGGCCTTCTTTTAGAGCTGGCTTATTACTTACTATTTGTGTAGCAACAGAAACGAAATGGCGTGTCATAAGCAGGGAACAGCTGCAGGCTTGTTCTTTTGAGATATTAATTGGTTTAATATCTCTACTAAAACAAGAAAATCTTTATTTCTCAATTTCTTCTTATCAGACAAAGAACATCTGCAGCAAAGTTTTAAATAAAGCTCCGGAGCCGAGTTTTAATCTCTTAAGTTTTATTCCGTTAGCATGGTAATCGTTATTGTTTTGTTTTACTAAATGAACAATAAGACCCAGAGAGTATTAAAAAACGCCACTCCTACTGCGATCTGAGAGAGATATTAGCATCATTGAAACAGATGCAAAGAGCGCGCAGAATACGACGATAGAGAGTAGGGAAGAAAGACAAAAATGGAGAATAGAATGAAACATATTGAGTTCAAAATGGACATAAGAACTAAGGAATCTTATAGTTATGGAGAAATTATAAAACATGCAGGACTAAATACACAGAAAACCATATCACAAATTATATTGGCCAACATCGATTATGTTAGATATACGAGAGTAGGTCCATAAGTTTCCGGCCTGGCCAATAAGGGTTATCACCTTATCTGCGGTCATGCCTTGTCTGTTAAGTAAATATTGCAGCTGTAACTTTCGCTCCGCTGAATTTAGTGGTTCAGTATAGTTGCATAAAGAAGGCTATGTGTAGAAGGTTGTGACATGTTCAAAATGGGTTTCGAACTGTTATTAAATTCTTCACAAAAGAAGGACTTACTCCAAATGAAATTAAACAGCGATTGGACGGTGTATATGGGGAACCATCCCCCTCATATTCTACTTTTTCGAATGGGTCAAGAAAGCATTGAATACGAAGAGCGTGCAGGTCGGCCCTTGGAGGTGCTCACTCCTGAAAACATCGCTCTTGTGAAAGACCGACGGCTCAAAGTTACAGAAATAGCTGCAAAGTTGAGCCTTTCTAAAACAACAGTCCTTCGAATTATTCATGATGAACATTTAAACATGAATAAGGTTAGTGCCTAAACATCTTTCCTCAGTCCAAAAGCAGCAAAGAGTAATCTGTTGTCAGAAATTTTTGGAGCCCTGCCATGGCAACGAGAAAGAAGTTCTGAAAATCATTGTTAAAGGAGATGAAAATTTGGTCCTGTAATATGATCCTTTGTCCAAAAAGGGAGTGGCGTAAACTTGGTGAAGCATCGCCTCTAAAGACCAAGACCACTCAGTCAACCAAGAAGGTCATGGCCACAATCTTTTGGACTGTGAAGGAGTGCTCTTCATTGACTTCAAGGAGAGGAACACCACAGTAAATGGGGAGTGCTATGTTGACCTACTGCACAGACTACGTGCTTTCATCAAAGAGAAAAGACGAGGAAGCTGAGTGGTGGTGTGCGCCTTCTTCACGACAACGCGTCTGTGCACACAGCTCTTGTTACATAGAAAGTTGTGAAGAAATGTGACTTCAAGAAGATCGACTATCCACCCTACAGCCCAGATCTAGCTCCCGGTGACTATTTCCTCTTCTCAAAACTCAAAAAGGATCTTCGAGGAAGGAAATTTAAGTGTGACGAAGAAGTGAAGGGTGCTGTTTATGCTCATTTTGCACACAAGACTTCTGACTATTTGGAGTGGGTAGAAATGTTCGTTCAAAGATGTGACAAGTGTATTGCAATAAACAGTGACTATATTGAAAAGTTAAATATAGTTTTTGTGTTTATAATACATATAAAATGGTTAGGCCGGAAACTTATGGACCTACCCTCGTATATGTGAGAGAGCACTAAATGAGTTTTATATTATCTGTTGGTTTAGTTGCAGATATATACATTTTTTATTTAAGTACATTGATTTTAAATGTACGCTGGGGAGTTTTAAAACGAAGTGCCTTTACTTTGCTTGAAAGTAGGAATGCTGGAGTTGTAAAAAGATATTATGGTATATGTTCATTAGAAATTTAGAAACTAAAGTAAACACTTTTTGTTTTCTCTATTGGGGAAGACGGTACCCACGCTCTTGAAGTGCTGTTAAAGGGAAATATGTTTTACAGCAACACTTTCAAATAGTTTATTTATCTTGTTTGACCAGCAAAGATGCTAAGGGAAAGAAAAAAGCGGCTCAAACTGAGTAAGTGCAGTAGTTTTAAGGAGGCCATGTTCCGCCCACTCAAGCACTTGGCGTTAATTGAATCCCTTGGAACAGTAACGTACCCCGAAGTTGTTTTCATTTCCGATACGAAACACTAAGAGCTTTCCATTTATTTCCTAGCACGAAATACCCAAGTGAGAGTGTTTTTAAGCTCTCACACAAGGAAATATCAGGGTTCAAATGAATCTGAATAAGTACATAACTGGAAATATTTATTGCATCGCCCACAAACTGTTTATATTTTGCCCTTTATACTCATCTAGTGATATCAATAGTTTGAAAATTTACTGTAATTGTGTTTCTAGATATCACCCAAATATTTGTAATTCCAAAATTTGTGAAATTTGATGCTAATCATTTTTGTATATGTCAAAAGTGCATGTAAATAGTAAAACTGAACAAAATGTCAAATTTGATGACTAGTCACAATGATGCAATCAAAAATACATAAGCCTGATGTGTTCTAGTTTATTTATTATAATAAGAAAGTGTTTTACACTCATATTCTCATCGTTCAAATGCTGAATCAATATTTTGTGCTACCTTCCCAAGCTTTTATTACATCACTCGTCTGGGCATTGAAAGTATTAAATTTTTGACTTGGTCAGGCGAAATCTCACTAAACCACATACTATGGATGGTTTCAACAGGTCTTTCTTATTACTTGGTGTTTTTTTTTGCTACAGCATTGCCAATCGTCTCTCAATGAGCGGAGATCTGGGCTGCTCCCTGGCCATGAGTAGGTGGAAGTCCCTTGTTATTCAAGAAAAATTGAAACCTGTAGCATAAAACTGTAACTTCTTTTAGAATTATGTGGATGTAACATGAATTTGGTAAAATGATATTTATTTTGGTTAAAATAGTAGTGTTTAAGCAAGGTACTCACTTTTCTTGTCATCTGACATGGTCCGGAGACATCCTGGAAAGTGGAATTTTTTGTTGGTAGAAACTGCTCCATAAATGTTGGCATTAAACTTTCTCTCAACAAAATGTAATGCGCTCTCTCCTTTGCTGGAAATACAACCCCAGATCATCACAACTCTCTAGGAACTTCACTGTTGCGTCCAAACATTCTGGAAGAAATTCTTCACCGGTACGACGACGGATAAATGCTTTTCCACAGTTTCCTCTGACATTTAAGAAGAGAAGGTGACTTTACTGCACATCTATTCTGTTCCTTGGCCCATTCTAGTTGAGCTTTCTTCATTTTAATTGTCAAAGGGGCTTCTTCCGTGGCTGTCTAGCAGGTAGATCCGTTTCTGAAAGTCTGTATCTGACGGTTTGCTGCAAACCACCACACCAGAAGCTTCTTCCCACTTTCTTTTCAACCCCACTGAAGTCATGTGCAAGTTTTTCAGACAGATCCGCTTCAAAACGCGGTCATTAACAGCAGTAGAATTTTTCTGCCTCTTTACTCAATTCTTTTCAAATACGCAATTTTTTGTGTTTATTCAATAATCTTGTTCACACAGTGGACTGGTTAAATCCTATTTTTGATGCAATATAATGGCCCTTTGAAGTTAATGCGACAATTTCACTCCTTTTGCGAGCAGGTATATTCCTTTGCTCATTTTGTGCAGCTATTAAATACACATCACTGACTACTATATTAAAACCAACAATAAAGGCAGTAGCACCACAACAATGGAAAATGATTAGACGTTCTGTTGCATACAATAATACATAATCACTTATAGATAAAACAAAACTGAAATAGTGAACCCATTGTTGACCAAATACATTGTTGTAAAGATACACAACATTTATACTCTATGCAATAACTTTTTCCAATAGTGTATTTGAAATGCTTACACATACTTAGTCCATTTTGGATGTTTTTTTTTATTTTTTAAGTCTTTCACTAATGCACTTATAATTATTACCCATGCTTTCAAAGCTCTCGATGCACATTTTCAAGGAAAATTTATATATGGAAATTGTTCTTTCGTACTAGTACTGTGTAGGGCACATATTGGAAATGAAGCATCAGACTTGAAAAACGGTAGCTCAATTGGTTAGAAGGACAGCTTGAAAGGCTGAAGGGTTAGAGTCAAAAGCGATTCTTCATTTTCAAAGCTACATTTATTACTTTTGTCAAAAAATTATTACTATATCAGTTTCGGTAATGTAATAAAGCTATTTAAGATACCAGTTAATAATAAAAATGATATATATATATATATATATTAATGAAAAATAAAAATAGAGAAACACTATTAACAATGTAACAAATTAACACTAATAATAAAAGTACATAAAGATAAAACACTGAGAAAAAATCACACTTGAAATTGCTATATTTCGAACTACTGCGAGTTCTTCAATGGCAAGAAGCTAGACAAGTGATATATATAGTGGTTTGTTATATAATGTGTAACATATGGTTAAATTTTTATAATGTTTAATTTAAAACTCTAGGAGATTCAAATTTCAGTAATCTTTCGGCCTAAATCTTGGATAAATTATAAAAGGGGTAATTATTTAGTTTATCAGAAAAATACAAAAAACCAACTTTCCTCAAAGTTACTCCGAACGCTCCAGAAAAAGGGACTCTGGGAAATAGCTGCAACCCCTCCCACTGTGAAAACAATAAACAAAAGTTGAGGGGAGTGGAACATAAAAAGTCCTCCTGTGCTGTGCAGTGGGCTTCCCTTGCAAAGGGAATTCATTTTCTTCCAGATCATTTTACAGCTCAAATGTTGGTAATTCCGCATTTATGGTCAGTAAAGTTGGTGTTTGCCGTATTCTTTCGCTTGTGCTGTTGAACGTTCATGTTTGGCAACTTCGGAGTTCAAATGCTCCAATGTTTAACGCCCAAGTTTTAGGATTGCGGGAAATGGATGTAGAACAGATGTTTTGTATTTTCTCTTTGTCGGACGTGTCATTGGCATACAGACCTTTGTTCTGCACAACATATGAGCAGACTAATAAGGTGAAAGCAGCTATGGAAAATAACAAAATTGTCCAATGCAGCTGTTTTGGAGTTTTGGCTACTTGGCTGAACCTACAAATGTTTTTATTAGAAGTGCAGGATGGCAATGCTGTTTTAATTGACTACTTCTTCTTAATATAAACACAAATAAAGTTCGGTCAGCATAAACATTTCTTGAACACCAAGAAGATGCACTTTGTCACGGGTGCATTAAGTTGTTAAATGATCAAAATTATCATGCCAACAGTTTTATTTGCTTGAATATTTTATACTCTTACACTGCCTGGTTGTCAGAAAGTGCTAACTTAGCTTTCGTTGACAACTTAACCCTAGAACGCCCAATGGTGGTCAATTTACCGCTTTTGATTTTCGAATACTCGTGCTTTTACTGTTTTTGGAAGTATTTTTTTTTTTTTTTTTTTTATGGTTTTGTAACTTTTAATCCCTTTCGTTGAAGTGTAACTCAACAATTTTTATAGCATTTCAAGCGTAACTATTTAATACAGGATGAACAATCCTTCAAGCAACCGGTTTCACGGCGTGCTATTAGCGCAATATCTTAACTCACACTGAAGACTCGCGCAGCGGAGGAAAAACATACTCCCCGCCTTCACCGAAATAGCGCTGTCGGCGGGTCCCGCGGTTGCGTCAAGCGTTACTCTCTTTTATAATAGAAATTTTATCATCGGTTCCCGAAGGTGGCTTTGACCGCTTCCTTGCTCAAGTTTCTTTCGACGTGTATTGCGTAGTTGTAAGAGACAATAATCATCACTGCACAACAAACATGTTTCAAACTCATTGTAGAGTAGTGTTTGCGTCATTGTTTATCAGCTCTTATATATAACCTTTAGTCGTTACTCTCTTTCGCACTTTCAGCCCCACTGGATGCAGTGTTTTCTCCTACAATCATCAAATATTAATGAATGTGTAAAAAGTTAAATCGTCGTCATTGCATTGAGGACTTTATGCCAACATACTGTAGACTATGAATTCCAATGCGACAGAACTCTTTAGCGCGGAGGCAAAAAAACCCACCCAGTACAATTTCCACATTAGTCAAATTTCAAAATTGTTATGCTTGGAGGTGATTATCCAAACAGAGGAAAGAATAATTTATAATCTGATGGTACAATGTTTGGAGAGTATGGTAGGTGGTCCAGACTCTCCCAACCAAGGTTTCACGAGCCACCTTAGCTGCATGTAACTTTGCATTATCGTGTTAAAGAATAAGATTTTTGCGATTCACGAGGGCAAGGTCCTTGGTTTTTAGCTTTTCATAGTTCACCAACACATCGTATAGCCTTTTTTGGTGTGGTGGTGGTTTTGGTTGTTTAGAGTTGGATTCATAGGCTGCAACCAGTGTTGACTACATCTTGGAGTGTCGCAGATAATCCATTTTCATCATAATTTCTAATAAAATTTAAATGTACAATATTTTGTTAAATTAATGCATATACGTATAACTGGTTAAATTTTTGTTACTTTCGGTTCCGGCCTTAAGAGGTGTAAGTTGAAACATATTCAGTTCCGCCCACAAAAAAAAAGAAGAAGAACGATACACGCGATGAACAATATGCTGCTCCGAAATTTTGTTTTAATCTCAACAAATATTCATCTAAGGCTCTTCCCTTGTAGCACGGCTCAAATTAGTTTTAAAAATTTAAACCGCATAGACAATTAATTTCAAAGTAAGATTTTTTCATAGTGTTTAATGTCCGTTTTTACTACTGAGGCACCACAGGCGGTGACACTGATGATACATGAGATGAAATGATAAATTGGGAAAGGATTTCTTTTAAGATGAAAACATTCCAGGCGTAATTTTAGGGTACCTCCCCGGCATTTGCCATTTATGAGGACTGAAAACCTGGAAAAACCCCCAGTCAGGGAGGACAGTCCTGGTAGGATTCGAACCCCATAACTCCCGCTCTCGTTCGCGCCTTAACGACGTCGGCTAACCCTGGCGGTCCATGTTAAGGTGAATCCGACGTTTGAGTTAAGGCTCCAACGGAAGAAACATTAAAACCGCTTGCTGTCATAAAGGATCGTCAAATAATATTATCGCCTGTGGTGCCTCAGTAGTAAAAACGGGCGTTAAACACTACTCAAAAAAAAAAAAAAAAAATAATATTAAGAAAACTCTCAGCAATTATGAAACATGAAACACTCACACGTTGGCAATCGAAAAGTTGCACTACGCAGTGGAGGAGAGCAAATAGGAAAGCTCTGCGTGAAAATCCCCATATCTCTCCCCTCTCTCTCTCTCTCTCTCACACACACACACCGACAATAATAATAACAACAATAATCAAATGTGATGGTCATTTCATTTTTCGACAATCATTGAATGGTTCATCAGCATGTCGTTCCTGCACATGCATCTGTAAATGAGATGTCCTGAATACTCTGCAAGGCATATCACCACACGTATAAGTCGCATTTCCGTATAACCAGCTGATGCTGCACCACGACAATGAACGGCCACATCTAGCAAACTTTTGTTGTTTTTTTAATAGTGTTTAACGCCCGTTCAACTAATGAAGCACCAAAGGGGGTGGACATTGATGATATTTGAGATGAAATTAAAAAATGGAAAGGATTTCCTTTCCTTTCCTTTCCTTTCCTTTCCTTTTTTTTTTTTTTTTTTTTTTTTAAGTTCCAGGCCTAAGTTTAGGGTATCTCCCCGAAATTTGCCATTTATGAAAACTGAAGAAAACCTGGAAAAACTCAGTCAGGGAAGACTGCCCTAATGGGAATCGAACCCCAGAACTACCGCTCACGAGTGCGCGCCTTAAAGACCTCGACGGTATTGCGATTCTCTACCGCCAAAGATCAAGTGTGTGATATCGGCCGGGAAGGCCATGGCGTCGGTTTTCTGGGATGCTAATTGATCATATTCCCATTGATACATATATCATTGGAGCTTTGTACCTTTTGAAGAAAAAATTATGCGAGAAAAGGGCGGGTTTACCAAAGAAAACAATTCCTTGCATTAAGATAATGTTCGCCCTCCAGTAGTGTCGTTGTAATGAAGAAAATCAATGAATTGGGGTACGGTTTGCTGCCACATTAACCTTACTCCCCAGACTTGGCTCCATTGGAATTTCTATCCTTGCCCTAAACTGAGAAAGTTCCTTATGGGAAAGAAATGTTCGTCTAATGAAGAGTTGAAGAGTTGAGGCCTGGAAGAACCTGACTCGTGATGTGATAAAAGCTTTGAAGTATCGCTGGACAAAGTGCATTAGTGTCGAGGAGACTGTGTTGAAAAATAAGACCATGCTATGCTTCATTCCAAGAACTTTTCAATTGATCTTGTGTCGAAACCTGGCGAGCTCCTAGTCAAAAAAACGTATTCCTCCCATGGCATATCGTATTGTAGAGGACTTCTGAGGTCCGAGCGCCCATAGGACGCCGCTATGTGGTCCCAATGGAGATATTAAGGTGATATTTTACGGTGCAACTGGGAATTCCCTAAACCTATATCTAAATTTACATAAACGTTGTCTATCTGGATAATGAAATTAAATATTAATGATGACACCAATGAGCTCGGAGTCCTCGACTTTCTGGCATTAACTTTCTCGTGGTAACGAAAAACTCCGACAACTTGACCTGATCGGGAATGTGACCCAGGACCTGCGGATTAGTCCTTGTTGCAAAAACTTGCACTACAATATGGAGGTGGTCTGAATTTGTAATTTAGTTTAGTAGTGTTTCAAACACTGAGCATTAGGACATGCTCTGCTGGTTTTCCCAAGGTTTGTATTTAGTTATTATTTAACAATCAATTCTACATTGCTATGAAATAAACATCTAATTTTTTTTTTTTTTTCACTCCATCTCACAATCGACGTAAGCTGTTTCTTACAGCGTGTATGTTCATCCCTTTGAGCCGATAGCAACAGTAAAATAACGAACCGAAGGTGGATACACGTACAAAACATGAAATTCGTGCGCCCGTGGAAAACCCCCTTGAAATTTATTAACACATACGAAATGGAAGTGGATTCCAGCCGGCTTTGGACGAACGAAGGACATTATTTTTCCTCAGCGCAGGATTCCAGGCGAAGGGCAAGTAGTCTGGCATCAGAAAATCTTTCCGCCTGGGGATTGGGAATTCGATCCCAACTGAATCCTTGCTTCTCCCCCCTCCATATGCACAAATACCCATAGCAACATTTTGTTTGTAACAAGGTACATAAAGTCTATTGTGACTTTCGCGTAGTGAAAACGAAAGTTGGACTGAGTTCAAACTCTTTTGTTCTACAAACGTCAATAAACAACTAACGACCATTACCGCCACAGATTTCCGAAATGCCGGCAGAATCGCGGAAAAAATCTTCATTCTATGCGCTAGGTTAGCAGAAACTAACAAATATACATACAGCGTTATTTACTTATTGATTTATATTTCAAGTTATACAATACACAAAATAACAAATAAAGTGTTGCCAACCTACAGATCTAAAGCAAGATATGAGGGCTGTTGAATAAAGAATTATAATCATCTTTTTACAGGAAACACTTCTGGCACAAAATTTTAAATTTACAGTGTTTCGTTAGCTTAATTGATAATGTACAAGTGCTATAGTTTCATTGTTGTTATTTCCGGTTGCCGCTTGTCCGAGATGTGCAAGTTGAAACACGTTCAGTTCGGCTTGTTGTCTAGTGGTAACCATATCTCGTAGACCCCAGATCGTGAGTTCAGTCCCGGCCAGGATCGATGGATTTTTTCAGGCATAAAAATCCTAAGTATGGCTACCTTCGGAAGGGCAGTAAAGCGTGAGTCCCGTGTCGTACATTTACGGCACGAAAAAAAGCATCAAGCCTGAAAGAAGAGACCTCTGAGCAAAATTAATCGGTCATTTCACGCCCTGAATTGAATGGGACGCTAATGCCCTGAGATGTTAAAGAGCGCCCGTAAATAAATCAAATCAACAACAATAATCGGCCTACAGCAAAATGGAGGCGACAGGAGACGAACAATATGCGCCACTAAAATGCTGCTTTGGTCTCAACAAATCTTCAGTTGAAGTTTATGAAATGTTACAGGAATCAAACAAAATAAAGGGCACTTCCAGAGATTCTGAAAATTTCAGCAGTTGCCATTCACATGTTGGTAACGAAAAGTTGCATATGAGAAGTGTTTGTGCACGGTGTGTCCCAAGACTGCTGTTCGCGTGCAACTTGAAGATGATGTTACAGAAAGATGCAGTTTCTTTCAAAGTTAATCACCGCTGATGAATCTTGGCTACATCATTTTTACTCTGAGAGAAAACACCCAAAACAGGAACAGCGGTTTTTTCTGATGAAAGTTATGGTCGTCTCATTTTTCGATATTCAAGGAATGGTTTACCAACATGTCGTACCTGCACACACAACTGTAAATGGGCTACACTAAAAAGATGTCCTGAAAACTCTGCAAGGTCATACACAAGCGACAAGCTGGATTCTGCACTACGATAATGCAAGACTGCTTACAAAAAACAACGTAAAGTGTGTCTTTCACCCTGCCTATAGTTCAGATTAAGCCTCTTGTGTCATTTTTTTTCTCCCCAAATAGAAGAAACACCTTCATAGAGGCATTTTTCATCACCAGAAGCATGGGTACCGACTGCGGAGGCGATTCTGAAGCACTTGTCAAAATATAGTTCCAGTATGTCTTTAAAGACTGGCAAAAACGCTAGGACCGGTGCATTACATCCAACGAGGACTACTTTGCAAAAATTATAAAAATTATAGGATAAGTAAAAGTATATTGTGGAAAAAATATGGATATATTTTAAAACAATCAATTGTAAAAGTAAGATCTACATATGATTTTCTCTATTTATTACAACATTATGTAAATAATTTGTATTGTGAAGTCAGATATTCAAAACTCATCCAAAATTTTGAATATCCGGCTTCACATTTTTTCGATTTGATTTTCTACCTATGAACCCGTCGTTCCGTTCTGGAAAATGGGCGCCTCCTATGCGACAGGTTTCGATTCCTACAGAGGCAGGTGATAAACACATCTCTTTAAGTGGCACTGATGGTAACTAAGGTGCACTTGGACTTAAAATTATGGAAAACTTTGTCCAGGGATTTTTTTTTTTTTTTTTTTTTTTTAGATTCCGGTTTCATTTGTATCTCATTATTGTTTAAGTATATGAAATTGTGCCATCTTTGCACGAACTTATTACTTGTTATATGCCAAATCCCTGTTTCTCTGTATTCCTTCTTTCACCCACCCTGTAACAAATTCCCCGTGTCTTTTATTTTTATTAGACAAAACTAGTGTGAAAGCGTCTAGCATGATACTCCTACTCCAGGCTTACTAGGAGCGTACCTCTAGAAGTTTCGTTATTAACAAGACAAATTCACTGGAGCTCCACTCCTGAGCGGTAGCGGAGAAAGCCGAGGGTAGTAATTCACAAACATACGACATGTCAAACACAATGGCTTGATAGCTCAGATGCTTAGAGCTTCATACTATAGATGTAAAGGTTGAAATCTTATGCCCTGAAGCATTTCTTTTGGAGTTAAAGGAGATTTGCCACTATTGCAGTGATTTACCCGCCCATATCAATTTATATTAAAGAAAAGGAGACGAACGTAGGCCGTTAGGCGGTAGCGAGCCGCAGCAACCACTCAATGAGTCCATTGGTTTCTAGGATTCACCCGAGGTTAGCGTTAAGGTTAGTGTATGTGTATATATTAATTAATTGCGAATTCCAATGAGACAACCCGTAGTAAAAAAAGAATAACTCAATTTTGTAATAAGGAACAGCGTATTGCAGCCAGAAAGTTACGGAGGACAACGCATAGGTTGTATTATCCTTGACAAAAAATTAATACATGCAATATTACACTGTTATAGGCTTTCCGCTATCTTTCGTTCGCGACTGCGGAGCTCGGCTCTTTCCGCTGTCGCTTGGGACTGGAGCTTCGGTTTTTGTCCTGCCTGTAAGCCAAGTGCCAATGAGGGGTAGCGCTTAGACATTTTCGGTCAACTGTGTAAAAGTTGTAGAATTTTCTTACTTAACTACGCTTCACCACTAACCAAGACATATCTGTAAGTCACGGATCATTCATTGTAATTATTCTTAATTTTAGAACTTTACATTACATTTCGAGAATATTTTTAGGATTACATATCTGTAATTGCAGGGCAAGCTCGTTTGATATTAATGTTTTATATCATGCTTTATTTCGGCTTTGCCATTAGATTTCTTAGATGTTCGAGTTGAAGATAAAGCAGGTGGGAATCATGATCATAATAATAACAACAAAAATAAAAATAAAAATAATAATAATAATAATAATAATAATAATAATAATCAGCTTACTTCTTTTGTGCTTTGCCATCATATTTCTATGTTGTCCAAATCGAAGGTAAGAAGTGGCGATAATAATTTTCCCACTTCTAATTCTGCTTTGCACAATTTCTTTGATGTGAGTAAACGCAAGGCAAGCACTTTCGATAGAAATTTTTACGTCACTTTCTTGCTGTGCTTTCTTATTAAATTTACTTGATGTTAATGTTTAGAAATTGAAGGCCAGCACTTGCTGTTATTAATATATCTCTTGCATTTAACTATCGTTCTCGGACACATGTCTTCCTTAGCGCGTTTCCTAGATTTGACTGTGCGCTGGCTTCAACTGAAGTGTGCCGTACAACATCTTGTATTAAAAAGGAAATAATTGCAGCCCATGAGGTACAATATATATATATATATATATATATATATATATATATATATATATATAAAATTTTTCTGCCACTGGATGAAAACCTCAGGTGGCAGAAATAACAATTATGGCATTTTAACTGACTGCAAGACTTTATTTACATCAAACCGACTCTATATCTGTACGGATATTTTTAGGCAAGTATTTTCATTTGACTTCAAAATGCCTGGTCAAGAGGGTTTCGTAGTTTGAGAGCTATTTATCTCAAAACTAAAATTTCGCGGGCTGTTTATCAGATTGGGATCATTCCATGTAAAATCACACAAATTTCCAAAATAATTGTCCGTCGCATCTCAGATTTCTTCAAAATTAAATTGACATATTTTGTAATTAAATATTGCGTCTTTTATAAGTTTCTCTTATGGTCAATTTAATAAGTTAGAAGTACTTAAGTTCCTAAAATATTATGCAAATGTGCTGCACATATATAAACCTTTCTGAAATTAATTGTCAGAGAGAAGTTACTTTTGGTTCATTTTCAAGGTTAACTTATGTATTTTGTTTAAGAAAAAGTCTTTGAATATTTTCATAAAAAGTAATGTTATAAACAAGTAACTATCTACACATTAACACAAAGTCGTTTCCTTCAACAATTCACTATACTGTTTCTGAATAACACCTGCCGTTCAGAAATGCGATCAAAACAATCGACACACAATAAATGTCATTAATTTGAAACGTTAAAAATGCCGGAGAAAATGTTAAAAGCGTCACCCTTACAGATATTCTGTGCCTAGTAAACTTCAGCTGGACACCCCTGCAGGTAGATGAATTTCAACACAGCTCTGCGGAGATAATGGCCCGAGTCCCGGTAATCCCACAAACCTGCCCCGTGTTAAATGTAAATCACTGCTACCCCCTCTCCAAGCCCATTATCTTCATCTTTTCGCCCGCCGCAAGATGTCTCTACGTTAGCGGTCACACACTAATTAAACTCCCCACCCTCGGATCCAATTTGGACCAGAGATTCTCTGGATTACCTGCTCTAGGGGCTCCGAAAGCGGGCTTTAGTTCGTGGCCCGCACAGGGTACTCTCAACACATTTATCAGCAACCATGCCCGCAATTAAATTATGTAACGTTAGACATTTATTTCACAATTAAGGCGTACTTGTTTTCAGTTAATTCTTAAACACCCAGCTGATCAATGTCAATGACTGTCTCTACTTCTCAGGTTGAGTGCATTAACCTGCTGTACGTACAGAACTCGTATTTTCAGATTAGCTGATAACTTTTTGTGACTATCGGATCTTTCCCAAAATACTTTATTTAAGCCATATCAAGCGTAATCTAAAATGTAAACCTCCCTATTTGTTATCCCTGAAAAACAATCTGCAACACTCAAGTAGTTTCACACACCTGCGAGCATTCCTTAGCGCTTATAAACTAATCATGGAGTTGCAGTGCAAAGCGTAGCCAAATGAAAATTTCGAGCCATCACATGCTTTTTGAAGCAAAAAGGACTCGCTATTTATGAGAAAACTGTAAGGGCATCTAAATAATCCGACTTTGGAATACTTGCTTCATCGAAGGCAAAATGTTTAAGCTGTTTAAATACCAGAGCCCCTCATTAGTGAAACAAACGCACGTTTACTTCGAGCAAACGAATATCAGGAAATAGAGAGAATGAATGAAGTACTGCATTTTGAATAGTCCTGACGAATGACCTTGTATCTGCGCGAGACAATTCTAGGAAATTTGTGATGGGGTACTCCTTTCCACGAACGCGCAGCGATGCGAGTTTGGTTGCACCAGCATGTGACGTAACGGCTGAGTGGTTATCCAATGGACAGCTCCAAGGTAGTTTAAAATGCACTTCAATATAGAATGATCATAATTTTTACTGGCATAAATTCTCGAGCTAAAATTTACCATTGCAATATTTTATTAGCTTAATGCGTAATGTACATGTCGTATTAGTTACTGTCACTTCCGGTTTCCGCCTGTGAGAAGTGTACAAGTTAAGACATGATCAGTTCTACCTAACCAAACTGGAGGTGACACGCGAAGAACAATACTGTGACATAGCTGAGGGCTTCATAATTAAGAATGGAGTCAATTATTGAGCCGGGAATAACTAATTGCAGTCATGCATACAACAATTACGAAGGAGCTCTGCAAATGTTTCGCGGGTATGTGAACAGGAAGGGAATAGGCTCTGCGCTTGCGCACTAAACAATTTGGGAAAAACTTTGCTGCAGATGTTCTTTGTCAGATAAGAAGCAATTGAGAAATTGTAAGAACAAGTACAAAGAAGAATCCTTTTGTTTTTGTGCATGTAATAAAGAGGGAAGAATTTTAATCCACAAAGGAGCTACTAAACCATGTACAGGGTAGAAAAAAGGGCTATTGATGGACAACAGTTGCAGTGACTGAAAGTCAGATGCATGCCGTTGAGAAAACTAAATTATTTGCCATGAACTTCAAAGAGAGTTAAGCACTATATTTTCTTAATGTACCAAAAATTGGGAACTGTAAATGGAGTATTGTAGAGGTGTTGACTGAAATAAGTAATTCGGTTAACTATAATTTTCGTATTTTTATATCAATATCTACATAAGATATTATTCAAGCAGAATTGAATAAACTTCACGTCATATTGCCAACTATATATATTGTAAGAAAGTGTATTGATACGTTTCTTAATCTTTTGTGTCAACTTTAAAGAACTTGTCTTTATCTGCTCGTAAACTGCCACAGATGGAGTTATATGGCTTGTGCATTGAACTCCTCACATATACTTAATGAAGCACTGTTAAATGTGAAAGTTGCTCATTAATTAAAACATAAAGATAATGAAAGTGTACTTTTTCATTTCATGCATGAAACTGCAGTGTTTGCCATTGAAATAAAAGATAAGTATGTACAACACCACATTAATTAAAATGAGTAAATCGCGTTTATTTTACCCTGGTTTTCGGTTTTGGATTTCATTGCTGGTTTCTGATTATAGTCAAGCTTTTTATGCACTGTTATTATTATTATTATTATTATTATTATTATTACTTCTCTTTTTCCTTAAATATCTACTTTATGTTTAGACAAGAAAGTATAAATCATAAAACTTAAGGGATACAAAAATGCTAAGTTAAGGAACTAGTGAGTTTAGCTTAGTTTGTAATTACCTTAAATGAGATATCTCTCGAGTTTTACGTGTTTTACAGCAATTTCATCATATGGTACCTATTACCCGATAATCGAAGTAAGGAAAGGAGAGAAAAATATCCTAAAGAGATGTGAAGGGGGCTTTGCAAAATTACTAATAAAATAAATCCTTACCCAGGAGCATATTTCACTGCATAAATATCACCTTTAGTTCTTAACTTTTCTATATTCATTTTCTTGTCAGCATTTCAACATAACAGTCTAACATAACACATAATAATAGTAGTAATAATATTAATAATAATAATAACAATTGTATAAAAGTTTATACCAACTTAATGAACACCTACCTATTACTATAACTATTACAGCCATTACCGTTAGATTTACTAATACCTACTGATAAAAACAAAACAGAAATGTGTTTATTAAAATTTGTGGTTACTTAAGCAGATATTGTTAAATAACTTACAAAATGATTTCAGACTGTTTGGACGAATACGCAAATAAACAAAAATTGCTTCAGTGAATACACATTAATTTGGTTAAATGTATAATTATTAATCAGTGATGCGATCTCACAAAATATATAGTCGGGGTAGAGTTGGCTGCAGTGACCACAGGATAAATGCATTTCGAGTGATAAAATAACTTTGATAAAAATTACTCTGATATCGGGCTGTGATTGGTCAAAATTCAAAATTTTGTTTCATTTCATTGGTCGTTGATGTCACATAAGTGAAATAGTTTCCCAAAATCGATTGTCATTTCACATTCGCCAACAAAATGCGATAGCTGTTGTTTTATTTTAATTAATTATACTTTATCTTTTAGAATTTTACAATTTAAATTAATCGTTATTAAATAGGTTATCCGGTACATTAATCAATATACAAAATAAAGTAAATGAGATTTACCAATATGAAAACTAAGTAAAAACCTAACAGTTTTCAATCCAGTATAATAAACAGCATGCAAACGGGGATCGAATTCAATCCGGAAGCATGCAAAGCAAGAATTATGAAACTGTCGTACTTTAAGATCACGCTTTTAAATTTGTATTACCTTCTTGGATAAGTAAAAGATATATTCACAACATTAAGGAAGAACTTGAACTCTTAAGAAAAGACTGGTCTATATTGCAATATAAACATCCCACATGGTCAAAGGGCACAAAACAAACACATTTTACAGAAAAGCAGAGGTTGTGAAGGAAACCAAATATCTGGAAAGGATGTAATTCAGTATTGCTTGACTTAGTGTTACGTTCTTGTTAAGTGAGGCATTTTACAATCAGTTATTACTTATACATTTTATTTGATGCATGTTGTAGTTTTATTTGTGTAGTTTTAGTGTTAATATTCCAATTTTTATTGCTAGATAGTAATTAAGTTACAAAACGCTCATTTGGATGCGTGGCCGGCTAAATGGGATATGCTTGGCACCGGAAATCACACCATTTGCCTGTGGAGTAGAATATTCATAGCCCCTTAAATTCAAGCACATACATTTCTACACCAAATACCATTTTTGCTCATTTTTGTAGCATTTCGTGCACAATATCGGATTTTTATGCGCTCCAGTATCTATTGCTTCGTGTCGCTACATGATCATGTAAACAAACCCATGTTTTGTCCTTAAAAAAATTAAATGCGGGTTAATAAAGCGAACATTAACATCAACATTATCCAACACCCAATTGCACATTATCACGTGGTTGCAGTTCCCGAACTACAGTTATGTTGTAAGTTTTTAATTTTAATAATTTAATATCCTTTCAATTCGAGGCTTGTGAACTTCCCGATTCCTGTGCAAGCTTTCTATTTGTAAGATTACGAACCCTTTCCCTGTGAGACGTACGTACAGCAAGAAATCTGTATATAAATTGCCCTTGCACTTTTCTACATGAGTTTGTTGTCACATAGGAATAATGTGTGCTAAAGTGTACGGACTTTTTGGCATTAAAACAGCCTAGCACACTGTAACACTGAAACACGTGGTCTCGCAACGTTGAACTCCTGTACAGCACAAAGACTTCGCGTCAGCACGCATAGAGGCGGGAGTGTGGAAGGGGGAAAACACAATTGGTTAGAAACAGGGCAGGCAACTCCCCCGTTAAGCCAGCCACAAGTCCGAATGAAGACTAGAAAACTAACCTGATTTGGGATTATTACAACGTATTATAATTTATTTGTAAGTACACTTGTCATTTTGCAATAAGCGGTTAGTGTGATATAATCATTTATTGACTATGACTTGAATTCTTTCTCTTATGGAATCGTAAAGACAGTTCGGTTGCTTTCAGCATTTCTTTATTTCGCAGGGAGCCGATTCTTGTTGTATGAATGAACGAGGTTGTTCGTTGTCAATTCATAAGAAGAGTCAGTTCATACATGACATTTATCACTGCTAGGCATATCCATCATCTCAGTAAACTAAACGCTACAATATAATGGGAACTGGATATACCGGCGCACCTCCCAGAAAGGTAGTGTTACTTTCTTATCGGAACTTGTATTCCAGGTAGTTACTCAGGGGGGCCGTTACTTTCCCATCTAAGTGTATTCTCCATGTCGATACCTGGAAAAGCCGCTATGTGCCTTAAAACGCACGTAGGACTAACCCCACTCCAGGGTTTTACCTCTTCCCCTGTGTTGCCACATTGTTTGCGCGGGGATTTACTGCAGGCCTCACCTTATTCCGTAGGGCAGCTTGAAATTGCCACTGGGCAGCAGTTTTAAGTTCAACCCATTTCCATTTTTAAGTAAAGCGGCAGGCACGTCATCTCACAAAACTTCTGTGTTAGTTTTAAATGAATATTTATTGTTTAACAAAAACTCTTTTTCGCGGTCTTCCAAACACTTCATTTATATATTGTATTCTCAAAACGTTCATTAACATTTAATAACAAGCCAGAAATTGTTCATTAAATCCCCCCCCCCCGAAGATAAAGACTTTGCAAAATAAAGAAATATTTGAAAAGTTTCAGAATGGCACAAAAATGCCTGTGTTAAGTACCTACTTTATTTTTGACGTATAGCTGAATATGATTGAAAAAGTATATAGAAACGACGTACATAGAAGCAGATTTAGTGGCAACCACCATCTTAATAAATAGTAATTATTTTCTTTTTTATTTATCTGACCATATTTTATCCAACCCATACCTTGATTTGTTATATTAAACTAGCTTTAGTAATTTCTTCTATTAATTTTATCCTGTTCGTTTGATAGTGTTTCTGCCATATTATATGTAGCGATTCAAATGGGTTGTTATAATTTTAGTATATAATGTAACGTTAACTGGAAGAAAATGTAAATATGGAGGGATTTATTTTTGGAGTGGAGAGCAAAAATGACGTGCACTTAAATAGCATGAGAACACTGATACGCCGGGAAGTCATTAAGTAAGTGACAAATTGATATGGGGTACTGCATGTTTACAATAGCGAAACAGTAGTTGCAAGATGACGGCGCCTCTCGATGAGGGTAAAACCTTTGAGCAGCGCTCTGTTATGTGATTTTTGTGGGAGGCATGGAATCAAAGAATGTTCATAAACAAGTGCTTGCCATCTACGGTGAGAAGTACCTGTCATGTTTGCAATAGGAAGGGCGGAGGTCGGCCTGTCAATGGAGATTGCCACAGAGGTGCTGCTATTGGTTGTTCACATGGCATGACAGTCTGTATACAAGGAGTACCGCACGTGATCACACCGCAACACAAAATGCAAAGAGTGATTCTGGCTTATGGCATCTCAATCGCTACCAGATGAAGCATTCAAAGCTGGGAAAGTGATACTCACTGTCTTCTGGGATCACGAAGACATACTGCTCACCGTATTCCAGCCTCAAGAACAAACCTTAAATGCTGACTTCTACTTATTTAAAGTTAACAGTGAGTCAACAACATTCTTAAAATGAAATAACTCACTTGTCCACATGAAAATGATTTATAGATTTATCTTAATGTACAATCCTATGTAAATCTTTGGGAATGCAGACCTTATTTGTTCTTTTTCTTTTCTCTATAATAGCGAAATCTCCATCGCAACTAGAAAAGCAATGGTTACTTAGTAAATATTTCTGTACTATAAATATTTTCCCTCAAAAAGTAATATCATGTGAAGCTTTTTTTTTTTTTTTTTTAGTTTTTCTTTCTTTTTTTTTTATGTGGGTATTGATGTTGTTGGATATACCTGAGGGTCACACAATTTGCTTCATTGAACGCATTGAGATGTTTAAAACACGACACTTTGTTATCGGCCATCTGGTTCGTTACATCTATGACTTTAATGACGCGAGTTACATATCCTGCTTGAAATTGCATCTGTGTGTCTCTCGTTTACTGCTTCTTGTAAAGCGATGTTCATCATTAGAAACGAATATGCTTTTGCCAAATTGTTTTCCCTTATATAAAAAATTCAAAACGTCGCCACGTGATCACAAAAGCTCACAGGGTCCACACACTAGCACCTACGGTTCCGTAGCCTTTAAAATATTTAAATACTATTGGCGAGCTCTTGAGCTCCTAAGTGCGCTTACTTTAAAACCATCAATTCTTTAACTCCTTATTGGCGAGCTCATGATCATACAATTTAATGACGTCATCGCCGACAACTGTTAACCGTCTACCTTTTAACGAATTTCGAAGCATCTTCAGCAACTACAATATAAAGGATCTATTGTTCGGACACCTGCATGCACTTAGCTTTTGTCAGTATAGAGATACCCATTGCTCTAGCTATTATCAGTAAAATAGGGCACAAAAGATCACAATAGGCAACCTTTTCCCTATTGTGGTAGAGTTATATGTCTAGGTAGCCATGAATACATTTTTGTGATACATGAAATGTCGCTGTTTGTTATTACAGACCATATAATATTTAATAATCCTTACTGTTTAAACTATCTAAATACATTCACTCTTGGGCATGCATGGTGGATGTGAGAACATGGCATGGCACTTAGAATACCAGATGGTAGCATTGCTCTAACTCTTAACGAGTATTTGAGCTACTACATCCGTTTATAGGCACTTAGAATATTCATCTGGGTACATAGAACGTAATTTTTGAAATAAAATTATTAAATTTTAAAATTTGCACTCAGAACGTTTGACATTTCACTCTTCATTTTCTTAGGGTAAGGAAGATTTCTTAAAAATACTTTACCCAGACCGCTTGACCTGACCCGACATTCGGCTGAGTAGTCGCAAACGCTAGCACTAGAACACGGGGGCGAACCACCTGCTGGTTTCAGGAGTTTGTGAAACAATAGAACAAGTGTCTCAATGTACACACGAGGAGGTTATTTTGAGAAATAAAAGTATTTTCCAAATCAGTACTTTTATTTAAATTCTATATTCATTTTTAGCTTAATTATTTACCTTCATATAGAGAGACTCATAAGGTATATCTGGGGGCCTATTCCAGCTTATTACTCTTTTCATCATGTTACTGTTTCGGATATTCGCGACCTCTACAATGAATAAGCACAATTGTGGATTTCGAAGTGATAATTTAGCTACTTGTTATACATTATTGCCAACGTAACAGTAGTCGAGAGACAAGTGTCGCGTGCGATGCCACCAGGTATAGCAAATTTAACGTCTGGTTCACCTACCGGTTTTCGGCAGAGAAACAAGAAGAAACTAATGTAAGTTTCTGATCTGTAAGATTACTATAAACAATTCTTAATTTAAAAAAACAAAACAAAACAAATTCTCGCAGTGCAATATAATAATATTATTATTAATATTATTTTGTAGTCAAGAACTTTCCTCAGTTCCATTGAGCAAAAGCATCACAAATAACGAAATTCTCCGAGATCATTTTTAAGAAACAACTAAAAGCAAGCTGTAGTATAAAATCCTATGCCATGTATCGATTTGGAGATCTGCAGCAATATAATCGCTTCAAAATATGCCTTATCTACACAACATATTCGATGGCAACTACAAAGCTATTTTTAATTCTTTCACTCTCTTCATTCGCAGCCACACACTTCAACATTTCAAATGATACTCCTGTCTTTAATATGGATTTTACTGTTATCACTTTTTGTGTTTTCTACTTTTGTCTGGTAATTTTTTGAACGTAGAAGCAATACTACTACTATGTCGATCCTGGTGGTAGCCATATTTGCCTCGCAAACCCAAGATCGCGGGTTCAGTCTCTATCGGCGTCGATGGATTTTTTGAAAGTAAAGGCGCGGATTCGTGTCGTAGATTTACGGCACATAAAACAACCTAATGCCTGAAAGAAGAGACGTATGAGCAAATTTTATCGGCAGTTTCACGCCCTGAATTGAATAGGAACGGATGACCTGATACGTTAAATAGCGTCCGTAAATAAAACAAATAAGAATACTACAGAAACTGCTTAGCACTTAATGAAATAGTTTCTGCCTTCGTAATAAATTGTTTCAAAATTGTTTATAGCCCATAAGAAAGAACAGAAAGTTCTGAAATTGGCTGTAATACATATTAAAAGTGTATTATTAATCAGCATTAATTATATTTTCATCAGGAATAAGTTGCTTCTCTGTTAAACATTAATACATTAAGTGTGCTAAGCAAATATACACACAATGGACGAAATGAAACGTGATATTTTTAAAAAAGATCCAAGGACAGCGGTCGGTAATTTAATTGTTTAATATTTCCTAAGCAGATGCCTAAGAGAAAATGAAGCTGGCAGTTCCAGTATCTCCAGCAAGGGTAGTATATGGGCACTTGGGGGGTTAAAATAAAATAAATTGCACATGAAGCACAAAATTTAATATAATCAAACATCAAAAAAAAAAAAAAAAACGCTCTAGCAGAATTTATAAAGTTATTAGCTCTGTGAATTAACGATTATCTTGCATAAATGTCGAATTACAGCAATCGAGGTTGAAACTAACTAGTCTGCAGAAAATGTACTAGTGATGCTGAGTGTGTTGAACAATTATTCCATTCCCTAGACACAGTGAGAACAATGCAGTCACATGTTTATTAAATTTTTGAAGATAAGGTAACCAAATTTCTACCAAAAAAAAAACTGATTTCAGCGAGACAGTAAGGCATACATAAAAACAGTAAAAATGTCGGTTCGTAATTTTATTCTCATAACTTCCGGGGCTAAAATTTAACTTTACAATATTTTAACCCTTCTTAGGCCTTCACGGCAGGTATTATAATAACCAGTTAAAATCTTCTGGGTTGCTTTACCCGGAGAAAGTAATGACACTTCCCCTTCTAGATGTCTTAGTTAGGAGAAAATCATCAGGAACTTTTGGTCATCAAGTTTATAGAAAACACCCACATACGGAAAGATATCTCAATATATCTGATTTAATTACCATCCTGCACAAAAAAGAACCGCAATCAAGACTTTAGTACACAGAGTTAAAACCATCACAGAACCAGAACATCTTAAACATGAGCTAAACCTTCTTCGCGAAAAGTTTTTAAGGTCAATGGATATAGCAACAAAGAAATTGACAGAGCCATCCTACCTAACATCAACAACATCTACTCAAACAAAACGCTCAAGGCTTTTCTAACACACATAGAAGACGTTACTGTGCATTATCTTCTTACCAAATGTTAACTTTGGGCAAATGTTTGATAATGCAAGAGACACTAGACACTCTCTTGACACAACAGGAAATTGTAAAATACCATGTGAGTGTGCCAAAGTGTACATAGACATGGCCGGAAGATCGATTAAAAACGATTGGAGGAACATCATTTTCGCCTTAATCAACCTGAATGATCTGCGGTAGCAGAGCACGCCCTAAATAGATGCCAAAGCATACACTTTAATAAAACAGAAGTGGTTGCAAAAAAAAAAAAAGTTCTTTTAATCTAGCGAGGAGGGAGGCATTGGAAATACAACTTCCAAACAATTTTAACAGAGACGGAGTATCACAGAAAACCAGTTCTTAAAAACAAACTGTCTCTCCTTCTGTGACTCACATGATATCGATTAACCTTCAAAAATCGGACAGAGACGGATCAATACTTTTGTATTCTAGCAGTCAGGTGTTGTTCATCGTCCACTGATGATGCTAACCGAAGTAGTTGGTGAAAGCTATAGTAGCATGAACCACGGCAAAATGACCCGGAAGGTTTTAACCGTTTTAATTTACAATATTTTGTTAGCTTAATGCGTAATGTATGTGTGGCTCTAGTTTCATGGTTGTCATTTCCGGTTTTTGCGAGCAAGTCGAAACATGTTCCGTTCCGCTCACAGCAAATGGAGATGACACACAACGAATAATTTGCTGCTCAGAAATTCTGCTTTTGTTTCAACAAATCTTCAGCTGATGCCTATGGAGAGCTTGTTCTTCTCTATAGCGCAATGCCAAGACGGTTTAAAATGTTTAAAAAAAGGAGACAATCTATTTCAAAGGAAGGGGGACAAGTTCTCTAGTTTGTGTTCTAGCGAAGAAAACATTAACACTGTAAGAGATGATTGTCGAATAACACTAAAAACACTTTCAGAAATGCACATCAGACGTGTTTGTGAGCGGTAGGTTCCTAGTGATATAACTTGGCTATATGATTTCGATTCTGAGAGAAAAACCGTCATCACTAACACAAAAGTAACTGCTGCTGGGAAAGTTATGGTCATCTCATTTTTCCATATTCAAGGAATGGTTTACCAGCATGTCGGACCTAAACACAGAACTGCAAGTGGGAAATACCACAGAGATGTTCTGAAAACTCTGCAAAAGGGCACATTTCAGTGCAACAAGTCACACGCTTCACCACGATAGTGCACAGTAATAAATCGCAAATGCTTTTACTGAATATCTCAGAAAAACCAGGGTATAGTATGTCCCGCACCCTCCCTATGACCCAGATTTAGCCCGCGTGACTTTTTCCTATTCCCCAAATTGTTAAAATAAAAACACTTTCGTGGGAGGCATATTCCACCACCAAAAGCAATGGTGAAGACTGCATATGCGATTCTGAAGGACCTGTCGAGTGGGTCTTTGAAGACTAGCAGAAGCAGAACAGGTGCATTGCATCCAATGGGGTCTACTTTTGAGGATGAGTAAAGATAGTAGTCAAAACAATTATGACCATTCTTTATTGAAAGGAAATTTGTTATTTTATGACTTCTCCCTTCATATATATAATAAGTACGAAAATGCATTATTGCTGTTCAAGAAAAACGTCAAAAGACAAGGTGTACACGTTCAAAACACTTGCATACCCAGCTAGATGTGTAACAATAAAGAAAAAAGAATTATAAGGATTTTTGTTGATTTAGTTTATTTATGGACGCTCTTTTAACATCTCAAGTCACCAGCGTCCCATTCAATCCAGGGCATGAAGCTGCCGACAAATTTTACTCAGAGGCCTCTTCTTTCAGGCTTGAGATTCGTTTTCGTGCCGTAAATGTATAACACGGGACCCAAAGGTTTACTTCTCTTCCAAAGGAAGCCATACTTAGGATTTTTACCCCGCAAAAATCCATTGATACCGGCCGGATTTGAACCAGCCAGAAACAACGTATAACCTAAAAGTAAATCTTTTAGGGTGTTTCTTTCTCAAAACTGTACAAAATTTACTGAGGTCACCTTGTAAAATAAGTTTATATGTTTAACCACATTCACAAATAGAGTGACATATCTTGTTCTCAAGTTACTTAGCTCTACATTAGTGCTATCACTGAACAAAAGCACGTAAATAAGACAGCGAGGGAGGAAAGAGACAAACGTATCGTTTGTTTACACATACCTGCAACAGCGACAGATAATTATCAAAATTTGAGCACTTTCTTCACTGCAAAAGTAAAAATGCGTTCCACTGAAACTTAATTTAGTCATTGTTCGACATTTTAGCAGTCTAATGAGGTCCACAACACTTACGGCCTATTGTTGCACACAAAACGAGACTGGAGAAAGTTTCAACCGTGGCAACAACTGACCTAAAGCCAAACAAAACACAGTCTGCAGGGATTTATCGTATGTGTGCTGTCCTTTTATTGCCAACCCAAGTTGGAAAAAGCAACAAAAGCACCAAATGTACTCAGTCCTTTCGTAGAGTTCATTAACCAAGCATGCTTTAAATTAATGGCGACTGGCTTTTGTCCGATCCATTTGCGGCGGCTATTTCTCCGTTAAGCCCGCAAACGGCACGCCGCGGATTAGGGATGCCGCACACAGAGCAAGCTGCCCTCCACGGGGTGAGGCCCTACGAACAATTTTCCAATTTTAGCAGTAATTAGAGCACGTCGGCACGAAATAATTAACCCAAAACTCACCCTAATTACCTTTCCGTTATTTGTGTGGCGTAGAGAGGAAAAAACCTATTTACCACATCCACTTCTTTTGTTTTTGCATCACTAGACAAGCATGCGCAAGAGACGTGAATTTTATTGAAATTTAAACCTGTCATCAGCATAATCATTGCCGCAGAAAGCAGTTTGAGCGTTTGCTGATCAACAGGGACTGAAGCTCGCACACTGCATTAAGGGTCGGTTTTAACAACAGATGCTAGAAATACATTAACAAGTGGTTTGTTAGCGTGATGTTAAATTATCCGCCACGCAGGAGCTGTGTCCCTCATTGACTTGAATAACATTAAAAATGAATATAAAATCCAAATTATACCCTAATTAATTAATGAATCCTAGCGTCAGGCGCTGCAATACCCACACAGAAGTACTGACACTATTAATAGTTGCAGCTTATTGAGACTTACACATAAACTTAACTCTAAAGCTAGGAGAAGCCTGACCAGGTTGTCGAAATTCCTTGTAACCACTCTCAACACTTTCAGAGCTGTCTTTGTAATACAAATTTTGATTCTGGAACGAATTCCTCTCAATAATTTTGATAAAACTGCTCTAGAAATTCCAAGTTGATACTTTTCAAGCAATAATACATTTCATTAACTTATAAATCGTATATTATTTTTTAGCTGTGGCATCTTACATTTCTCTCCTTATATAGTTCTAGCTTTATAAAAATTCTTCTTCTTCTTCTTCTTCTTCTTCTTCTTATTATTATTATTATTATTATTATTATTATTATTATTATTATTATTATTTATTATTATTATTGTATAATTTTTGTCTTTGGCATATACTGGTTATTTTTTTTTCTTCTTTTCTTTCTAACGCTGGAGCGCTCCACATGTAGTTGCCCACAATTGAAGTGCTCTGCATTTTACGTTTCGATCTTTCTCTTGAAAGACGGCCGGAACGTACGGGTGTATTCCTAGATGATGTGTGATGGTGTATTAAGTATTAATTAGACGACGTAATACGGTGATATAAATTACTTTATTATGGCTCAATTCAAGTATTATTTTCCTCAAAAACGTGCGTACAGAATCAGCTCGTGATGTACAGAGATTGTTTCAATAGAGATTCTCTGATATTCAATTTCCATGTCGAAGTTCGATTCACAAATAGATAAATTAATTTAGTTTAATGAAACGGGAAGTATTCTTGATAACCAGCGTACACAATCCGTACAGTAATCACAGAAGAAATGTTGGATGACTTCTGATATGCTTTGGGATGTTCTACGACGTCTTTCTCAGCAAACGGGAATGTCCTGTTTGAACGGCTACTGAAGTTAAAACCGTATAAAATTGCTGCAGTGCAGGAACTTAAACTGGGTGACCCTGCATAAAAGAATGGATTTTAAATAGTGTGCATGAAATAAATTGACCCTAATCTGATTTTGTTTACCGACGATTCTTGTTTCCGCCAAGTGGGTATGTAAATTCACAACACAGCCGATACTGGAGTTCAGAAAGAACCCAATCTGCTTCACGAGGAACCCCTGCATGGTCAACCTGTGTTAGCCACTAGCGGCGAGAGTGTAATAGGCGCTATTTTTTTTAAAAGAAACAATAGTGACATGTATAGGAAGAATATTTTGTCTACAGCCCATGTCTTCTTGCATGCAATTCAACGAAAGTCATCACTAAACCCTCATTCCCACGATTTAACATCCTGCGACTATTATCTCTGGGGGGGGGGGGCATTTAAGAAAAAAGAACAAAGCAAATACACATTTGATGAACTGAAAAACAATATTCGTGAAAAATGTCTTCCATTTCTCAGAGGGAACTGCAGAGGGCATTTGTTAATTCTGATGAGTAAATGAGCCTTTTAAGTGTTTAACTGTTAGTAGTAATTTACTGTATTATATAGCTGCGAGCTTTCTGACTCGTTCACCGCGGCGGTACCAGATTGAACCGGCCGAGTGGAAGGGTCCCGCGAGGTGTAAATCACCAATTATATTTAAAATTATATCACTTTTATTTTATTGAAGTTTTAAATTGGACATTGTAAATTTTTATAGATTCTAAAAATAATAAAATGCAATGTTTGTGTGTTTTTTTTAATATTGTTTAACGCCCGTTTTTACTACTGAGGCATCACTGGTGATACATGAAATGAAATGATAAATTGGGAAAGATTTTTTTTAAAAGAAGGAAACGTTCCAGGCGTAAGTTTAGGGTAACTGACCGGCATTTGCCATTTATGAGGACTGAGGAAAACCTGGAAAAACCCGGAGGACGGCCCTGTTGAGATTCACGTGGTACACGTTCTCCGTGTAAGGTTAAATGTCAGTACGGCTTTCGCGCACAGTCTTAAAAATTCTGTGCTGCTGGCGAGTCGAGAACTAGTATTTCCAACAATGACAGTGTGGAAGGTGTTAAGAAAATGCCTCCAACAGAGACCATATCGTCTACGGTTACTAAAGGCCGAGATAAAACTTCTGCACAGAAAGGTTGGAATAGGAAGTGATGAAGTCCTTAATCGTGTAACTTTCAGTGACGGGCACACATTTCATGTAATGCAAAAGTGAAAAGACATAATGTTCGTATCTGGGGGTCGGAGAATCCACAGGAAATTATAGAGCATGTGTGGGATTCGCCGAAATTGAAAGTTTTCTGTGGGATATCTCATCCACAAGTCTATGCCCCCTCTTTTTTCCTTTGAAAAAAATGTTACTGGACTTATCTACATGGACATACTCTAAAATTGGCTGTTTGAACTACAAGATCAGCAGAACAACAATAATATAATTTGGCAACAAAATGGCGCACTCTCTCTCTCTCTCTCTCTCTCTCTCTCTTCCTAAACGATGAGCGGAAATGGTTGAAATTCTTTGACTAGGTCTTCCTGGTCCGGACGCCTTGACTTTTCTACGTTGGCCTCCGAGGTCCCCAGATCTGACTCCGTGTGAATGTTTCTTGAGGAGCTACATAAAGATCATGTATAGCCGCTACCTGCAGACCTACCTGAGTTGAGACGAAGGATTATTGCTGCAGTTACACCAGACATGCCACATCAGTGTGGACTACCGGCTGGATGTATGTCGTGTCACAAATGGATCCCATATTGAATACTTGTAATTTGTGTTATGATAACTTCCACAGTTTTTCTTCAATTTAAGTTATGATTCAAAATTATATTGTATACCGCAGAGAACAATTGCAAGTTTAAAAGCGCTATAATCATTTGTGTATACTCTGTATTAATATAAATCTCGTATTTGAGAGAGAGAAAAAATATATCTAACTAAAATAGACATAAAAATTGTCTCGGATGTCGTTCTCTACGTTTACAAAACATTTTACATTTTTATGCCTTTATCTAAAGTTGGAGCTATAGTTTATTGTAATGTGGATGTCAGCCATGCCCGCTGTTGACAATACCCTTAGGATTTCTGTCGCCAGATAGCGCTAATGTAATTTACACAGGTTAGGCAATGGTACAACGTACAGTTCACTGAATTTTCCGCTACGATAGCAGTTTGGATCCAGGGTGATGTCAGAGGAGTAAATACTCATAGTGGAATTAACGAAAAGCTTTAGCAAGCAGATGTATCTCTTAGAGGAAGCGAATGTTGCATATACACTTAAAATGATTTAATGCTTTATTTCTTAAATTTATAAATTTACTGTAATTCAAATGAAAAAAAAAACATTCTGTGTAAATTATATTTAAAATTGCTATACGTAATCGTTATTGCAAAATTCAGAACATTTTAACAATTAATAAAATAATGACACTTAACACTCCAAATTTTATATGATAACAAAGCATGGAGTTCACAAACACGGAGATAAAAAAAAACAGCTTCCATTTTCCAATCAAATTTACCACAAGATTTTGCAGTGCCTAAATATTACAAATCCGAACTATCGGACGAGGCATAACCCAAGATATTCCTGGAATGCAGGTCTGAACTGCATGCTGGTTAGTCCGTGGCCATTGTTATTATAATACCTGCTCATAACAGATGCTTTTTTTTTTAATTGAATGGTGTTTAACGCCCGTTTCAACTACTGAGGCACCACAGGCGGTGGACAGTGATAATGGAAACGTTTAAGGCCTAAGTTTAGGGTACTTCCCCGGCATTTGCCATCTATGAGGACTGAGGAAAAGCTGAAAAAAAAAAAACTCAGTCAGGAAGGACGGACGCTCCTGGTGGGATTCGAACCCCAGACCTTCCGCTCACGAGTCCGCACCTTAACGACCTCGGCCACCCGTGGCGATCCTAACAGATGTGACATCACCACTGCAGTGCTTCCGCAATAATGTATGCACGTTATGAAACATTCTTACGGAACTAAATATGAAATGTCATAATAAATTAGTAGTGACACAAATCCCAAGTATACAGTCAAAAATATTAATGCTTTATTTCTTAAATTTATAAATTCATTAGAACGCAATAAATTACCGCGCTTGAGGAAACCAAACCAAAAAAAGAAAGCAGGTATTGCAGTAGAAATATAGTTCTTACTTCTGTGAACTTAAATGTTGGTACATTATACTGAAATATGTTTCTATGGCCCTGCTTGAGATGCAGGACAGGTTTTTGAAGTTTCTTTTTTCACTCTTGCCCTTTTTTTCTGATTTACATCATTCCTGCAATTTCATTAATAGTTTGTTCAGCAATATGTTTGTAAATCGTTTAAAAATTCAGTTTTCTATTAATGACAAGTTAATTCACAAATACGAGGTGGTATCAAAAAGTTCCCGGACTGGTTTCAGCAACAAAGAAGTACTTCATTTAGCTAATTTTCAAACACCATATCCTCCGAAGTCGCAGCGTTTCTGGTAATTTTTAATTGAGACCTCAAAATCATTGCTTGTAAGTGTATCGTTAACGGTGTTGAAACGAACGACTTTTGAGATTGATCTTCATCTCCTGCAAAAGGAAGAAGTCCGTAGGAGTAGATTGATCTTCCAACTTCCTTCTGAGCGCTTTCGTGGACTTTTTCAACTTGTAGAGTCTTCTCCCAGGGAGGCTACTTTTCAAGTGCCCGATCCACTCCAAATATTGCGTAAGCTTTCCGAAGCATGTTTAATGTCTCAATGGCTGTTTCCCAAGTTTGACGCAAATTTCACTTTAGCTCTTTGCTCCAATTGCTGTCAATGACGAAATCGCCCAGGCACATAATAACAAAAATACCGATTACACTACTCCCAATGTAAATACAGCAGTGAAGCTTGGACATACTGGTAGTTCAAGGTTACAGCTTCCTTCTGTTAGTACGCTACAGAATCAGTCCGAGAACTTTTTGATATCACCTCGTATATCTACGAAACTTAATACGTCTTCAGTTTTCAATGATCACAAAATAATACTACACTACAAAAAATTGACAGTATTTCAGTTTGTTTAATTTCCGTGTATATCACGTACTCAACCAAACGTCACTTTTTCATTACTATAGTTGTGAGTTTATTTATTTATTAATACAAAAGTTTTCATAACTTGGAAATCTATACTGGAACAACAACCATCTCACACAGAGTACTAGTTACAGCTGAACTGAAAAAGAATCAATAATGGAATTGTAATTGTAAAACAACAATATATCATGCACAGTCAAAATACTTTTATTGTTGTACAAAAAAGCTACTTTTGTTGTAAAAAAATCCCAAAGAGGTCAGTATTATGTCAGTAAAATTTAGTTATTCTTAAAAAAATAGTATTTGACGTCCGTTTTAACTACTGAGGCATCACAGACGGTGGTTACTGGTGATACAGACATACACACCGCCACAGGGGCCAAGGTCTTTAAGGCACGGACTCGTGAGCGGGAGGTCTGAGGTTAGAATTCCACCAGGACCGTCCTCCGTGACTGATTTTTTTTTTTTCAGCTTTTCCTCAGTCCTCATAACTGGCAAAGGCCGGGGAGGTACCCTAAACTTAGACCTGTAACGCTTCCTATCTTAATAAAAAATCCTTTCCCAATTTATCATTCATCTCATGTATCGTCAGTGTCCACCACCTGTGGTGCCTCAGTACTAAAAACGGGCTTTAAACACTACTAAAAATTATGATACATGAGATAAAATAATAAATTGGGAAAGAATTTTTTTATAGAGGTAAGCGTTCCAGGCCTGCGTTTATGGTACTATTTGCCATTTATGAAGACTGAGGAAAACCTTGAAAAAACCGCCACGGATAGCCGAGGTCGTTAAATCTCGGACTCGTGAGCGGGAGGTCTGGGTTCGAATACCGCCAGGACCGTCCTTCCTGACTGAGGTTTTTTCCAGGTTTTCCTCAGTCCTCATAAATGGCAAATGCCGGGAAGGTACCCTAAACTTAGGCCTGGAACGATTCCTTCCATAAAATCATTTCCCAATATATCATTTCATCTCATGTATCAGCAGTGTCCATCGCCTGTGGTGCCTCTGTAGCAAAAACGGGCGTTAAACACCATTCATTCATTTCATACCTTGAAAACAACAAAAACACAGTCAGGGAGGACGGTCCTGGTGGGAATCGATCCCCAAATCTGCCGCTCGAGTCCGCTCCTTAACGACTTCCGCTATCTGTGGTGGTGGTTTAGTGGTTCTGTAGACACAAAAATTAAGATATTAATGTATGTGCAAATGTTCGGTAACCGACATTTTTAAGTTTTTTTCTCATATCAGCCCACACAAATCTGTAAAAATGTATTATTATTCTTCAAACAACTTTCTCATCGCAGGCCTGTGTAATTAATAACCGATTTCCGGGGATACGCCATGTAATTACTATTCAATTTTTCAAAGCCTTTTTCGTTGTTTTTTAATTTTGCTTTAGTTCTTTCATTTTGCTTATTTTGCGGTCAAAGGTATGGACAGAGTGATAAATAATAAACATATGAAAAAAATACTAAATTTATTCTATGAGTGTCACATTTAATAAATGTACTGTTTTGCAAGTGTATGCCAGCCGCCGTAAATCTGTTGGAAAACAGACTTGATTTACAGTTCTTTCCGGAATAAGCGTTGATGCAAACCAGGCTCATTTAATCATATGTTCACTCAGAAACCTACAGTTCATGATGAATGAGAACATGGATTTTTATCGCCTTCTTTCGTAAATAGCTGCGAATTTTTCCCAATTGTGCAATATATACAGAGTGAGGCATTTATAGTGTCAAGGCCATTTTCCTCCGAAATGAGGGTGAAAATCAAACAATGGCTTCAGACAAAATTTGAAGTGCTGTACGGGGACATAAGATAGCGATCTTAACTCGTCCTTGAAATGCTATTCTCAAGGTAATTTCAAGGTCTTTTTTTCAAATGGAAGTTTATCTTTTCCGGAAATGAAAAGAGTATTCAATTTTCAGTATAAAAGTTCTAGTACATCTATCAGCTAAGGGTGATAGGTGATGTGATATTGCACAAATAAGACAGCAAATGTTTTTCACTCACTTTCATTTTAATGGCATCAATTTACGTGTGTTGGAAAAGTTTACCGTTTTGAGTTTGTAGAGAGCGGTTGGCAAAATTCAACACGCTTCTGAAAATCATCCCCATGAAAGGCTTGATGTGATATGGACGATATTTATGACGCTTATATCTCTTCTTTGAGACATTCCCGAATCATGTGCCAATTGACGGGAATTTCAGTGAGGATTAACGGCAACTGCAGCTAATACAGCGACTTCCGACTTTTCCCCAGTAGTTCTTCTCATTTACTGGTGTTTTCTTGATACGACACCTCCCGTTTCGGAGAATAAGTTTGCAAGTAGATGAAAACTTCTATCAGAGGCTACCTCCTTTCAGGATATCGATCCCCGTATAATTTGCAAGCTGCTCTGGCGCTCTTATGAGCTTCCATAAATATAAACCATATCGATCCTCTCATTGATCGTGTATCGAACATCCATGATTGAAAAACGAAGTGGATCTGACTGAGAATAATGCACTTTGAGGTTTGAATTGGCAGTGATGAACACTTGTTTGTGTACCAATGTCAACACATGAGCATCTACGTGTAAACAACTGAGTTTCCTTCATAGCAATAACAAAATAAAAGAGAGAAAAGTGAAAGTGAGTGAAAAACGTTGTCTTACTTGTCCAATATTACATAATTTATTACCCCTAACTGATATGTGAGGGTAGGTACATAAGTTTCCGGCTTCACCGATAAGGGTTATCGCCTTCAAAAACCCTTATCTGGTGCCATACCTTATCTATTAATAAATAATTGCAGCTGTAACTTCCGCTCTACTGTACAGTTGTTCAGATAAAGTTGCATAAAGAAAGAATTCTATTGAGGTAATATCAAGGGATCGTGGTGGGAATTCACTTATGGCACGATGTCCAAGCACTCTTCTATTGAAAACGTTATCCGAACAACTATAACATAATGTACAGGAGCCTCATCATGTTGGAAGTAGAGTTGGTCAAAATTGTCCAAACGCCTGGTGTAACCTCTTGAAGTGCAGGCAAGTACTTTACATCGAGATTTCCGTCAATAAAGTGCAGCCCTCTACATTACGTGCCGATATTGCACCCCACACATTGACGTCGGGAAATTTAGTGCTTGCTGCAAAACAACATGATGGTTTTCAGTATATTAGTAAGTACTATTATGTCGGTTTACATGTACCGATAACTAAAGGTGGCCTCATCCGACCACACAATGTTTTGAAAGAAATTGGGATCATGTCGATACTGATCGAGCATAATCTCACAAAATGTCTGTCTGAATCATATTTCAATAAACCATGTGTCAGGCGTGATATACACTTAGAACTTCTGCTGATGCCAGACATCCTTTGGATTGATCGACGTGACATTGCTGGAAATTCTACCGCTAATGGTCTTGAATCCCTTGGACTAGTCGTGACAACCCGACAGACATTGAGTTCACTTTCCTCAGACCGTGCTGTCCTTGATCGCCCACTATGAGGTTATTCAATTTCAAATTTGTGAATTACATTGCAAACAGCCTTACGTGATGATGGGTCTGACTGAAATGTTCTTTCCATTCCCTCAGTACAGAACTTAAACCTCGCAGTAACCGATCTTTACAGCACAGTTCTTTCCTCTTTTGTAAACATTTTCCACTGTAACTGACAATTCATTTCCCGTTTCTTGCTCTTGCCGGTGACAATATTACCAACCTAGAAACATGCGCACAGTATACAAAAACAAACGAAAAAGGAAAACTTTTTGAGCATAACACACAAAGAAGTGAAAAATGCTCTAAGTGTGTAGTTATTTTGCGTCACTCTGTATACATAATCTCATCCTGGAGATTGGTAACTAGGCAAAACTGTATTTTATAGTCGATGGGAAACGCAGACATTCTCAAGTAACTCGCAGCATTCACCAGACCGTCTCTTTATCATCTTTGCGTGTACATTTCTCCCCAGAACTGTTTTTTTTTTAATCCTGTTGTATGTAAGAAGGTTAACATAAAGAAAAACATCATTCAGTGCCTTATGTTTGTCATTTCAAATGAATATAAATTATTCGCGTTGACTCATTTTGTTCAATAGAGCAGATGTTTATATGATTTCATTTGAATATTTATTTAGGATTTTTACATTAATAAGTATCACACAATAAGCATAGTTTCTATTTTCCATGCCAGAAAACTAAACAAAAACTGAAAGCATACTTTCAGGATCAGTATTTGAACCCCGAACCCAGCGCGCGCACAGTGCAACAGGAATCATAACGCCGAAATCGATACGGTGCAGGGAACAGTGTTTACGGGAGAGGCTGTAAAACGCCGGGATTGTAAAGAGTTTAAAACAGAAATACTGCGCTCTTGTATACAAATATATTTCTTGGATTTTAAAGGTTCTGTTGGGACTTCATTTGCCTGATGCAGCACATAAAATAATTACGCAAACTTATAACACACGCACATTAATGTAATGAGACCGTCTTATTGATAGAGTGGGCTTAGATGGCGTTAGTGGGAGCCGAGTTTTCGCAGGGGGTCGTTTCATTAAAAGGCGAAGCTTTCGGCTCGTTAAGCTAAACATAGAGGAGCGCCCCTGGCGGGAATAATCTTCACCAGCAAGACATCATTAATCTCGGCCGTGTCATGAGGCTGCTGGGGTTCCATATGGTGCGATAACAGGCGGGGGAGGGGGCGTGTTGATTGCCAAGTGTCGGGGCGGTACGGCGGATGTTAACACTTGCTGTTGTTCTATCCCCGCCAGCCACACGGTTCCCACACTGTGGTTCTCGGTCACCCGCGGGCTCCCACTTTCTGTCCAGTTGAGACCTTGACACATACGTCTGAATCAACACAATCTACCGTTGTCACGGTTACTGCTCCAGTACAGCATCGTTTTGTCTAAAGATATACAACTATTTTCTTAACTGGAATTTATGCAAACTTGGGTGGGAATCGTCGGAAGCTTCTTTTTATATTGTGATGAAATTAAAATATATGTTTGTCATATTAAATTATTATAGAGTATTTAAACGCATTAAAATCATATTAAACCACTTATATACCATATTAATTCTTAATAAAAGTATTAATTTTATATTTTCTTCGCTTTAAATATCTAAGTATATCTTATTTTACTAAAAACATTATCTCTGTTCCTAAATAATTCTGGTCTGCTGTCATAAATTTGAAAAGTAATTTTAACTAATTTTGGCATGCTGAAATCAGTTTTCTGTTATACTGTAAACTTTTTAAACAAATTGCATAAAAGAGTTTTAAAATGAGTAGATTTTTGTGAAATAAAGAGTATCATAAAATCAAAACTAAAATGCCATATTCCTATCTAATACACAAAACGGGTACCTACATATATTGAAAAAAAGTTCCGTGTCTGAAGATCAGCACATGTTCTTTGTTTGGAAGGAGGACTGTGTTGATTTACCTTTGTTTTGTTCGCATATTCTCCCTTCAAGCACCAGCAGTAGTCCGCCAGGTTTGCTTCGTTCCTGATATCATCTTTCCATCTCAATTTCTTGATGAAATCGTTCACCTTGCTCATCGCTCATGTACCGCCACGGGTGGCCGAGGTTGTTAAGGCGCGGGCTCGTGAGCGGGAGGTCTGGGGTTCGAATCCCACCAGTACTGTGCTCCCTGACTGAGGTTTTTTCAGTTTTCCTCAGTCCTCATGACTGGCAAATGCAGGGAAGTACCCTAAACTTAGGCCTGGAACATTTCCTTCCTTGAAAAATCCTTTCCCAATTTATCATTTCATCTCATGTATCAGTGACCACCGCCTGTGGTGCCACAGTAGTAAAAACGAGCATTAAACACCATTACAAAAATCACTCATAAGTCCCAATTTAGGTGGAAAGTCAAGGTAAGAGTTCGTGAAGTTTCAAACTCATATTGCAACCGAGAACTTGCAGTCTTCGTAACATATTTCTTCGTATTGCACTTCTTTTACATTTCCAAGGAACATATTGATCACATCCTTGAAAGCACACCATGCTTGAAGTTCTATATCGTTCATAGTGTTCAAAAAGTCAGTTTCCTTCATTAGCTTTCTGATCCGAGATCCATAAAATACATTCTCCTTTATTATAGCCTAAGGCAAAAGTGGAAATTTATGATATAAATACTTAAAGCACAAGCCACTGAATTGTTTTCATGATGCCAAGTTTAATATGAAGCGGAGGCAATAACATCTTTTTAAGGTCAACTAGACTGACACGCATTGGATTTTCTCTCGCAGTGTTAAACTTTTTCTCTGAGTCAATTCTTTAATTGACCTGTGTTTGTCCCTACTACTGTTCCATTCGCATAAAAACCACGGAAATGTTGTAAACACCCTGCTAACTTAGTAAGGAACCATAAACTTTTAGATCTCCACACAGTAGCCTTTGATGTTCCGGGTATTTAATTTCTTCTATAATGCATTTCCAAGCTTGACTTTAAAATATTCAAAATATACTTTCTTAATAAATGGATTAATATTATTCTTTTGTTTTTTAATAAGTACTAACCACATATGAAACAGAAATTATTAGGGTTGTTCATACATTGCAGTCTTCGTATCCCATACCTTGAAGTCATCTTAGTATCAGTTCCCTGGCACTTTATCACACTGAAATATAGCACTAAACAACAAGTGCACTAGTGACGACCACAGTTAATGAATTTTAACTGAACGTCTTTGTGGTTTTAGAAATCTAGTGCGGGGGAGTGTAGAATAATGACGTAAGAGCATGCAGAGTATCTTATATTTTATTGTACTAAACATTTGAATTGTGTATGTCTACAGCAATGTTCATTTCCCTCATGTAGAGAATTGTATGTTTATCCCCTTGTTGCACATTACATCTATAAATAAAGCTACCTGTTCAGGCTACATTTAGGGTGCCTTTTTTTGGGCGTTTCCTGAGCTTGACTCGATGCGCAAGAACTACAGAGTGCGCGGCTGTCACATCTACAGTAGATTAACTTTTTACCAGTGGCAACTTGTGGCCTCTGTAGAATGGTGGCCCAGGCGAATACCCAAATGGCGTGGGGGGTCTCTCGACTTACATTCAGCCCGCACATTCTCTCATAATTGCAGCGTCATCGTACGTTGTGCTATTAACTTTAGGTTTATATGGAACGCTTGCAATTCAGCTGTTAAAGTATGTCTTAAACCTTCTGGAGTCAATTCAGAAACATAATCAATTTTATGAATCATTCAACAGGTTATCTTGAAAGCTTTTTTAATTGATGATCTCGAAGTGGGTTTCCGTCGGGGTTTCCGGCAGAAAGGGTTCGGCTCTTGATGTAAACTGTAGCTACGTGGGCGTGGAAGGCAACCGCTCTTTCTTCAGTAATCTTTTGTCCCAAGGTTTCTTCAAACAACAAGGGAGGGGCACAGGAGTAAGCTCAACTTATAAATATACGACAAATTGTAAATTGACAAGTGTATTTATTAACACAGTATTCTTTACAAACGGGCGATTTTCCGAACCGGGAAATGAATGCCTGTAATCTTTGGACTACTTGTTAGTCAGTTCCGCACGCCGGCTAGCTATGTACTTATGAAGGACGCGAGCTTCCGTGGCTGAAAACAATCACTCTATTGTCTAAGTGGCGCATGGCAGCATGACCTCCATAAGTACTAATTTGCATTCAAACTCTAGCGCAGATATTTACAAAAATACCAAAATACTAATTTATCACTAATTTATCACACGAATATTTCACCACAGTATCTCGCAAGAACTGTGAATTACACGTGTATGATATTAATTAAGCACCTAATTTATAACTATCTGCCGACGATAGAATGAGAATGCCTCTATTACCTTGCTGGACGCTGCTTGAACTGAGTAGTAATATGAAATAATTCAAAACTGGGCGATTTCCTTGCTTATATATCAGCTTAGCGTGACTCACCACATGCTTAACCTAGTTGCCATTGAATTCGCACATGTAAGCGCAAAGGCATCTGGGTTTCCTAAATGCAAACTTCTCTCTGCTGATTGGTCGGCTACTATCGTACGATTCAGTAGAAGCGGGGAACTCCAACGGCTTCACTGACGCAAGTGTAAAAACCCCGACTCCCCGCGTCATGTAAAATCCATTATGTAACCTAGACTGCCTGGGTGTTCCCCTTCGTTTATGTAACAAATAAAATCTAAAAGGGCTACTTTGGCATTCATTTTTCGATTCTCATATAAAACTGCAATTTACCTCTTTTATTCTTAAGTAAGTGACATATCAGAAATTACTACAAAGATTCCTATATTTAGTTCCTCTCTAAAACAGTAAAATTAATGTAACACATATAAATATCACGCATCGATTATAAGTTCGGTTACAACCCCCACTGATGTATATAATATCATAATAACTCTATAGTTTTGTTGGCCTGTACAGAAAGGCAATTTGCCCTTTATTTCTTTTCTAACATCATTCCCATATACAAGATACATTTTTCACATCACACTCTGTCAGCAAGATGTTTTTTTCAAACAAAAAAATAAATAAAATAAAACATTTTCAGAAAATATTATTCCTATTTATTTTAATGGCGTATTCCGAGTTTTGCTGTGAAAAACAAATATTGGTACCATTGTAGCGATTTTTAAATTTTGGTTGTAAGATACATCTCTACTCCTAATTGACCGATTTCTTAAAATATTTTTATCAATTTATTTTAATGAAATATCCCGAGTTCCGTTGAGAAAAATAAAAAAAAAAATTGCGGCAGAAATTTTAAATGTCTTAAAACATTTTTGCTTTAAGTTAACTCCCATCCGCTATGGTCCAATTTTGCTGGTTAACGAACGAGAAAAATCATTTGTTAATTGAAGGTTATATGTCGAGTTTCAGAAAAAACAAAAATTGCGACCGCTAGAGCTTTAACAAACACACACACACACACACACACACATACTTGCATTATCATTTTCGGTGATTAGTAGGTGGGATCGATGGAGATTTGAAGACATTTTCCCAATATCGTTCGATGGGTACAACCGCAATATCTTACATTCCTTCGGAATTCGCTAAAAGGCTAAGCTGTACATAAGTAACAGATATATCAAAGTCACTTTTATACTAAAGTAAGTATACTTGCGAACATTCTAGAAATGGTAAGAGTTTTTGAGAATTGATCAATATTCTATGTTAGTATTTTGATGCGATGTGACTTGTGGTTAAATGAATTTGACAAGTTTTGCAGTTGAACACCATATCTAGAGATCAAGCATATTGGAACATATTAACCTGCTAATTAGTTAGGTTGTCGCCTAGATCATAGAACGTAATTTGGTTTCAATGTGGTGCGATTTCGTGCCTGAAATGCCGAGTAATTGACTGTATTGTAACACACAGATGATCATTATTGCTTCTTGATATACCATTTAACGGAGGTTTATTATCTTATTGGTCTCTAATATTTTCTAGTTCATGTCGATTGATTTTTTTTTTTATTGATTTATTTATGGACGCTCTTTAACAGCTCAGGTCATCAGCGTCCCATTCAACTCAGAGCGTGAAACGGCCGACAAATTTTGCTCAGAGGCCTCTCTTTCAGGCTTGAGGTTCTTTTTCGTGCCGCAAATGTACGACACGGGACCCACGGCTTTACTTCCCTTCCGAAGGAAGTCATACTTAGGATTTTTACGCCCGAAAAAATCCATCGGTCCTGGCCGGGTTCGAAGTAGTATGGTAACCACTACACCACCTGGGTTCATTTCGATGGTAACAGATTGAATTGTGTGGTTTGTTAAATATTAGTTTATATGGAGAAACAGGGCTTTTTGTCTAGATCCATTATGCCTATTTTGTCTATTAATTAGATTATGTAAAGGTAAGGAAATAAGGAAATAACATCAAATAAGAAGGCTATCTGAAATTTATAAACTAGATCCCTAAAAGACGAAAGTGATTAGAAGCGAAAATGAACAGCATTTAAGATACAAGTGTGTTAAAAATATTTAAACGTAGTTTTTCTAACGTTGGATGAATGTTATAGGACATAAAACATTTTAAAAAGAAACATTTCCAGGCAATTTTAATTAGTTGTTAAAGCACGTATCAGATTAATTTATTCATAAGTTTTTAGAACGATTAAATTTTCGTTGATTTCACACATGATATAAAAAGGGGAAATAGAAAGAATGTTATAATTATAAAGGCATATGTTTATCTAATTTCTCTTTCAATAATTGCGCAAAAGTCAACAAGATAGCATCTGTTTCAGAAACAGCCATTCGTGTTGCTCCTACCCAGTTATTAGAAAAAAAGGAAAGAACTCCATCTCCCATTTTATGAAACATTACATTATGCAAAGCATCTGGTACGTCAAATAGACAGACTATAAGAGATACGATCTCTATGAAAGTTTTTAGATACTCAAATTGGAAATGGATGGACTCACTCTGACAGCTGCATATTTTCAAAGTACTCTGTACCACGCTTTATACACTTTCACATCCTCAAAATCACTTATCAAAGCATCCCTGCCACTCAATGGTGAAAAGTTCGCTTTCATATGCAGCCACAGCCTCTTCTCTCCACTTGGAAGAGAAAATAATGGTAAGGAACCAGGTCAGGACTGTAGGGAAGTTGAGTCGTGCGTCTACCCTCTGTGGACTCCAGGGACGGATAGTGAAGTTAACCGTGTGAGCGGAGTCTTTGTCGTAATAAAGCAAGATCTCCCTCAACCCTGACCTTGGACGGCGTTCTCGGAGCTTGGCGAAAGCTTTCGGCAGGCAGACTGCGGTGTATCACTGAGCAGTAACTGTCCTTTGCTCCTACAGAGGAATTGGGGCCAACACTTCAGCACCTCTTCACTTTTGTTGGTGGATCGTCGTCTAGAAAGATCGAGTCAGATTGGTAAACCCAGGTTTTATCACACGTGATGACACCAGAGAAACATGCTTTGAGCTCCCTCCGTCAAATATCTGCAGTTTCTGCACAACATTTTGTGCCTCTGTCAAATTTCAACACCCTAACAGGGGTAACCTTCCTGACACGAAGATGATCGTGCAGGATTTTTCATACTCCTGGCAATCCAACGTGGAAGGCTGTCTGGGTGTCCTTGGATTTTTATAATTTTTTCCACCACGACAGAGTTTTCCTCAGTCACTGCTGGTGCCAGATACCCATTTTTGTCATCTTACAAAGTATGGCACCTTTTAAATTCTGCATACCAACAGAAAACCGTTGCCCTAGATGAAGCAAGGTCCCCAAAAGCCTGTTGCAAGCGCGCAGTGCTTTGAGATTCGTTTAAACCACTCTTGAAATCATATCATACAAATATAAGGGAATAGAGATCATGAGGGAATTACTGTAGTTTTGAATAGTCCTGGCAAATGATCTCGTATTGATCTGCGCGAGGCAATTCTAGGAATTCTGTGGCGGGGGTAACTTCTCAGCTGCATAAATGTAACAAACAATTGCAAGCGAGAAAGATGAGAGCAGTACAGCTGTGCAATAAACCGTCCCTACAATGTGTTCAGTACGGAAGTAAGAGATACTAACCTGATTCCAATATAAACGCATAAACAGAAAATGAACTCGATCAGAAACCGCCGCGTATCTTTTACTTATTCGCCAGGACTGTTCAAAACTACTTTACTTGTTAATGTTTTGAGCTCTATTTCCATGATGTTCTGAAAGGCGAATGTTCTGTTGTAACTGGTATGAGTTCTTTCGAAATAACTTGTTTTAAATATGGTCCAATAACTTCAGTGGAAGTAGAACATTCCTCTTCCATAATGAAAAATGTTCTCTCTGACAAGGGACCGACTATGACAGTTGATACCTTGAAAAGCACTTTGATATTGCTTGGAACCAAGAAAAGTAAACTTAACTACTTTAATTATGTGGCTTAAGTATCTTAAATTCCCATTTTCATCAATAATAGGTGATATTGTTTTCTGTGTTCACTATTAATAAATGCCTATTTTGATTAAGTTTTTAAGTTTTTATTTTTAACTAAAATAAACAGCTGAACTTCCGCGCTCCGGACATAAGAAAGCGTGGATGAGAAAACACAGTAAATACTGACACAAACATTTCAACTGCTCGTGGAACATAATTGAATGATCACAACAATATGGGTTCTAATACAAGTGTGTCGATTTGTAATTTACAGCTTTTTAGTAGAATCCTATTCCACAAAGATTTCTGCTACACTTTTACTTTACAACTCCATATTTACAAGTATGCTAGTGATGTTGCGGTACTGATGACATAATGATAACCATATTTACCTCGTAGCCCCAAAATCACTGGTTCAATCCTGGCCAGGAATGATGGACATTTTCGGAAGGGAAGGTCCCATGTCGTAGGTTTACGGCACGCAAAAGAATCTCAAGCCTGAAAAAAGAAGCCTCTGAGCAAAATTTGTCGGCCGTTTCACGCCCTGAATCGAATGGGATGCTGATGACCTGACAGCGTCCGTAAATTAGTTAAATAAATGAAAGAAAAAGTGATATTTCGTTGATTTGTTCCACAGAAGCGCTAGTATTATTAGCCGTGCACTTGTAACTCGTATAAATGTCTCTTAAAAGTATAGGAATAGTGCAAGTTTCAGTACCGTTAAATCAGTTAACCTAAATATGCGAAAGTAATAATCGTTATGAGATTAAGAATGAGTATATAATGAAAATGTTGGGTTAAGTGCAAGTAACCTATGACTGATATTGGCCTTTCCAGCATCTTAGTTAATGTTTTTTAAGGTTCTTGCTACATGCCACGAAAATAATTTCTTTACCTTTTTTATTTTCTTTTAATAATCTCTTTTGACAGCATTTTCCTAATTGTCAGTTTATTAAAAAATGTGATCGACTAAAAATATAATTAAATTCATATAAATATAAATGATCAAATGAACTTATAAAAAGTTTCCGAGCCCAATCGGGAAGTTGGATCTTCTGTTATATCTCAAAGAGAGAAATTGACGCTGCTATAAAGGGGTAGGCCAACCGTTTTCTCATAGTGAACTATTACGCTTGAATATTGACAATGATATAATTATTTTTGAGAAAAATACAAGACTCATTTAGCAGGAATGACAATAATCCGCTCTCTACATTAAAAAATACAATTTGTTATTAAGGAGTGAAATTCCCTAATTATGACGACGTGTGGCAAACAGCTGTTCCTCTGTCTCACTCTTATATTACGTCACCTGTAACTTTTCACTAATATTTACAAGTGTTGCACTTCTTTCGTGGAACACAAACTTACAAGAACATACTTTAGAAGGGCTTGTCTAATACACTTGTAATGTATTAAGACCATAAACAGAGTCCGGATGATATCTTTGAATTCTTTTAGAATTACTAAGGCAGTACACCTTCAAAAAGAGCTTATCGTTGATGACAATGCAAAGTCAGGAAGTCAAGAAGTATTCGGGTTATTCCCATTAAATTAAATCAATTGCACTAATTTTGGCGGGTCAAAAAATTAGTGGAAAAAAAAAAGAAGTGTGACCCTTCTGTGAATGATATAAATGTGAATTTGTAAAGGAAATGTGTCGAAAAGACAGTTCGTGTAGTGATACAATATACAGTCAAAATTATTACATAATTATTATTAATGATATTTATATTTGGTCATTAGCGTTCAATTCAATTCCGGGTGTGAAGGGCCGATAAATTTTACTCAGAGGCCTCTTCTTTCAGGCTTGAGGTTCTTTTTCGTGCCGTAAATGTACGACACGTGACCCACGGCTTTACTTCCCTTCCGAAGGAAGCCATACTTATGTTTTTAATGCTCTAAATAGCCATGGAGCATGACAGAATTTCAAAATGTGTCCTTCAGTCTACGAGGCAAGTATGGTTACCACTAAATCATCAGGAGCAATTGGAAATGAAAATTACCAGTTCATGCTGTGTGCTGGCAAGAGGAGATGTAAAGAAGAGGTAGTGAGGTGAAGGGAGAGAGGAGGCGGGAAGGAAGATAAAATATATTGATTATTAAGGTAGTATTTTGTTATAGTTACATAGTTTAACACGCAAAACTCTAGTTAAGTGTTGAGAGAAAAATAACATAAGTTAATGGTTAAAAATAAGTTAATAATATTAAACTTGATAAGATTTATATAATGTTCATTTATTAATTAAAAGTAACTAGTATTAAAAGATTGTTATTGATAATAATGCATACTTTAACTTAAGGGAAGCTAAATTACAGAATAAGTTAGATATTAGGGTAGAAATTGTACAGTATATAGTTAAATTTGTTTGTATATAATTAACAAGGACTTGATTAGTTCCGTAACTTACTGGCGATACAGAAGAAATAAATATAAGGTAAACTATAATTGTAATTTTAAAACTTGATATTATATAACAGAATTTGACACCACAGAAGATGCTGGAAATGTTGACCAATTTCCCTGTCTCTAATCCACTTCTTAGAAAATTAAAAATCATCACTTACTGGTGACTGTAGAAGTCACAAACTGAGATCTGGGCGTAAACCTAGGTCAGTAATTCTGCGATCAAATATACAGCCCAACTCCATCATGGATTGATGAGCAGAGTTTGATTTCTTATTCCGGTCAGTTACAGAGACTGTTTCAGTAAACCTCTGTACTAACTTTAATATTGCTGTTGGGCTGCCAGGAACTTTGCACCTAACTGTCGTCTCTAATTTACAAATACCCTCTTAAATCGATAGAATAAAATGTTCGTTTCATGCATAGTCAGAAGTATGTAGCGCATACTTTTTCTTACGGAAAGCAGGCTATAAATTGTGATCATGTACCCAAGTTCTTGAAACCTCTAAACTTGGGTATTATCCACATCTCCCAGGAAGTAGAAAACTTCGTCAAAAAGAAGTAGCTAGCGCAGGTTGCAAGACTGACATTTGATTAAGCGAATACCATTGGAAAATCGCGCATCGCCTTCTCTATTTTTTTTTTTTTTCTTTCTTTCTTCGGCAGCAAGAGCAGAAGTTCTTGTATTCGGCCTGTCAGACAAGGCCTTCTGTACTCTTTTCAATTTTCTGCTAGTGTGCTGGCTGCCCGCCAGATCGCTACTTTTCTTATTATCTGTTATGCCCTTTGCAAATCTCTGCCACTGGCTAAACTTCCAATTTTCTCGACCGCTGTGGACATCCTTGTTATTCTTATTATTATTTTTTCTCGGTTTTTATGATAGACCTTTGCCTTTTCCTTTTCTTCCTTTTTCATGTGCGTATGTCCATTCTGCATTTTTAAATCCGATCTGTTAACAATAAAACTATGCAAAGAACCATTAGGTGTTTTTGCCTGCCTTTCTTTCTTCTTTTCTTATTAATTCCTTTTCAAAAATCAGTTATATTTTCGTCAGTTTTTTCATTTAAGTTTATTTTCATTCCTTCATCTGTCTTTCCTCTTCATCTAAATTTTTTGTCAATTCTATCAGTCCATCACCTCTACCCTATTCATCTACTCACCTATCCATCCGCCTATCTACCTACCTCAGGTTTCTACAGTCATTGCCGCCTTCCTTGCCAATCATCCACATTCTCCTTTCCTGAGTATTTTCGGGTATCAAGTCTCTTCTCGTCATTGCCTTCATAATCTCTTTGTTCCAAGTTCTTATTGGTTTTCCTCTTCTTCATCTTCCTGGTGGTTGTCATTCATGTACGACTTTAGCCCATCTGTCCTCTGTCAATCTCATCAGATGGCCTAATCATTTATGGCTTTTGTTTTCAATTCTCGGCAGTACTGTTTCTTCTGCAAGCATTATGTTTTTAATTTGCAGATTTTTTAATATGATCCATTCTGGAAATTCTGAGATAATCCATTTAAACCATTAATATTATTTTTTATAAAACTTCCATAAATCTAAACTGATCCTACCAACATTTTCCCTATATATATTGCATTTTCCAAATATTTTTGTCGCCATATTATATTTAAACAGTTTACAATTATTTTACTCGGTTCAATTGTATTTTTTATTTCCTTTAATCTTCTACGTTATTTATGATTGTTCCTAAGTGTTTAGATTGGTCGTAATATTTATGTTTCTTCACCAATGATGAACTCTTATTTGTATTTGTTTTAATGGTTAAATAATCAATTTACTGTAAGCACCCATGATTCAAGGTAATTTCTTAATCTTTTAACCATGAATTCCAAATCAAAATGGTCTTGTGCAATAATCACTAGATCATTAAATAAAAGTTATTAGTTAAGTTTATACCCATTTCTTGATATCTACGTTCCCATTGGTCTAACACAAATCCTATATACAAATGGGTTTCTATTGGATAATAGAGGTGTTATCATTATACATTTCTCTTTTTAATGCTGCTGTTACTCTTTTTCAAAACTTCCCAAAGTTTATATCTCGAAATTGTATCATAAATACTTTTTTCAAGGTCAATTAATGTTTCTTCACTAACTTAACTGCATTTCTCAATCAACTGTTTTACACAAATAGGTTGTCCTTGCTGCTCTGGATCCACTTTTTTTAGTATCTCTTTTTCCAATGTATTTTTATTACCTTTGAAAACAATCTGCATGTTGCGCTCTTTATACTTTTTGGTCCTTTCTATTACCTTTTAATATTATGTAGTTAGCTTTCCATTATTGGGGAATTCTTTGTTCTTTGATACATATATAAATAGCTTTTATACATAAATACGTTTACCCCTTTTTGTTTAAATTTTCGTCATCTTTATTTCATGTTTTTGTGCTTGATTTGTCAAACTAGGATCAACATAAATTTTTGAACCTCTCAATTTATATTTAAACCTACCTTCTTAGCCGACGCTGGCTCTAGAATTTTTTTTAACGGTTTAAATGCCCGTTTTTACTACTGAGGCACCACAGGTGGTGAACACTGATGATACATGAGATGAAATGATATACTGGGAAGGGATTTGTTTTAAGAAAGGAAATGTTTAAGGCCTAAGTTTTAGGGTACCTCTCCGGCATTTTCCATTTATGAGGACTGAGGAAAACCTGGAGAAAAACTCACGTCAGAATGGGCGGTCCTGGTGGGATTCGAATGCCGGACCTCTCGCTCACGAGTCCCCGCCTTGAGGACCTAGTCAAACCATCAAGAACATTCGAGAGAATTTCAATGAGGTCTTGATTTACTGGTTAGTTATCAATCCGAACCTAAATTTAGCTATTTATGAGAAAAGTGCAAGACAGCGTGTTTAAACAAATCAGAAAACAGCTTATTAAAAAGGTAAAGGAAGAAAGAACATTTATTCTCTAAAAAGTATTATTTTAGTAGAAAGCTTCCAAAAAGGAATTTTGTAGCATGCATAAAATACGGAAATTACGGTAGGCAATCAAATTATGATTATCATGATGATTCATTTTGCCAGGTCATAAGACCTCTTACGCTCAACCAGGATAAAACAACTAGTACGTAAAACAAATGCAGAGATACATAAAAGTAGTTGGAATATATTTATTTCAGTGGCACTAATCCAACATAAGTTGATCTAGTCCAACAGACCATAAATACTTTTATAATACACTAGGTCTATTAGATTACAGATTTAACTATAAAACACATTCAACAATTAAAAAACTGAATAAAATAAAAAGAAAAAACAACTTTAAAACATGGAAACAAGCAATATTAGGAGTGACACACACAAATAGCTGGATTTAGTGAATTTGTTGCCCTCGTCTCTATCACCGGTTATCAGTCTTTGTAGACCTGAGTTGTCTCAACAGAAATTTGCCTCATCTCTCCTCCACTTGCCTGCGAGCAGAGCCCAGCATGACCATCTCCCTGTTCCATAAGGTGCATGGCGAAGTTCTGGAGGATCGCGCTGAACCTCTGGGCATTTCAGCGGAACATGTATGTAAATTTTTGAGAGAAGCTTTGTACTTGAAAAAATGATCGGCAAAATGGGTGCAGCGACTGCTGACTCAGGATCAAAAGCGAATCAGAGTGCAAATCTCTCAGTAAAGCTTGACCCGTTTTCAGAGACATCCTACTGACTTTGTGTGTCGATTTGTGACCAGTGATGAAACATGGATGTACTTCTACACACCTAAAACAAAACAACAGTCTAAACAATGGAGGCATCACGTTCTCCAACGCCAAAGAAGGTGGAGTATCTAGAAAATTATGGCATTGGATTTCTTGGATGTCAAAATGTACTGCTAATTGATTATTCTGCTCTTTGGAACGTATTATGTTACCCTATTGGACCTATTGAATACAAAATACGCGAGAGAAAGCCAGGTCCATCAAAAAAAGTCATTTTGCATCAAGACAAAGCTCGCCCTCATACATGACGTTGCAATGGCGAAAATCAATAATGTGGAGTACGATTTGCTGTCACGTCCACCTTATCCCTCTCTTGACTCCACCAGTATTCCATCTATTCTCTTAACTAGAAAATTCCTTGGTGGAAAGACATTTTTGTGCGATTTAGCGCCCAATTGATAAGTTAAGACGATTTTGCAGGCCTGGAAGAATCCAACTTTCGTGATGGGATAAAGTGTTTTTGGAGAAATGCATTTTTATATTTTTAAAACACTTAGATAATTATTGATTCTTCAACTTCTCACTTTACAGAACCCCTACAAAACATTAATTAGTGTCCACGTGGTGACTTTAAAGGCGATAATAATGAGGGATTAATAAACTACAAATATGAAAGCTCTGTATGCTACAGGTGGAGAAGTTGTGGCCATTTTATGGTGCATACAAAAAATAATAATAATAGTTAATTACATGATTGCCGCGATGGAACCGCATTAAATTTAAACAAATGAATAGCTAGTCCGCAATATGTCCGCCACCGGTGGTATTTACGCGTTAAAAATGTATATTAGTTCATTATAACATACACTGCGTGGTTGACAAGTAGTTATTGGCTGTTCAGGAAAGGAAAAATAAAAACCAAATAGGATAGTAACAACAATAATGGCATAGGAGCCCGCATTTAATCTGATTTAATTTGCGATTTGTTTTTCAATACACGCTCGCTCCGGAACTAGGAATTTATAGTGACGTAATTGGACGTGATAGGTTTGGATGGGGTATGACGTCATATCCAATCTAGGCTGTCAGGGTGATGGACAGACGGGGGGTTTTATTATTAATATTAACATCCGAATCCGAGAACTGTCCGTTTTGGAAGGGAATAAATTTTCGCGATGGAATCGGCCGTCTACTTCAGTCGACCATCAACAACATCGGAGTTATGGTTAGGCAGACAGACGCGGAATTGTGAGAGGTGAAAACCGTTTCTAAAGTGCTAACTTCACTCGCCAGGAAACGGACACAAATATAAATGTAAAGCCTTTATTAAATACCTTTAATAATCTCAGTCCATAGTGTCAAGGCATTGAGCTAATTAGCAAATGTCAGTAAACAAATAATAAAGAACACAGATATTTAACATAATGTTGGTAGGAAACTTTATGTAGCCTAATGCTTTTCAATCGGTGTCCATGAAGGCACGAAACACCATGTGTGTTGCGATCTAATAACAAATTGAAGGTACAGACCTATAAAAATGTAAAAAAATAGCCAAAATATCCAATTTTTTCCAGATTAATTGAGTTTATTTTTATTAGATGCACATACATAAGCTGTTTGTACATTCCGAAAGAATCTTTGCGGTTGTATTCCTGGAATTATTTTTTAAAAAGTTCTTCAAATATCCATCGATCCTATTAGCAACAAAAATAACGATGGAATAAATAAATAAATAAATAAATATGTATGTATATGTGTCTGTTAACGCTTTAGCGGCCGCAATTTTGGTTTTTTCTCAACGAAATTCCACATATTAACAAATGATTAATCGAATTCGTTAACCAGCAAAATTGGACTGTTGGGGGTGGAGGTTAAAGCAACATTTTATAAATCGCTCTAGCGGCCGCAATTTATGTTTTTTTTTTTCCCCTCAACGAAACTAGATACATGTCATTAGAATAAAATAAGAAATATATTCATTGAAAATTAGGAAAATCTAACTCTTAGGAATGTGGGTTTACCTGAATCACGGAATTTAAAACTCATTTTAGTGGTACCTATATTAACTTTTTTCGGAACATACCATTTAAATAAAATAAGAAAATAGTTTATGAAAATCAGGAAAATTGGACCATTATGAGTAGGGAATTGAAATGTTTGTTCTTGATTTGTTTTATTTACAGACACTTTTACACCTCAGATCATCAGCGTACCATTCAATTCAGGATGTGAAACGGCCGATAAATTTTGCTCAGAGGCCCCTTCTTTCACACTTGAGGTTCTTTTACATGTTGTAAATCATGTAAAAGAACCGGATTCCGAAGGAAGCCAAACTTAGAATTTTTCGCCCGAAAAAATCTATCGATTCTGGCCGGGATCGAACCAGCGATCTTGGGCTTAGGAAAAATTATGGTTACCACTACACCACCAGGAACACTAAACTGAAATTTAAAAGAGTTGGGGTTAACCGAAAGCAAAAATTTAAAATCACTCTAATGGCCGTAATTCCCCCCCCCCCCCCTCAACCAAACTTGGTATATGCCATTGGCTCGTAAAACAAGCAAAATAGTTTCGAAATCAGCGAAATCAGACTATAAGAAGTGGGGGTTTATATGAAACCCAAACTTTATAATTGTTCTAGCGCCACCAATTTTTATTTTTTCTCAGTGAAACTCTCTCCACCATTTAAATTAAAAAAGAAAAATAACTTTTGAAAATAATGGAAATCAGCCTATAAGGAGTGGGGATGCTCTATGAACCAAATTTAAAAAGCGCTCTAGCGGCACCAATTTCTCTGCTCTAGCTCGCTTTACAAGTTCGACTTGCTGAGGAATTCGCTTAGTTTATATAACTTCTGCGTAACGGACTTTTTTCAGTTTAAAGGTCTCTCAACTGATTGTTTGTGCTACCTAATGGGCACGGGTATAGATCATCAAATCAAAATAGCTTTTCTAATCAACTTACAAATTTAAGCAGCGGTTCTTAGAACCGAATAAATAAAAGTAACAACAAGAAAATGTAAATAGATGAATAAAAAAAAACATGTTCTCATGTAATATTCCATTTATATTTAAAATTACAATAAAATGTATCAAAGTAAGCGTAAGATTTGTTTGTCCTAAAATAATATTTTATTAAAATAAAAATTGTCATACAGTTTGTCTCTATTAGTTGTTTGAAAGGCAAATCCTCGTGTTTTTAAATGTTAAAATCACACAAGGTTCATTGTATTTGAGATCGCATCAAAATTACAATTTGTTTCCCCCCGGGAAATATTTTATGGAAGTTATTAATGTATGGTCAAAAATAAAGTGAATTAGTCAAATGTGTAGACTTGTTGATTTTCTAAGATTGGTCCCTTCTATTTATAATTTTTTTCTCCATTGTTATAGTTTTATTTCTACCATTGCATTGAGTAGGCTATCATTGAAGAATTACGAGGGTAAGTCATAAGTTACAAATGTATACATTACTTAAACAAATAAGAGTATTGATTTGAAATACGTTTTTTTCCTCGATATAACCTTTGACACTTGTTCAAAAAACCTTGAAATTCAGCAACATAACTTTGTTCTGCTGTCGGAAGCAAGCAGTGACTTCCCTTTCCACAGCTTCCTCGTCGGGATAATGTTCACCGGAAAATTATGTTTAAGAGGGACGAACACATGGAATGTGCTTGGAGCAAGGTTGGGGCTATATGGGTGATGCTCGAGGACTTCCTACTTGAAATTTCGCAGCGTCTAATTTTTGTCTTGTTGACAGTATGAGGACTCGCTTTGTCATGCAATAGCATCCCGCCTTGGTGAGGAGTCCTAGTCACTTGCGTTATGGCGTTACGAAGTTTCCTGAGGATGTTATAGTAGAAGTTGGCATTTACTGTTTGTCCTTGAGGCTGAAATGCTGTGAGTATCGTTTTACCGGCATTTTGTGCCACTTTAAACGGAAGATGCAGGACAGTTCCAGTCTATTGACGCACGCTTTGTCTCGGGCTGACAATGGTGAAGCCAGGACTCATCACCTGTGACAATTCAGCCTCGTGTCATCGCGTAGCGATTGAGATGTAACCAGACCGTTCTTTGTATTTTGTGTTGTGTAGCCAGCATGCGGGGCACCTAACGGCACAGACTTTGTGAAAACCTAACCATCATATATTATGAGGTAGATCATGCCATGTAAATATCCAATATCAGCGGCTGTAGTGTCTATAGTTACTCTTCTATCTGCTCGGATTAAGTCTTCAATTTGTTGCAAATTCGCCTTTGTGGCGATTTCCATGGCCGGCCTACGTTGTGTTTGTCTTCTATAAGTGTCAGTCCTTCAGAGAATTTCTGTACCCATTTGTAAACAGCTTGACGTGATAGGCACTTCTCACCGCATATGGGAAGCATTTTTTATGAATATTCTTTAATTCTATGACTTTTGTCACAAAAATTGCACAACGGAGCGCTGCTCGAGGGTTGTATACACACCCAAAGGCGCCGCCATTAGGCAACTGGTGTTTTGCCATTGTAAACATCGGTTATCTCGTGTCCGTAGCCATCTAGTGGAGATAGCCTTAGATATCTTATAAAAACATGTAGCTCCTAGTATGTTTATCCACGATTCCTTCACTTCTCCCCCCATTTTCCTCAATGACAATCATCCGCCATTCCCCTAATCTGAGCCACTTGAGCTCCTGGTTGGTGAGTTTGGCCCTGTTGTAATATACTGCCCCGTCTCCTATTGAGACTTTAGACCCGATTGTACTTCTAGTGAAATCATTTCTTGCATTGTCTGGTACCTATCCCTATCCCTCAAGCTTTTCTTCGTCTTTCTCCATGCGCTCTTTCTATTCCCCTATCAAAATGGAGCCCGGCCCTATTGTCTCTAGTCATTTTCTTTATTTTGATGCCTTGTTCACCGCCAGCTGTTCAAGGCAGCCTCGTGCCCTAATTAAAATTAATTTCCCATAAATAATTCCATCCTATACTTCACTTATCAAGTATTTTTGCTCTATCACGTTAGTATTTAGTTTTCTGACACTTATAAAAGGTTATCGTACTTTAAATATATAATTTATTGGCATATAAATATTCCATCTTAAAATTTCTGACCATTATGTACGGATATTTTATATTTCAAATGCATATTTTGCCGCCAGATCTTTAGGTAAGAAATGTGCCCCATTGTCACTTGTTTTCAAGTATAACGATTTAACCGCTACAAACTCTGAAGAAAGGAACACATAGTGGTGCCCACTATTGGAAAGTGTTGCCTTGATTAAGGGGCTGAAACCGAAGTGATAAACTGCTCCAAAGCTTTTACAGAATTACTGTCACTTTAAGGCGCCTCTCGCAAATTGTAAAAAGTGCTTCAACGAGTTAAGACTGCTCCAGTGAACAAATTCTGGAAACTTTGTTGCCTAAAATGAATCATCTAATATCAATATTTATTCACAATTACTACAAGAAAATCTGTGTTGCGAACCAAAAGAGAGACATTTTATTAGTAAAATGTAAGTAGCTTGAACTTGGAGTGTCGTGCAGGAATGTTTATATTTTAGTTAGCTTTAAGAGTCAATGGTTAAAACCAGAATGTCTTGTCTGTTCTCCAAAATATTGTGTACCGCCACGAATGGTCGAGGTCGTTAAGGCTTGGACTCGTGAGCGGAAGGTCTGGGGTTCGATTCCCACCATGACCGTCCTTCCTGACTGGGTTGTTTTTCCAGGTTTTCCTCAGTCCTCATAAATGGCAAAGGCCTGGAACGCTTACTTGCTTAAAAATAATCCTTTCCTAATTATTCATTTCATGTATCATCAGTGTCCACCGCCTATGGTGCCGCAGTAGTAAAAACGGGCATCAAACAACATTAAAAAAAAGTTGTGTGAAACTGTTGATTAAAAAAAAACAAATTAATTGAAATACTTAGAACAGGCAAGCGTACCCTGGAAGAAACAAGATAAATTTAACCATAACATTAAATAAGCAAACTAAAATAAATTAAAGTCAAATGTGAAATTATTGTATAATGGAAAATATGAACCCAAAAGTTGCTAAATAAAAATATGGTCGAATATAAAAATTGTAAATATAGAATATACCATAATGAACGCAATTATTTTAATAATAAAACATATTTATTTGAAAAGTGCTAATTTTATTAAGTCAATATGAAGTACAAACGCTGCCATTAAACAAGAAACAAAATATCAGGCAAATGTCCGTCACGGCTTCGTTGATACACCTTCACTCTTTTGCAAAATATTCAACGACTTTAGAGCAAAATTGAGTTAAGGGACGGTTCTTAGATTGCCCACGTAATCACTAGATTTTACATACCTCCACAAAAAATGGTGTTAAATCTCATGATCTCGGTGGCCAATTTTGGTCGCCGTTGCAAGAGAGATAAATATTCAACGCTGCAAATGGTCCATCGGCTCGTGTTAGTTCGATCTTATAAGAATGCATATCTTTCCTTAAAATTCACTGCAAACTGTTTCTCAGGATGTTTAATTATTATTGAGAACGGCGGATAATGAATTTCATTAGGCTCGTGGCAACGCTTGTCTGACTTGGGCAACATTCTCTAACGATCGACGAAAGCGTCCAGGTGATTTGATGTTTTCTGTCGATTCTGCATCTTTAAAGTTCCTTAACAGCCTCTGTACTGTTCACACTTTAGGCGCATTTCAAGTACAAAAAATTATACGAAGTCTTCGAACGGTCTCTGTATAACATTCACCGTATTTAAAACGTTCTTTCAGAATTTGGACGTGTTAATTCATCGTGTATCGCTTCAATTTAGCTGATAACAATACACAAAATGACATTCGTTAATTGCAATACAAACAGATGACAGTGTGTTAAATTTCAGATCCGGCATCCTAACTAACCGATAGCGACCTTCAATTTAAAAAATTAATAATTTTAGGACATACTATATAAACCTTATAATAAAAACTACAAAACAAACCAATGTATATAATAAAAAAATAAAGTAAATTTTGGAACAATGCAACTAAAATAGCAAGAGCTAAAGAAGCAAAAATACATAAAACACTTAAATAGGCAAATCATTTTCGCTATATTTCGAACCACTCGTGTTTTTCTTCAAAGGCAGAAGACAAGTGAAGGTGGTAAAATAAATATTGAATCTTAAGGGTAACGTAATGCATGGAAACAGGTTAAACAAGCAACAAGTGGCAAGGAGGAGGGGGAAGGAAGGAAGGAAAAAATTAACAAATAAATAAGTACCTGAGGGTGTACGCGCTTTATGCTAAAGTATAGCTGCCATCTCTCTATCGTTCAGTAAACTTTCATAGTTATGAGTCTATAAAATCAATGTGTGTTATCATCGAAGTCCTTATGGTGAGACAAAATGCAGTGCTCTTTATCTAAACGTGCCATCAGCTATTCCCGAGAGTGAAACTTGTGATTAGATTGAAAAGAGGTGACAATGATTATCTGCAAGAATTATTTCCTAGTTTGTCATATGCAAAATTATAGGAGGATAATTTTGTTGTCACACAGATATGGGAGTTTTTGAAAAACGAAAAGTTAAAATGTGTGCTAGCAAATGTGGAACTAACGGCCTGCTTTCAAGGCAGGGGTAGAAAGGTTGCTTGGCAACAGAAAGGATGAACAATGTGAATCTTTAGCGAGCACATTACTACAATGTTATATGTTGATACGTCGCTAAAATGCATTTTCTTCATTCACACTTAGATTTTTTCCTGAAAATTTGGGTGCTGTGAATGATGAAAAGAGAGAGCATAAGGAGATAAGACACAATAGAAAAATTTTATCAACGTCGTTTGCATTCTGCAACGTTCGGAGATTTTTGCTGGCTTGTATAACGCAGTGGTTACCAAACGTTTTGAGTCATGGAGCATTCATTTTTCAGTGGAAAAGCTCATCACGGAGCATAATTTTCTCCTAGCACTTATATGACCATGGATAGGAGATAAACATTTAGAATTTATAAATTTAGACATGTGAAACATGCTTTATTAGTTTATTTCATTACAAACAATATTATAAAATATCGTAAAGTAACTATTCTAATATAAGATGAGACTGAAATTATTTACATAATTAGCTGTATCTGATTGAATTTGGAACAGGTGGAGCCGAATATTTGGCTCCTTATCGAGACGAGGTCTGGGTTTTGTTTTAGTACCTGCATAAGCAGAGAAATTTGATTCACATAAATAAGTGGTCATAAAGGGCAAAGGGATGGTTTTAGCTTAAGTAGACGAAACTTTAAATTCTCTTAGAACTGGCAAAGAATTAATATAGTGACTTCTTATTTGAAAATTGTCTTATATCTTAGAATGTGATGTCAAAGCAATCAAGCTTTCATATTACTTTCTGACACAGCAGAAAGTGAATTTACAACCCAAAAGTTTTCTTTCTTTTCCCTCCGGAAATAAATGTTGGAACTATCAAATAAATTTAATAGATGAACTTAAAACTCGTTTTATATATCGCTAGGTATGCCTGAATCTAGTTCTTCCGTAAATTCTTTTGTTTGGCCGCATGCTGTGTCTGTGTGCTTTGTGCTTCCGGCCGCTACCACGTGGTTCCAGAAATTGTCTACAGGCAAATGTTCATAACAAAAGAAGATTCAACGTCCAACTTCCATTTTTACTACGGAAGGTCATGTATGCATCTCAATTCATTTCTACTCGATTTATATCGACACACAACTCATGGCCCCACAAAATTCAGTTTTGAGATCTGGCCATTTATTTATCCTTGCACTTTCTTCCAAGGAGCACTTCGGGAGCACAGTTTGAAAACCGCTGCAGTAACTGTTGACTAGAAAGTCACCAGGTAGAACTTTTTTATGACCTATGAAGATATCTGTTTTGTTGTTTCTGTTGTTGTTTTAATCGACTTATTTACATTCATCTTATTGTTATTTTAGCTAACATGTAACCTTTCATTGTCCTAAAAATAGTACATTTCAATTCACATTTATTAAAAATTCTGGCATTTGTTTTTCTTAGATATCTTTTAACTGAGCCCTATAGAAAAAGTTAAAAGCAGTTTTCGGAATCAGTGCTTCGTTCATTTATTTTCACTATGGAGGTATGGCAAACTTCTTTTTGTTCCCAAATTGTCACCTTTTGGCTTGTGCGGGGAAAACCCATTCGCTGCTTTGTCCGGCCGCTGTGATTGAAGGCGCAAGTTGCAGGTAGAAGCCAAGTAATCTGTCTACTCGGCCATGACGCGGCTATAATTGCATTATGTGCATATTAATGCTGCATTTGCATTAACAGTTAACACTGTAGTATTTGCGAGAGGAATCTCTGATGATTAACACATTAACTATTTAACAAACATCAATAAATCTGTTCTTGAAAAACACTTCAATTTATAGAAACGAAACCCCAGTCTGAAACATTTTCAATTAACAATGAGTCACGTGCCACTGTGCACGTGTTCTTCGTACGAGAGTTGATGACAATTCGCATTCCTGATCCCTTTATAATTACTATAAACACTTCATTACACAAGAAAGCCTGAAATATATAAGCGCCTCGTAATAGTTTTAAGTTAATACATCATTAAATGTCATAGCAGCTGTAGGAATGATAAAAAATTAGAAGAAAGAGGACATACGGAATAGGGTTGCTAATGTGGAATATGAAGGTTTTTGGTAAGGAGATCAAACGAAATGATAAACAGACCAATCCAAACCACTTTTTTGGTAGTAAAAGTCATACTTTGCATTCTGAAGGGGAAAGGATGTTTAAGAGTATTACGATATAACTAGTGGCGACTCGTGGCCGCTTAGAAGAGTGATCTAGTGACATACTCATATGGCATGGGGCAAGATCTCTTTTATTAAAACATATATTCCTCCCTGAAGTTCTCTGGTTTATACCAAAATCCTCTAATTCAGCTGTTAAGTACGCCTTAAGCTTTCTGCAGTCAATTCAGAAACAGCAAAAATATTTATGAATCTTTCAACCGGTTACCCATACTGAGTATCGCAATATCACAAAAGAAATTGTGACATACATGTAATATCTGTAGTTTCGTCGGCCTGTACAGAAACTAAATTTACTCTCTATATATTTTTTTCTAATCTCATTCCTATAGACAAAATACTTTTCTCACTTCACACGCAGTCAGCTAAGAGTTTTTTTTTCAAACCATAAAAAATTCTTCTTAATTTTGTGTAATCCAAATCGTTTCACTCCCAACTTAGCAGTTAAACTTAAGAGTCTTCAATAAAACGTTCACTTTATTCATTGCCACAAAACAGATATACTTTTTTTGTAACTTAACAGTTAATACTATGAAAGTCAGCTTTCCACTGACAGTAGAAAGCCACCAGATTTCAAGAGCAAAGTACGAAAACAACCTCTAGTCAGTTGCGCGTGGTGTCAGTAGCCCCTCAACATCTGGTTCCTAAAAAAAGAGAGAATACCGAGCGCTGGCCGTGGGCCGTCTTCTTGCTGGCCCAAGAGAAAGCAGAAATAAGCAGCAGAAAGGCTAACCCATCTTGGAGAAAGACAAATATAAGTCCTTTTAAATCTTTGCTGGTCCACAAAGTATAAGCTTGAAGATTAATTTTTTTCCGTACTGGCCCAAGAGCTGCCCTCGATAACGGAGGTCTGCATGCTACCACTACGACAGTAAAGAGGAAATTCGCTTATTGCATAAGATAAGAGTTAAGAACTATTCGATTATAAATGGCTGTTTTCATGCATTTTTGTTTTAAAAGTTGAGAAGTAGAAGATAGCATAGAAAAAATAGTGTCCAGGGGAAAAATAAATAAAGTCTTCTTTAAAATACCTACAATGAGACCATACCCATACCCCTGAAATACCCTGCGATTGGAATGAACACATCAGAAGATGTCGAGAGAAATTAAATCGTGGTTTTCATTTCTTAATACAGAATACAGAAAAATAGGCCCATTTCAGATAACAGAAATATAAGAAATTGTAGCTGACAATATCTCTTCTAGAACTATAATTAGTGAACAATTTACAATGGTTCCTGGGAGTCTCATGTTATTGTCAAAATGTGCAATACACAGGATGAGCCCCTTGCTATTCAAGTTTAATTTCACTTTCCAAAGCAAAATCTAATGACCTACAATGCCTGAAGAGATTCTGTTCCGTGAATGTTCTGATCTATTTTTAAGGTTAACTGTAATAGACAATGAATAATTTTGATTGAATGATTATTTTCAACGACGTTTCATTAATGTTTATATTTTCTTCAGCAAATATCTAGTAGTATAATTTGGTACATTCCATAATATAGCTAGTGGACTTTGATTGTTTTTATCCACAAGTTTGACTATTTATTGTTAATTAACATGAACAAATAACACATGATACTAATTTCAAAACAAGGGTCTGTTAGAAAAATGCAGTAAGAATTATTCTAGAAAAAAACCATTCTAATATCTAATGTACTTATTTTGTAGCGTTTTTAAACTTGAAGTTACGTTGCTGTAAAAAAGTAAAAGGTGGACTTTGGTGGTTTTTCCCTTGTACTCTTTAATATATAGCATAAAAATTACTTTTTATAGTGAACGAATTTTTTTCTAAAAATTACCCATTTAGCGCAGCAGCCACAGATCTCAGGCAAAGTTTAGAGACAAGTATTCACGAGTGTATTTAGTTCCCTTGTATCTAGAACACACACACGCCGCAGCATCCCTCTGGATCGTTTAAGACCATGTGGTCGCTGTAATTATGGTGTGAATTATTGATTACACAGAGCTTGCCTTGGAGGTCGCTAGGCTTTCAAGCGGGCCTCTCTGGACCTGGCGCAAGAATGATTCGTTGACCAGTCCTTTTTGGAGCAAACTTGATCTGATTCCACTCTGAGATAAGTAGCGAACAAGTATCGATAAGTGAAGCAAAGGTTTGAAAAATATTTAACCGAATAGTAAAAATTAATGGGACTGTAAAGTTAAAATGAGAGAAGGAATAAATACAGAGGGTGCCAAAAATGTATACACACTTTAACATAGATATCTATTTAACACATTTCAAAGTTGGACCGAAAAACAACACTAACGTGTAGTATGATGTTCTGTAAACAGATGTGACTTACATACATTATGATAGCATTACTACGTGACAGGTAAATCAACAATGAACAAACAAAGCCAATATTATCGTATGATGTTCTGTAAACAGATGTGACCTACATTACGTTATGCTAGCGTTGCTACAACAAAATTGAGCCGATATTATCGTTTGAACAGCGGAAAGCAATTTTGAAGTGATATTGGACAACTGAGAATGTTGAAGTTCAGAGGCAATGGAGACGTGTGTACAGAACAGAACATTCGAGACAAATTTGAGACTCATGGTACCGAATGAGATGTTCATAAGGGCAAATCTGGGAGACCTCTCACAGCAACAAGCCTCGCATCCTCGGCAATGATTTTGAAACGTTTTGAGCACTCACCGCAGAAATTTACGAAGCAATGTGCACGTGAGACTGGGAATAGCAGAATCGGCGCAATTTTAACACAGAAAAGTTGAAAGTTTTCATTCCAAGACTTTTGCATGCATTAAATGAAGATAACCCTGATCGGAGAATGCAGTGCTGTGAGTGGTTTTGGAATATGGTGCAAGAGGATGAGGCTTCGTAAGGAGAGTTGTTTGATCCGATGAGGCACAATTTAACTTGAATGGATTTGTTAATAGACCTGCATAACTGTATTTAATGTGTGCAAACAATCCACATGTTATTTTGGAAAAGGCTGTTAATTACCTAGAATTAATATTTGGCGTGAGGTGTCATTTAGGGGTCTAATTGAACCATTCTTTTTTGAAAGAACAGTAACTGGCTCAGTGTACCTGAACATGATAAGCACATCCGTCTTACTCGCCATTCATACACTCTCAGGAATATGAGGAATTTTACTTTCAACAGGATGGTGCACCACTACATTACCACCGAAATGTACGTGCGTACCCTGATGGCAATCTTCCAAAGCACTGGATAGGACGAAGAGGTCCGATTAAGTTTCCACCGCGTTCCCCGGATCAACTTCGTTGTATTTCTACCTATGGGGAACTCTTAAGGATGTTGTATAGCGTAGAAAACCAGCTACACTGGCAGCACTTACGGAAGAAATTGAAACCACACGTGCTGTAATTGCAGAGGACAGCCAGTAGTTCAACGTACTCAGAAGTGTATCGACGCCGAAGGTGGGCATTTTGAGCAACTGTTGTAACTGTAAACGTCTAAGATGATTAGTGCTCATCATTTTCTGTTTGTGTGAATTCAGTTTTGTTATGTTAACAAGAGGTCAAAGCATATGCACAGCATTAAGGGCTGCAGAATTGTTAACATATTTCGGAATACTTTTATATGTGGTCTAAAATTAAATTATTAAAATTACTTCTCTACTAAATAGATATGAGGTTAATTTGAAAAGTTCTTGGAATGAAGCACAAAATGGCTTATCTTGTTAAAATTGTTATTATTTTCCAACATTGTCTCCATTGATACTAATGCACTTGTCCAGAGATGCTCCAAAGTCTATATGCCCGCAAAATAAGCCTCAACTGATGATTTAAGCTGTAGTGCTCCTGCGTTTGTGTCACCTTGAAATCATAAAGACCCCCTAAGAGAGTTACGCATTTAAATGCCTTTGACAAGAGCATTGTACGAGGGACTGTTTGGGGATTTTACGATGAATGTGAATTTCCAACAAGAGACAAAATTACCAAAGTTTTAAAAAACGATATTTAATATAAAAACCAACATTTCATTCGTCCATTTATAGAAAATTGCGCAGTTTTGGCTTCAAACACAGAAAGACAAATGATGGACGTTAATTCTTAATGCGGAGAAGGGACGCTGTAGCAGCACGGTTAAAATTCCTGTACTCAATGCACCCAATTCAAAATTTTGGCAACATAAGATCAATATTTTTATATTCATGAACCTCGGGGTTATTGAAACCACACTCAAAAATATTTTGGCAAGACTGATCTAATAATGGTGGACTGAAGGTACCTTTGGGGAAGGACAGCACACTTATCATTTTGAGTAGTATTTAACGCCCGTTTTCACTACTGAGGCACCACAGGCGGTGTACACCGATGATACATGAGATGAAATGATAAATTGGGAAAGGATTTTTAAAAGAAGGAAACTTTCCAGGCTTAAGTTTTAGGATACCTTCCCGGTTTTTTTACCATTTATGAGGAAAGCTGGAAAAAACCTCAGTCAGGGAGGACAATCCTGGTGGGATTCGAACCCCAGACCTCCCGTTTATGACCTTGATCACTCGTGGCGGTAAACCATAGGAGATCACCACGGGTGATCGAGATCATCAAGGCGCGGACTCGTGGGCGGGAGGTCTAGGGCTCAAATCCCGCCAGGACTGTCCTCCATGACTGAGGTTTTTTCCAGGTTTTCCTCAATCCTCATAAATTGCAAATGGCGGAGAGGTACCCTAAACTTAGGCCTAAAACGTTTCCTTACTTAAAAAGTTCCCTACTTATTATTTCTTCTCATGTATCACCACCGTCTGTGGTGCCTCAGCTGTAAAAACGGGCGTTAAACACCATAAAAAAAATACCCCAAAGGAAGAAATTCATTGGGTAAGATCAGGGGATCGTGATGGGAATTTAATTGCTGCGCGATGTACAAACACTCTTCTATTGAAAACGTTATCAGAGTAAGATCCATCGTGCTGGAAGTTGAGTTGATCACATTTTTTCAAATGCACGACGATTCCTGGTGTAGACTCTTGAAGTATAGCCAAGCACTTGTTGCCATGGAGATTTCCGTCAGCCCAGCTACACCTCGTGCCAATATTGCATCCCATTTACATTTACGCCGGGTTGATTTAGCGCTTGTTCCAAAACAACATGGTGACTTTCCATGTACCAGTTATGCCGGTTTACATGTCCCGATAACTTAAAGGTGGCCTCATCCGACCACCAGTGTTTTGATAGAAATTGGGGTCATGTCGATACTGATCGAGCATAATCTCACAAAACGTCTGGATCAGCTTCCAACAAGCCATGTGTGCACTTTGAACTTCAACTGATGCGATATCCGACGTGACTTGCTGGAAACCGCTAATCGTCTTGTGGACTTTCTTGGGTTGGTTGTGACAGCCAGACATATTGAATTCATTTTCCTCAATCCGTGCTGCCCTAGGTCGCCCACTATGAGGCACTTCAAAACTGAATCTTCAATTTGTGAATTACATTGTAAACAGCCTTACATGATGTTCTTTCCATTCCCATAGTGCAGGACTTGAACCTCGTTGGTGTCCGATCTTTACAGCAAACATTCTTTTCTCTTTCGTTAACATTTTCAGCTGTTGCTGACAATAATTCATTTCGTGTTTCCTGCTCTTTCCCCTGAGAGTATTACCAATCTAGAAAAATACGTACAGTTAAAAACAAATAAAAAAGGAAAACGATTTGAACGTAACATGCAAAAAAGTAGAAATCATATGTCAACTGAACTTCATTGAGTGTGCAGTTATCTTTTGCGCCACCCCTTTAACAAATAAACAATTTTTACGGGCATAATTTCTCGCACTAAAATTTAACTTTATGTTACCTTAATGCTTAAAGTACCGTCGTATTTGTACATTGCGGTTACTTTCAGTTCTCGCCTGTGATAGGTGTGCAAGTTGCTACATATTCAGTTTCGCCTATAGCAAAATGGATGTGACACAAGAGTTTGTTCTTCTCAATAGCAGAGCTCGAACGTTTAAAGGAGGCAATAAATTTCAAAGATAGGTGGACCCAAGGCAGCAGTTCGTGCTGTACCTGAAGAAAACATTAACACCGCTGCTGCCACTGTGAAAGAGGATCTAAAAACATTAAGGACACTTTCAAAAATTCTGAAATTTTCACTGAGTGCCATCCACGCACTGGTAACTGAAAGTTGCATATGAGACGTGTTTGTGCTCGGTGCGTTTGTGTTACAGAACGATGCGGAATAATCATAGATGAGGAAAGTTGTATTCATCATTTTGATCGTTAGATTTCGTTGTTGATTTGGTTTATTTACGAACGCTTTTTAATATCTCAGGTCATCATGGGCTATTCAATTCAGGGCGTGAAAAGGTTGATAAATTTTGCTCAGAGGCCTCTTCTTTCAGGCTTGAGGTTCTTTTTAATGTCGTAAATCTACGATATGGGATCAATTGCTTTAATTTCCTTCCAAATGAAGCCATACTTAGAATTTTTATGCCCGGAAAAATCAATCGATCCTGGCCGGGATTGAACCCGCGATCTTGGATCTACGAGGTAGGTATGGTTACCATTACACCATCAGGGTCGGCTCGATCTTTAGAGTAAGTAGCAAAGGTCAGCAACATAAAGACACACACAAAATGTAAAAACGGTTTTTTCTGCTAGTAAAGTTATGTTCACCTCATTTCGATATTTAGGGAATGTTTTCCGGGATGTAATACATGAACATAACACAACTGTAGCGTGCAATACTACAAAGGGATGTCCTGACGTGTTGAATGTTGCACCAAGATAATGCACGGCCTCATAATATCTCACAAAAATCAATTTGAAGGTGTCTCTCGCTCTCCCTATTGTCCAGATTTAGCCCCGTGAAACTTTTTCCTTTTCTCCAAATTGAAAAACCTTCGCGAGGCCGTTTTCTATCATCACAATTAACGGTAAAGGCCGAGGAGCCGAATCTTAAGAACCTGTCAAAATATAATTTCCAGCACGTCTTTGAAGACCGGCAGAAACGCTGGGACAGTTGCATTGCGTTTAAGAGAAACTACTTTGAGAAATATTATAAGGGTGAGTAAAGGGTGTTTCATTTTTTATTGAATAACCCTCATATATTAAATCTTAATGTGATTTTTAAATGTTTTCATACTTTAGTGACATGGGTGTAAATTTTCGTCGAAATGTTCATATTTTTCAGCTCTCTACTTATGATCTATATAAATGACAGTGCTCACTTACCATAGAGTTGCCGCCAACGTCATCAGCAAGGAAACGCACTAGCAGAGCTGCTCGTTCGGTCTCGTCTTAGAACGGAATGGTACCTACAAATAAAAGGTAAAAATTATTCATAATATTAGAAGTAAATAAATTAATATAAAACAAAATCTGCAATACTCCGTCCAGGCACCTTGTTACCTATACCGCGACGTATATTACCACATTTTTATCTTATTAATCAGTTAATTCCCACTGTACATAATAATTTTACAGACCATAATCAATATTTATACTTATATAAACAAAATAAAATAACTTAAAATAAAACCTAAATCTAATAAACAATACTACACTAAATAAAATTACGATTTACTGGGAACCAGTGAGATAACCAATAGCTGGTAGCCAGTCAGCTAACTACTTAAGTTAAAATTAACCGTCGGGAACCGAACAATCAAGACGCTGCTAACCAGGACCTCCTTCACCCGTGGCTATCTAATTTTAAGAAAATTGTAATTTATACTTATTACTTTTTTAGTTCCATCTTTTATATTCTTTAGTTTATTATAAAACATTATTTTTCTTTAAGTTTTAATTATGCTTACACTATTGATACATAAACTAATATCTACGCTACCCTACTTGCTTCACTTAGTACATTAAAACTGTAGATTTAGGTATATTTCTGCTCTTTCTAATCGTCACAAACTACGCTTTACTATTACAAACATTCACTAATTGAGTATTTGAATGCATTTATTTATACATATAACCTTGTTCACTAAACCATTCCCAATCTCATACTCTGCCCTTCCAATTCGTTTAACTATCTTCTGTGATCGTCTATCCTTTGTCTTCTTCCTGGTCTCATAACTTAAATCTTGTAACTCAGTTTCGCTTCTACAATCTTCCTTCTCCACCCTTCTATGAGCACCATCCCTTCACTCTACACCAGCTCCTTCTTCTACTCCTCTCTCCTCCGTTCTCCTTCCTCGTTCATCTTCATTTTCTTTTGGCCTTCTCTCCTCCAACTTACTCTCTTCCCTCGTCAGCTTCACCGTTCCCTCCATTCTCTTCTTCCTCGTATCTTGGTACTGTGTTTGTTGAATTTAATATTCGCAATCTTGTTGATCTTCTAATCCCATCTTTAGCTTGGTATCTCCCCCTGTTCCAACTTTCTTCCCATACAATTCTACTAATTTTTTGAGCCAGTTTCTCCAAATACTTGTATAATTTTTATCTCTTAAAATAAATATTTGTAATTCACTTAAAACTATGTTTCCTCCTCAGTCTGTTGTGAATACTGTACACAAAAAGGACATGTATTGGAAGCAAATATACATCTACCTTTTGCTTACAGTTCTTTTACTTCTACCTTTAACTCGCAAGGATAGCATAAGTTTTAATCATATGATACTTTAAATAGAATAATATTAGTATATCTAATATTCACGTTTAACAAAGTCCACTTTTCTCTGAATTAACGGAAAGCTCCCTTTTTTTTCTCGAAAAGGTCGCATATTTGTATTATAGGAAATCAACTAACTAATTAAAGAGTTTCAAAGTTATGTGAAATACATTTTTTTAGCATAAACATTACATTTTGATAAATGAGGTCTTAATTAAAAAAAATAACAAAAAATATATACACACATACAGAGAGAGAGAGAGAGAGAGAGAGGGAAAGGAGGAATTTTAATAAAATTCATTTTCAAAGGCTGGCGGTCGAGGGGAAATATTTCCGAAAAATTTAAAAATAAAAACGAGAATACGCATATGTTGTAACAATTTATCATATCTAAAATTCAAAATGTATAGAATGTAAAATGTTTCTGCCTTGCTGAATTAATTGTCTGTTACTTAAAACAAACATTTATTTTATGGCGCTTTAATTGAAACATTCAATTTATATTCAAAAACGCAATAGGCTAAAAGTGATTTATAGTTCCTACTAAAAAAGTGGACCCAGGGTAATTTTCCTTATTGTGCTTACAGTGTATTACAGAAAAAAATGTTGTTTTCACATCCTCATAAATGTATACAAAAATTTAGTTATAAATCTTGTCCACGAATGCAGTACATTACGTTTCGGCTACTAGGCGTACCGCAGCCGGCGACTTTTGTACTTCAGCTTCAGAGTTTCAGCCGGAATATGTGGCAATGATTCCCCCTCCTCACAGATGGGGCAAATTTTCTGTTCATAGTCGTCGATGATCTTAATTATCTCCCATGTCCCTAGTCGGAGTCACGCGAGCCGCCGTCTAGTGAACTTGGCTCCATTTTGATGTACTGCTCCATCCCCAGACTTTAGCCCCATTTGTACTTCCAGCAAAATTATCCCTCTGCATTCCGCAATTGTCTGCTGCCTATCCATATCCCTCAAGCAATTCTTAACCTTCTTCCATGCGCTCTTTATGTTCAACTAAGGAGAAGCTATGGAGAGGAAATCTCGCTGTAGCATATCAAGCAAACGATAAAGTTTCCACAAAAGATTTTTGGGCTCTTTTGCATTCACAGGCACAAAATATTTTATATCTATTGACGGGATGATGAACAGCGACAATTTTAGAGAAAAGAGTCGCTCCAGAACTGAAGAGATTGGCAGATCAACTTAACATTGAAAAGGCGATTTTGCAGCAAGACCCTGCCCATTTCATTCATGTAATAATGAATGAATGGTTTTCAATGTTTGGACTGGCCTGGAAATTCACCGGATCAACCCCATAGAGAATCTTTGTGCGATTGTCAAGAAACGGACGAGGAAAATTTACTGCACCATCAAAGAAAAGATGATTTGTGCTGTGTTAAAAGTGTGGTTTCATGACAGAAGTAAGTAAAATATGTAAGAAACCCATTGACTCTATGACCGAATATGACGAGTGAATAATTAAGGTCAAGGGTGAGCACATTAAATACTAAAAAACACTTTAGTAAAAAGTAATATTGAAATTTTGTGAAATAATTAAAACTAATAGAATAACTTTTTTGTTCACAAGGGCGCACAGGTGAGAGCATATAATAAAACGTTCTGTTTCAAAAAGAAAAAAAATAATTCCAAAACCAAATTATTAAACAATGTCTCTTGTGCTTTTTAATATCTATATTGATGGTGCCATTCGGATATGATTTATTTACTGACGCTCTTTAACATCTGATGTCATCAGCATCCCATTCAATTCAGGGCGTAAAACGGACGACAAATTTTGCTCAGAGGCCTCTTTTTCACGCTTGAGGTTCTTTTTCGTGCTGTAAATCTACGAGACTGGACCCACGGTTATCCTTCCCTTCCGAAGGAAGTCATACTTAGGATTTATAAGTCCGAAAAAATCCATCGATCCTGGCCGGATTTGAATCCGCGATCTTGGTTTAGAAGGCAAATGTGATTATCACTACACCACCAGGACCGACTCCATTTACGCTTTTTAAAATAGAAAATGTTATTTTAAGCACTGTTTTATTTGTAGACTATCAGGTCTTGTTTGGGGAGACCAGATGCAGCAGTTAGTTGCAAAAGGAAACAAGGCACTGAGCAAATTAAACGAAAAAGTTGCCCATGAAAATTAACACAATAAAAACTATGGCAATGTTTTTGTAAGACATCGCTTATAAATGGAAATATTGTAGAAAAATTGATAATTTTAATTATTTAAAAGGTAACATGTCGCAATGTAGGAATATAGATAATATCAAAATTAACAAATTTAAAAGAAGATGTAGTACCATTCAACGCACACTTAAAGATAAAACAAGAAGATGCACCAAATTAAGTATCATAAAATGATGACCGTTCCCATGTTCATTTGTGGTAATGAAAATTGGATAATAAGAAGGCTCCTAATAGAAGAACCGAAGCAGTGAAGATGAGGTTTCTACGTTCGTTAGTGCGATGGCAATTTTAAATGAGCAACGAGGTGTAATTATCAGAGAGACATTAGATATATTTCACTCAAATAATAGACTTAACAATTTGAAAAATAATTGGTTTACGCCATACAAAGAATGACAAATGATAGACTTCTAAAAATATTATTGAATTACAGACCAAAAGGAAATTGATGTATCAACTGTACACTGGCTAGAAGTGGAAACAGGCATTCTACTGGGGTCACTGGGTACAGACAGTGAAGAAGGCCTCATACATTGCAATTTAGAATTAAGAAATCAGCACCTCACCTCTAAGTTGGTGTCTCTATGCAGCATCTTGAAGGAAGAGAGTCGGGAAGTTGGTGAACTCACCAAGCAGCATTGGTAGGAACCCCTGGTTTCGTTAACATACGATCAGTATGTTATCTGTTTCAACTACGGTCAACCAGCCTGCCGATCATAGTGTATATACCTAGCGGCACAAGGAAGGGGGAGAAAAGACATAAGGAAAGCGAAGTAGGAAGCCTAAGAAAGGAATGCGCACAAAAATGATGCATTACTGTTAGATAAATCTTAAAAAATCAAAGCCAGTTTTCTTTGTTTACCTACTGTTTCTCATTCCCTTGCTTTCTCTGGGTGTTTTAATGCAATAATGAATAGTGCCAACATAAAAACCTCTTTTCCAAATGCTGCCTGTTTGTACACCAAAGCAAACTTCTAGGATGCATAGCAAATTAAGCTAATAAAGTGATGTCAGTCTTAAACCACTAATAAAACAGTTAGATACCCCACGAGTTCAAACGCACCTAATTTACCTTTGTAGTACTCGTCGCTAGTAGTGCCCTTTACGGCAAATACCTCACATTGATCACCGAGCTGTGTTTGCGTGTGGGATTTAAGCTCTTCTGAAGGTCTATGGTTGAGAGCCTAGCTAAGGCAATGTCCCTGGGAGCTATTGACGCAACCCGATATATCGACCAGCACACGTCATTACACTATCGTCAAACAGGACATCGGTCACCCCGGGAAAACTGCAAGTGCGGGAGGGCGATGCCGTTGAAGATGTCACACATCACAGATAGGAAATTAGCAGCGTTGAACCAGCATGAAATATGACAATGTGCAGTTGTAAAATATTCTTATATAGTCAAGTTTCATTTTGTTTTGTCATTTCCTCGTGTAGTTGATTGCTTTTGTTTGTCATTATGTATTATTTAATACTTTATTTTTTTTGTCAATTTTAAGTCTAAGACAGTGTTAGTGTTTCTTAATATAGTTATTGTAAATGAATAAAACAATTTTATATATTCATTATAAAGACAGATAGCCTATTGTGTCTCTTAAGGGCAAAGGTCTCCTAACAAGAAGGGAAAGCTCGCTTTTTCCTAACGCGGTGAGCTATTCCACGCTAGTTGTTCGTATGCTGTTTAAGACACTCTGACGGATTTGTTCTTTGGTTACTCCATTTCTCACTGCACTAGTCGCTTCTCGAGAGATTTGCATTTTTCTCTTCCTCTTGCTACTCTTGACCTACATGTTCCTTGAAGAGGTCTGTTCATCTTCTTCTGGGTCTGCCTTGTGTCCTTTTTCCTATCCGGAGGTCCCACATGGAGATTTTTAAATCCATCTATTGTGACCCCCGCCATTGCTATATGCTTCTGGTAGCTATTTAATAAATATAATTTTTATTACATAAAGGGGTGATATGGGGTGTCAATGCACAGGAAACTTCTCTAAGTTTACGGAAGAACTTTCGTGCGCACTTGTACATTTATATACTCCGTCAGGGTTTGAAGCCGGAATTAAGGCTGCCTATATTAATTTTATAACCTGAGGCTGCAGAGCGATATCTATAAAGGCATTATATTTGATAAGGATAATTGTTATGTATATGTATAAGAAAATCATTTCGATAGGTATAACAGGAATAGAAATAATTTGTAACTTGTAACATACAAAAGGGTTTTGTATACATTTTGTGTAAAACATGTTAGAAAGAGATTGTATACCTGACGCCTCTCCACTCACGGACCGCTCCTTAGACAAGGCTGAAGAAAGGGTAAACTATCTTTTGTTAGGTCACGAACCTTCTACCCAGGAAATACTTAGGAGTTGACAATAAGAGAAACATGTGGCCGTAACGGGACAGTATTTAACAAAGTCAGACTTAGCAATATTTAAGAGAAAATGAAAATGTCAGAACGGAGACGAAAATGTTTTATTACAGGAAAGCCGAAAACACGTGCGTTATCTCCGGGAACATTTAGGAATCTACAGACTAAGCAAGGCAAAAGATTTTCAATAGAAATCAGAATATAAGGAAAGTACCGAAATTTATGACAGCTTGTTCTGGGAAAATTCAAGTTCGTGGGAAGACGTTAGATCAGGGGGGAAAGAATAATTCTAGCCAATGGTCTTCGGATAAAAGTTAACGAATCAGGACAACTTAGATATAAATAAATAAGTTTAGGATAGCCAATAACGAGCATGTAACACAGAAATAGATAAAATACGAGGGAATTTAATTTAGCGAGAGGCGTGGCGATGTAGTAGAAAAACTAGAGTACGGAAGTCAGAGGGGCACTCAAGGATTCACGCATTCGGTAGAGAGACACATTCAGAGGCGCATTTCACACTCGTAGAAGTCGGACATTCATCGACTCACATTCATATATTCAGTAGAGATACACTCATAGATTTACACTCACACTCATAGATTCAGAGGGACATTCAGACATCCAGATATTCACTCAGGAAGCCAGTCTAAGTGAGTAGCGAAGTCAGCGGCGAACGGTTAGGAAATACTTTATATGGGAATAAAATATTTTAACAAGTCAACCTTGTGTATTTTTTGGGCAACATATTTCTCGTTCCCGTGGATCTATACTGATCCCGAAACACTCCAGTGGACCCTGAGATAAAATTCAACAAATTTGGAGCAAACGACGTCATCAGTGAGCAGCCCGGCCGAGACATCGAAACCACGATCAACAACTACATCCCCCGAGCACCCAATCACTGCTCCAGGTTGTTCAAGAGTGTGCTAAATTCTCCTAACGAATGGAAGAAAAATATATGCAAAAAAGGCAATAGAAATGAGTGCAAGAACTACGTTCATATAATAACAAGACGCTTGAACGTGGGCCCAGATTTTTATGTAATTACATATTTTTGCCTTGGTATGCATCTCTCTGAAAAATTTAAATGTTGATAATTGAGGCTACTAATAGGTGATTTTTCATTTACGGGGCCGCTGCACGTGTAACGGCCGGCCGGTCGGTTCAAGCTGGTACCGCGGTGAATGGGAGTCAGAAAGCTCGCAGCTATGATTGTCGCGTAAGTTTCATCAGAGCCCGGAAGTTCAAGCATTTAGAAAGATACTTAAAATATAAAAATAGGCAGCAATATTTATTAAATGTGAAAGCAGAGAGTAATATCACTCATTAGTGAAAACAGATATTTAAGAAACTTAATAATTTCTTTATCACACAATTAAAGCACTTAAATTTACTTTTCTTGGTTACAAGCAACAACAAGATTTTTTTTCAAGCTATCAACTGTCATAGTCAGCTGCTTGTCAGAGAGAACATTTTTCACCATGATAAAAGAACATTCTATTTCCACTGAAGTGATTGGAGCATATTTAAAACAAACTATTCCAGAAATATTCATTCCAGTTACGACATAACATTCACATTTCAGGACATTATGAAAATGTTGATAAAAAAAAGTAAAGTAGTTTTGAATAGTCCTGGCGAATGAGCAAAATATGCGCAGTAGTTTCTGGTCAATTTATTTTCCGTTTATACGGGGATCAGGTTAGTATCTCTCTTATTTCCGTACTACTCACATTGTAGGGACGGTTTATTGCACAGCTGTACAGCTCTCATATTTCTCGCTTGCAGTTGTTTGTTACATTTATGGAGCAGATAAATTAAGCAGATCGATACAGGATCATTCGCCAGGACTATTCAAAACTACAGTACTTCCTTCATCCTTTATATTTCTCTTATTGTATGCTCGAGGTAATCGTGCCTTACTTTCACTAATGAAAGGTCTGCTATTTAAAAGGTAAAAGTAAATGGATTGAGGAGAGAATTTTTAACTATTTGAAAAAAAAAAAAATAAATGTATAACAAGATTCTGAATGGATTTTTATGAGGTTAACATACCATTTAATTTTTAAAACTTTTTTACCTTCGATATATTGAAATACTTTATGTGCTTTTTATAAGTACGTAAATAGTAACATAAAACCATTATGGCCCAAAATAGGCAAAAAAAAAAAAAAAAAAAGGTTTCATTTCTATCAGACTCTTATATATATTGAATGAATTATTATAATTTAAAAAACATAAAAATATCGAAAATATATTCAAATATATTAATAATTAGTTTTACATAACCTTAAACAATTCTAACTTCATTATTGAGAACGTGGCAACTGTGTACAAAGTATTTCCATCCCTTTCTGCGCCACCTACCGCCGGTCACTGTATCCGCAGCGTTACCCTCTTAGAGCAAGTAAGTAATGCTGTTGTTGAGCTTATACCGAGATAGTGCACACCGCCTCTCCGTAGCCACCTTGTCTATTGGAAAACTGGTGTGAAAGGTGGCAGCGAGTGATGAAAACAATCAAGTCTACCATTCTCCAAACTCGAGGGCCAAGAACTACTCGAGTTCTTTGGCTACAATGGGGACATAGAAGTTCCTATTCACCATTTTCCGCAGCAAAACCATGCCTATCACGTTCAAACTCCACAAATACCAAGCAATCAGTTCTGGAGATGCTTCTGTACAACTGCGAGAAGCGATGGTTCAGTCTTCCGCACTCGGCAGGCTTCAATGTGTCCAGAACAAAGCCATGTTCGGAGTAAGCAGACGCTTCTCCTCCCACATCCCCTATCAGATCAGCACCAGAACCAGATCCTTCTAGAAATTCATCCGTACTGGTTTGTCAGCACTCTTGGGCGGTTGAGCGAGCACATTGATCAACAGAGCCCCTCTCAGGTAGCCCTAGGGCGACCGATCCGAGTACCCCAATCAACTCAACCGCTAAGGCAGTCCACATTCTGGCCCAACGAGCTTTGGTTCAGCCACTACGGCATCGGAGTCCTAGTATAGGGGCCATTGCCACGGGCTAGTGTCAATGTGGGACCTCCTGTAATGATCCGATAAACGGATGAGAGCCGTGTATTCCTTAAACCCCATCCTTATATCAAAAAACCCTCATTGCGTCACCTACCTAACCTAACCTGACAGGTAACGCGACGATGCCCACCATCCGATCAGGATAATATGATTTGATTTATTTATGGACGTTCTTTAACCCCTCGATTCATCAGCGTCTCATTCAATTCAGTGGGTGAAACGGCCAAAAACTTTTGCTCAGAGACCTCTTCTTTAATCCTTAAAGTTCTTTTACATGCCGTAAATCTACGACATGGGACCCATTGCTTTATTTCCCTTACGATGAAATTTTACGACCGAAAATTTTCATCGATCCTGGCCGGGATTGAACCCGCAATCTTGGGTTTAGGAGGCAAGTATATCTACCGCTACACTCCAGAATCGACCCGATCCAGAGTAAGCCTGGAGCTTACTCTGGCAGAGGTCACTAAGGCACCGACCGTTAGAAGGTATTCCTTCGATTCCCTGCAGAACTCTGACTAAAATTGTTCCAGCTTTTACTCAGCTCTTTTCAATTGCAAATACCAATGTGTAAAGCTTGGAACATTTCTTTTCCATAAAAAAAAAATCCTTTGCCAATTTACCATTTACTCTCCGTGATGCCTTAATGAAATCCGGTGTAATGGACTACGTTAAAATTAAGTATTTGTAAAGACTTCCAGATTCTCTTTTGTATTAGCTTTTGAAAAAACAACTTCGGTATCAGTGAAGGTTTAAATGTAGGAAACCAATTGCTACCTCACTGAGCCCTTCATGCTGTGTTCCATGCCTTCATTAACGACAGATTAATGAAGAATTTGTTTAACTGCAAAGTGAGGCGGGACTTAATTACTTTTTCTACTTAGTAATTTCTCTAACCAGTGTTAAAAGTTACATTTTATTTTTCAACGTTTGTTTCCCTCAGCAACGCAACTTTTCCTTTGGAGCCTTCTAAATATTAGTAAGCTTTCTTTTAACACCCAGCGCATCCATTCCGAGCGGCGTGCAATTTGCTTAATCGGTGCCGCAGTTTTAGTTTTTAATACCCTACATAGTGTATGTTTGTGTATGAGAGAGAAAGAGTGATATGAATTAAACTTCCCATTACAGCTCAGTAAAATCTCACCCCAACTTTCATTTCATTCACATAATAAAGTGGGGAAGTGTTCATTTTCCAAATTGAAACAAAACACACGGCACCTTCGCGCTTCCCATACATAAAATTCCGAACAAAACACACAACACACAAATATTACAATTAAAACGCGTTCCGAGTAATATCTGCTAGCCTACTTCCCAGAGAGTATAACCGAATTTCAAACAAAACTTGAAGGAGGCGCTTATCTGTGCTGATTTGTTCCTTTATCTTCACTATTCCTTTAGAGCATTATCTTCGCTTCTACTAAACTTCCATTTTATGAGTAAAAATATTACGAGTCTAATTATTTCTTCGTTCATCGCAGTGTCAGCCATCGACAACGACTAACTTCTTCCAAATCTTCTACGGTATCATTTCAGAATATCTAATAATCCAATCAAGACTACAAAAGGAAACGTAGCATGCGAAAAAATAGAATAATGCTGGCATTATTCTTTCTAGTAAGGCATAATCACGAATAGACCCCCAAGGTAGGTATGGATAGTATACAAAATGGTGGAATATGTGGTCCGTGTGTTAATTATATCACGGTATTAATTTTCAGTAATCAGGTTTGTAGTTGGAAGTAAATCAACAGCAACGTGTTACTTCTTTTGTTTTTTATTAGTTAATATTGATTTAGTGAAGTCACACCAGGAAAGTGTGTAATAGAAAGTGTTTAGTACAACATGGGTTGCTCCTGTATGTCTTAATTATGGCAGTGCATGGCATAATATCATATTTGCATTTCCTAAATAACAGTAATTAAAGGAGGAGTGGATAAAGAGTATGCATCGTGCAAATTTTGAAGTTAATGATGAAATTAGTGTGTGTATTAAACATGTCGTACAAAATTTTGTGATTAGAAAGAACATTTTACCAACAAATTTCTCTTATATCCATCGAATTTGATTGTGTGGGTGTGGGTTAGCAAAAAAATGTAAAATCGGAAGAAAAAAATAGAAGCGGGGTTTGGATCGAGAGATGTGAGCTTTAGTAATCTTGGTGTTATATGTTTCGACTCGTTTGCAAGTGAGATTATGCAGAGACAGATGCACTGGTAGTAAAATTGTTCATTTTACTATTAAACATATGCATTTGGTTCGTCGCAGTTACAGTAGTTTATGGTTGGAATTAAATAAATAATAGTCTGTTATCTTTTTATTTTTTATTAAGTTATTTTGATTTACTGAAATCATACCACGAACATTTTTAATAGAAAGTGTTTAGTACAACATGGGTTGCTCTAGTATGTCTTAATCATGGAGTGCACCATCTACTACAACATTTACATTTTCTTAAATAGTAGTAATTAAAGGAGAAGTGGATAAAGAGTGTACACTGTGCAAGTTTTGAAGTTAATGATGAAACTCTGGAGTATATTAAAAAGCTTTTACTAAAATTCGCAGTTAGACAGGACACTTTCTTTGTGCAATTTACCTTAATCTACCATCATATGTGACCTTTATAGTTAATGAAAAGGAAAGATTCGGAAGAACGTATGAAGTGGGTTTTGGGTGAGATGAGAGTTTTAATGAATGGTGTGAGCAGGCTGTTATGTTTTTCCTCCTTTGTAAGTGAGGTCAAGACAAAACAGATACACTAATTATTGCCAAGGTAGATTATGTCCTTTTACATAAAATATAATGATAAATATGATGGCGGTTATTTTTAAGGTTTTCAGTTATTTGGAAGTCCGTATAATTTATAAATATTTGTGCTTATCCGTGGAGAAGTTTATAATTCATATTATTTTATATTTCGTTTACATATATGAAATATTGTTTATAAATGATTTCAGATTCTAAAAATCCATCGAAATAGTTTTAATGATAAATAATGCCATCTTGTAAACAAAATACTGCGTAAAGTTCGGTATATGCTATAGCTAGTAACTTCGGCAGCCATTTTTTCCGTATTGGCGTCTGGAAAATATAGTTGGTCTTAGTATAAAATAGTTTAATAGAAGAGCAAAGGCAGTGGTTTGAAACATTTGTACCGTTTACGGGGAGAATGACATTGGAGTAAGTACGGCAGAAAATATTTCCGTCGCGTCGTTTCAAGTCGACCATTTTGACGGAGCGATTTGTTACGTTCAGGAAGACTATTAGGCGTTGATTAAGCCTTTCTGAACTGTTTAATTTATGATTATCCATGTCAGTGAACCCAAGAATTAGCAGATTGATGAATTGTGACCAGTCAACAATATTGCGACATTTGCATTTCATAGGCAAGGTTAATACGTCTAATGTGTGGGTATCGCATGCTTTAAGTGAAAAACAAACAAAATGAGTGGCCATTGTGCATCTCTACTTGCCTATCATCAATTAGGTCGTATAGAAAATTAACCATACCTATTCAAGATTATAAACAGTGACGAAAATGGTGCCTCTATCAACAACTAAAATGAATAACTGAGTCCTAACAAAAACGCAACAGCTGGTACAAAAGTTTCTGTACATACACGGAAAAAGATATGCGTCTGGTGGGCTAAAGAAGGCGCCTAGTACTACGAATTGCTTTCCAGGAATGTAACCACATCTGCTGAGATTCTTTGTCAATAACTCGGACACCAAGCAGCCGCAATTGAAGAAAAAAGACCGAGAAAAAGCATCAAGTGCCGTTGCAACGCGATAATGCACACCCACACTCCGCTACCTTGACGAAAATAGCTATCCAGTATCTTGGCTTGGAGAGATTCCACATCTCCCATATTTTCCCGATCTTGCACCCTGAGATTTCCACCTTGTCCGTTCTGTATCCAACAATCTTCGAACGAACTCCTTCGATTACGAAGATGATTGGACGAACTTGACTTTACCACTTCTTCAGCTCCATATAGCAGATTTCTTCAAACGTGGAATCAACAGTCGTAGATAATGCAAAATAATATATTACTAATTAATTTCTGTATGTTATATATTTCAAATAAAAATTTCATTACAGCTAAATAAAGAGCTACAAATCAGCATAATAATAATAATAATAATAATAATAATAATAATAATAATAATAATAATAATAATAATAATAATAATAAATACAGTTCCAGGCCATATTATTAGAAGCACCTTCAATTTTAAATGTAATATAAAATTGTGACGGCAAAAATAGCACTTATTTCATTTTACTAGCCTACAATGGACAATTACAATTTTTCAATATTTGTAAATAATTTAAAATACAATATACACACTTAAGGTGATAATAAGGATAAATTTATTACTTTTTATTAAGTATGCACAATTTAGTACATAGTCAACCGCCTTTGGCAGCTATTAAGGCTTAGATTCGCCTTGGCGTACTGTTAATGTATGATTGTATTCTCTCTCTTTCACCTGTGGTTGTTGATACCAGACTTTCATTATCTTCTCAATATACTGAGTTTTCAGGTTATCACTTCCTTCGTCACCATCTACCAAACATTTTCTTGCAGGAAAGATATCACAGAATTTGAGTGCGGCATTAGGCCGCATCTTGCCTAAAAATCGACGATTCTCCGTTTGGGAACCTTCTCTTAGTTGAGGCAACAACCTGTTTCTCAACACCTCCTTATAAGTCCTGGCCCATTGTCCCTTGAACGAAATGTATACAACAGTACCTTTGCCATTGATGACTTTAGGGGGATGTTTTACAGTCTGCACAACACAATCTGACACACTATTCATCGGCACGCCGTCAAAAATACTGAACTTTGTTTGCCAGAATTTCAAAATGCTCTTATCACAAAAATAAACCTGAAAAAAAGTACTATGTTAATTTGGTTTAAAGGTGGAATTTAGCTAGTAGTAATAATTTTTAAATATAAATATTTACCGATTGCCAGAAACCCTAGTCTTTGTCCTTGTGATCCTTTGCCTATGTGAGACGTTTTGCAGCCATAATAGTGGATAGTTTAGGTTTGCGGGTAGGTCTGCGTGCTTTTAAATTCATTTCTGAAAGTTTTCACGCTTCACGGATTTTTTAAATGCTGTGTTTCCACTGTCTTAAAGATCAAATTTAGTATGTTTTGCAACAGAAAATCTGTTTTCTTGATAAATCTTTTTCAAGCAACGTTCTGTCTTTGGGGTAAAAAATTTCTCTTCAGTCATTTATTTCTCTTTGAGAACCTAATTCCACACTCAATTCAATTCATTTCAATTTTCTTCTTAATTCGATTTGAAAAAACTTTAGTGTAAACCCGTAGTTTTACCTCTGCAATCTTTTGAAGTGTACGATTTACTGTTGGGAGTTGGAGAGATGGCTAGCGATATTTGCGGGGAGTGCAGGGCTTTATCTACCAAGTAAAACTTTACGCACTGCATGTGTATTATCTATTCAAATACTTAAGATTTGGTTCATTCTCGTTACGTTAAGCAAAATATTAATAGTTGCGTTGTCAGCACATTCCTCTGACTAGCCATCTGTCCAGCTTCCACCTAACCTAACCTAACCTAACCTAACCTAATCTAACCTAATCTATTATTCTAGCAAACAGTTAACAGAATGACTGTTAGGGAATACATAACATTAATATTCACATTTCAAACATAAACGAACTGAGAAATTAAGTTTCGATCGCCCAGGTCGCCTGAAATAGGTCTATTCTAGTTGTTAGCATTTCAGTAACTGATGTTTTTAGCAAAAGTTCCGACTCTTACAAGAATGAAACACCATAACAAACATGTTAATGTGTCCCTTATAATATACAGTGAGGGATAACAAAGAACAGAGTGATTTATATGGAAGTAACAATTTCCTTCCTTCTTTATTTCATAATGAATGATGATAGCCACAACTTATTACATCTCAAAACGTAGAGTATCTCTGGCAGATTATTAAGCTCTATAGAAAATGTTGAAAATGTCCTCCCTTCTGCATAAGGCATACCACAGCACGGAGTTCATTGTGCAACGTCCTGGCATATTGTCCATCACATGGCTCACAGATGCAGCAAGGTTACATTTATGCGGCTATGCGAACTCACAAAGTTTGTTGAGCAACTGGGCTGTGTAGAGTTGGGTAATAGATATTTCCAACAAGATGGCGCTACATGCCATACATCAAACTAATCCATGGCGCTAATTCAAAGTTTCTTCGACGATCGGACTATCTCCAAGAACTTGTGGTCACCGAGATTTCCTGATTTGGCAACACCGGACTTCTTATGGAGTTACTTAAAATACAGAGTTTACGTCACACCCCCCAGGCATTGGAAGATCTGAAGCACAACATTACACAGGAGATATGGTATTAATAAACAGTCTTCCAATGAACGACTGGTAATATGGAGCGACTTTTGAGTTATGTGTTGTGCAGGAGGGGGGACATTTTCATCATTTTCGATAGAGGTTAGCAATCTCCTGTAGACACTTTACATTTGAGATATAATAATATGTGACTGGCATCATTAGATCTGTATTAATCATTCTGTAGATCATAAGCATAGTAAACGCATTTAAAATATTAGGGTATATCTAATAATATGGTCATGGATAATAATAATAATAATAATAATAATAATAATAGGAGTAGTTTCTGTAATAATCTCCGCTAAGCAAGATAAATAAGTTTTGTTTACTTGAAGTTAGTGAAGCCGGAATATGCCTAAATTTACTTGTCACGGCACCACTTTTATCGTATGCAAAATAGTCAGAGAAGTGAGACAATGGTATGAGTTAATAATGGATATAAAATACAAAGGGATAGTAGCCTCAAACTTGACTGCGTTTTCCAACTCAGGTACGCTTCGATTTGAACGATATTCACAACGTGAAGTAAACAAAGGCAAGTCGCTTTTCCAACCCTTTCGTCCATGAAAGCGTGTCTCTCTAATGACGTTTCAACCGAATTCCGTTTTGCAGGTAACACATTGACGAAGGTACCTAATGAGGTAAAAAGAAAGAATTAAAGACAAAAGACAATGGGAAATGTATCATTGTCATCCAGAACAATGGAGGTGTTGTAAAGCTAAGGCAGCTAAGAATCAACATTATCTTACTAAAAAAAATACATTTAAAAATACCATGCACTCATTCAGTTACGCAGTCGCAGCTTGTATACATGGTGGATAAACCTTCAATAGACATGCTATTTCTGATAAGCTCCAATGATGCAGGCAATTGATCTTACGCAATCGCGTGTGTTAGAGTTTTCTAATATTTGAATATTGCTGAATGTACTGAGAGTAAAATATAAGATAAAATAAAACATTTATTTATGTTTGGCATGAAAACGCCTGAAGCAAAGGAGCAATGTCATAAACAATTGTTACGAAGGAGCTACGTAAAATAATTATTACAATATTTTATGTATTGTAATTAGTAATGCAGATATCATATATGTATAATACGGCACAATGCTAGCATGTGAATTGTATGTCAACAAAAGGAAAAGAGTCTGGTGTTTTTCGGTTACGGTAGCTTGGAAAGCCAGGAAGGTCAAAAAACGCTATACAACAGACAGAAACCCTAGGGTCAAGCGTATTGCTACATTTAAAAGGACTACCGTTGCAAGGTTAATAAACTCAAGGACTTTTAAACTCGTTAAAGCTTTGAAACAGAAAAGGCGTTGTACAGTTAGGCTTTAAACTAGCCAATGACAACAAAATGTTTTATACTTTCAAAAACGAGGATGGTACATGTGGCGGGTGAACTGGAACCTTTATGTCCTTCGGCATCGTTAAGCCAACGATTGCTTGATTTGAATTGAATATATAAGGAAGCGTTGCTCCGCTGGAGCACTCAGTTCGCAGTTCTCCTTTGTCAGTTCTAAATGCGGCGAGTGGCAGTTATAAGATCTACAAGCGGCGAGATACACAGTACTCTTAAAACTTCGACATTGTTGAGACACGCAGTTCACAGAATCAGCTCAGATGCAGTTAAGTTCTATTTCGGACACGGGCACGCAGTTCTGATACATCAGGCAGTTTTTAAGTTGACCAACTGCTATACTTTCATTCCTAAGAAAGCATTACTTAAAATTTAAACGCCCCCAAAAATAAGACAAAAACTATAAGTTTCAAGTACGGATCGGTTAGTACTAGGGCGGAGATATAGACATGTGCGGACAAACGCTAGATAACATGAGGACTTTGTATACTAACGAATTACTTTTAGTAGACAAAGCATATAACAGGTGCGAAACTCTCCAGTTACCTTGCAGAATCGCAGATATGCCTAAGGGGCAGAAATTTGAGGCTGAGATCAAACTAAGGATGCTTTTCAGAAAGGTATTTTGGGATTAGCGAGGCACACGGCGAATTGCGGAATTAAAACGAATTCTGGGCCTACAGCGAGACCATAGAGTGTGAAGTACTGGCTATGAATTATTCAATGAATGCAAACTTTAATTAGGGCATTTACTACCATGAACACCTGGGGGTGGGAGGGAACTACATGTGCATACAAATTAACAAATACTCTGGATAAAATAGGGCTGGACTCAATTAAGATGACGGGTCAGGCGGAATAGAAAGAGCGTATGGAGGAAGGTTAAGAACTGCTTGAGGGATATGGACACACAACAGACAATTGCGAAAGGCAGAGACACTGATTTCGCTAGAAGTACAAATGCGCATAAAATCCGATTGGGGAATTGAGGAATACATCAAAACAGACTAAACGCACTAGACAGGGGCTCGCGTGGGTTGGGGATGGCTTAAGATCACTGACCAAAATGAACGGAGAATTTGCCCCATCAGTGAGGAAGGGGAATTGTGGATACATGTTCTGGATAAATGTAAAGGTACGGAAGAATGGAGGAAAAAGTGTCAACCGTAATCCTTTACGGGGTCGAACAGAAGGAGCTGGTCATCCTGCGCTCTGCTGGCATGCAATGAAGTAGAGGAATTATTAGGTTAAACTGTGATGAAACAGTTCAGGTCTAAAAAGCTGATAACCGTGGAAAGGGAGAAGGGGAAAAATTGACTGAACCCAGCTGTGCTTGTGTCATTCCTAGCTTTACTTCTGCCCATTATTATTTTTTTAAATTTAATTTTATTGTTTAAGGGGACACTCAACACCTGAAATTCAAATTTTGAGGCCGCGTTGGTAATTTTGTCTTTGTAAAAGTGGTTAATTTTAGATTGCAAATTAGTTCTGTGCAGTTTGAACTGGAAATAAGTTAAAATCAATGTTTTTCTTCGAGTGCAAACGGGGGTGGAAATTTATGTCATTTTGTAATCTGAGATAAATTTATGTGAAGCCAAGTACATTGACTAAACTTACATTTCCAAGAACTTAATATTCATGGTAAAGAAACATCAATTGTAAAAGAAGAACGTGTACATCACATATCTAAAAGACCGGACACTGGTCTCAGAAATGCAGTAAAAGAATGGAAAGGGAGAACAGTAACAATTGGAGGAACAACTACTGGAAGTTTGAAGCAGGCAACTATAGTCAAACTTACTAATTGTTATAGGGGGGCCATAGAGAAAATGTACTTGGTGTGAAAAAAAATTAAAGATGCTGAATTTACAACACTGCACATCGCTGCACAAGCACTGATGAAGCACCAAATGTCTTACTGGGAAGGACTGTGGTGTTTCTATATCGCAGTTAAAGCTAAAGGCGAAACACCAAAAGCTCATTAAACAGAACTTCACAACCTTTGAATGTAACAAAATATTTCCACTACACCAGAGCCTGGCCTCAGATTCAATTTTATCAAAATGTACTGCTGGCAAAACACAAAATGCCAATGAAAGTCTCCACAGCGTCATCTGCGTAAGTGCCCTAAGGAGATATTTGTCAATTATAAACAAATATATTTATTTATTTATTTATTGGCTGCAACAGAATCAGGAGCAACATCACGCAGAAATAGCCAAGATCCCTGCAAAGTGTTCATTGTTTGAAATTGCACAGAATATGAGCAAGCATTGACTGAAACGACACATTAGACGATCCTTGCTGACGAAGAACAGCCAGAGTAACCAAAATACACGCAGAGGAAGCACAAGGAAGTTTTTTTTTTTGTAATGTTTAACGCCCGTTTTTGCTACTGAGGCACCACAGGCAGTGGATACTGATGATACATGCGATAAGGAAGGAAACGTTCCAGGCCTAAGTTTACGGTACCTCCCCGGCATTTGCCATTTATGAGGACTGAGGAAAATCTGGAAAAAACCTCAGTCAGGGAGGATGGTCCTGGCGGGATTCGAACCCTAGACCTCCCGCTCATGAGTCTGCACCTGAACGATCTCGGCCACCAGTGGCATGCGCACAGGTGAGGTGAAACACATGAATGTCTGGTACATTTTAGTACGGGAAGTAGGTTGTAGTGTGTTTATAAAAGCATTACGCCTGTTTCTCTCCGATGTTACATATTCAAAGCATACTTTCTAACAGTAAATATGAATCGAATTCAACAAAATTTATAGGGTGTGTCAACATATTTGTGCATGGAAATTCCTTCAATAGTAATATTACCTGAAATAATATTTCACCTTTTTCATTTTAAAACGCACCATAAAAATACACAATACACAATTCTCGAAAACTAATAGAGGCGAGATCAAAATGAATACTCACTATTTTATGCTCATGTATTTTCTTTCAAATAATGTAAAGAAACTGGAAATAAACTGTAAATTGAGTAAAAATGTTGGTTTTTAAACATCGAATGAAAAACAAAATTAAATGACTATTTCACTTATATGACGTCATCTTAAAATCCACCAATGAAATGAAACAAAATTTGAAATTTGACCAATCACAGTCGAAAATCGCAGTGAATTATCGACAAAAATTATCAAATCCGTTTTATCATACGACGTGCATTTGTCTTGTGGTCAGTGTAGCCAATTCTATATCTCCACTACATAATTCCTGAGCACGCATCACTGGTCACTTTTCTGTGTTATCAGTAATTGTAAATTTAGATAACTTAATATGTATTCCCTCAAACAATTTTTTACGTATGCAGCCGAGCAGTCTGAAATCATTTTATAAATTATGTGACAGTATCTACCTAAGCAACCATGAATCTTAATAAGCACGTTGTTCAGAATGGTAAAATCTTTTCTCTGCTTTGTTTTTCTCAGTTGGTATTAGTAAATCTAATGGTAGCGACTGTAATAGTCCACTTTCGTCTATTTCATTCTCACGGTTTTCGAGTAGGCAGGTATTCATAAGTAAGTATAACATTTTATACAATTGTTAATAATCTGTGAGCGAATTTCAATATATATATATATATATATATATATATATATATATTCTTATTGCTTTTATTCTTATTCTATTCATGAAGTAGTCCTAAACCCTATTTGGCTTTTCTCTATTGGCATTACTAATAATCGACATTCGTCTGCTGCTAGATGACTGGAAAAGGTTAAGTATTCCTAATATCAATATACAAGCATTACTATAATCTAAGCCAAGTTTACGGCAAGTATATTTAAATTCTTATTTTATTCATGAAACAGTTCTAAAAATATCACTCGAGGATCTGAGCTCTCCAGATAAACTCACTACGTTCGTGAATTTATGGGCAATATCAGACCCTCTTGTGATATTACTTTGCGACTATTTCATAAAAATCCATAGAGTAGGAAAAAAGTTCTTTTAAGGTGTTGTATGTTCTTTTAATATATAGGTTTGCTTTATAGTTTATTATGAAAATTATAATTTAATATATTTTACGTTATAAAATCACGTACCCGCAAGTTTAATTCTACTGGCACCACTGAAATAAATACAACAGCAATACTATAAAAGAGCAATATTAAGAGTTTATATATATAAAGCCTTCTGTATATCACTCGTCTTTCGTTTCCTAAGTAACATTATCGTAAGGCGATAATATTTCAAGTCGATAGCGACTTTTGTGTGTGTGTGTGTGTGTGTGTGTGTGTGTGTGTGTGTGTGTGTGTGTGTGTTTTACGGACGCTCTTTAACATCTCAGGTCATCAGCTTCCCATTCTATTCAGGGCGTGAAACGGCCGACATATTTTGCTCAAAGGCCTCTTCTTTCAGGCGTGAGGTTCTTTTTCGTGCCGTAAATGTACGACACGGAACCCACAGCTTTACTTCCCTTCCGAAAGAAGCCATACATAGGATTTTTACGCCCGAAAAAATTCATCGATCCTGGCCGGGTTTGAACCCGCGATCTTGGGTTTAGAAGGCAAGTACGGTTACCATTACACCACCAGGACCGACTAATATAGTCACTTCGACTCAGCAGTATTAATAAACGTGTGCATTTTAAGATCCAACCTTTATCCAACGCACTTTCAATCTCGCGGCGTAGTTTACATTACAAAATATTCTCCTTAACGCTACACAACGTCAAAGTTGGAAACTTTTTCACCAGCAGAACTTGAGCAAAGAAATCCGAGTGCAGTTTATTTTCAACTCGCTCTGTGCCACTACACGCGGGAATTTTCTGATGGTGTTTAACCTTACACCACCAAGGTGTAAGTTACACAATGGAGCCGATAGTATGACGTCACTAAGCGCTCTTAAGAGCTTGGGAGATAACCTTTAATAGCTGTGGAACCGTGTGGGAACAAAGCACTCCTTGTGCAATACACCCCCTTCCCCACTTCACTTCTCCTGAGGGTGTACCCGATAATCGTCTCCCCAGATTATCTACCGCTTGTCTGGAAGCTAACAGTCTCTAGGGAACATATCAACTTGTCTCTGTTTCTCAGTTTCTTTTACTTGTCAACATGTTTTTTTCGTGTTTTGACATTGCCGAGTTAAAACTAACAATTCCAACATACAAAACAAAAGAAAAAGAAGAAAAGACAATCCAAGAAATTTCTAACACCTCTAGCCATAGCTGTGTTCATAATAAGAACAGCGTGAAACATAAACGTTTGTGCAACTCGAAAAGTAGTAATAAAGAACATTTTTTATAGGAATATTTTTATAATCTCAGTCCAAACTCGAAAAGTTTCTCACAAATTAATTAGCATTCTCTATATTACTGAACTTTTTAATAATTAATTAACATTCAGTAATGCGATTAAAGTTTTATTTCACTACCAAACTCAGGCGTGTTTTATATCAGCGTCATACGGCAGTATTTTATTCTTAATGTCTCCTTTGATAGCCTACTTGAAACCACTTATAAAGTATAACTTTTTAAACATTTCGACAGTATCACAACCACAATGAGGATGGGCGTTATTATGGAGTAAATATGCTTTTAAATGGGTTTCTTCTGCATTTGGACACAACTGCAGATTTGAGCTTATTTTATAGGCGCCTCATTTAGAAGAACGGTGGATGGATGCTTTTCCCTGTGGCGTTTTTCTTATCAGCTAGCCCCCATTCGTTTGGAGGGGGTAGCAAGTCTGCATACTTACTTGTTGACCTTGCTAACTATCGCAGTCGTAGCGCAGCTGTTCTTGGTGTATGTTGTGTTGTTCGTTTCTTAATTTAACACTGTACATGAAGTGTTTACAACTGCACAGCATGTCTTTATGTGCTAACCCAGTCAGCTCGTCAAGTTTGGAGACTGTTTCAAGCAGAGATGCTCCAGATCTATAATCTGTGTAATAAATTGCATAAAATTGAAAGTGTCCAGCCTTAGAAACCAAAAAAACCAGCGCAGGGTTGTAACCGAAGAATTACATGTCATTTACAAAATTTCGCTAGGAAATTTCTCCTTCGCCTTGCACAAAAAGCGAGAATTTCATATGGGTCTGTGCAAAAGCTACTAAATTTAACAGACTGCAATTATTATCTCTGGGGTAAATTAAAAAAAGTCCGTCAAGCGGGAGGTGTGTAAAATAAGCGAATTCCTCCCTGAAAGAATAACTTTAAAAAAGTATATGGAAATCAAATTACGGCCTTATTGAATAGGTTTATTTACGGACGCTCTTTAACACCTCAGATCATCAAGGTCCCATTCAATTCAGGGCGTGAAACTGCCGACAAATTTTGTTCAGAGACCGCTTCTTTCAGGCTTGAGGTTCTTTTACCTGCCGTAAATGTACGACACGGGACCGACGGCTTTACTTCCCATACTTGGGATTTTTACGCCCGAAAAAATGCATCAACCCTGGCCGGAATTGAACCCGAAATCTTGGGTAATGAGGCATGTATGGTTACCACCAGACCTCCCAGGAATGACTAAATTATGACTTTATTAATTAATGAAATGATAAAAGTTATGGCATTACTGTGTCGATTAGGGGGAACAAAATTAAAATTCTTGGAATTCTATAAGTTATCACAAAAGAGAAACCACGTTTTTTGGAATTACTGTGGTCATTATTATTGAGATTAAACCACAAAAATTAATTTAAAAAGTTCACGAATAATATTAACACTTCTGTTTAATTAATCCATAAAAATCACTTGTGTCTTTAAGTATGGATTTTTAAAGTATAAATATGGAAGAAAACGTTGTAAAACAGAATTATGCAAATTCATATACTTGCAAAAAAGGAAAATAGGTTAGACGTTTATAAATGTTTATGGACGTAAAATGATCAACGTCTTTCTTTCTTAACTTTTTCACCCCCCTGCCCCCAGTTATGTGACAGTGCTCTGCAATTTATAACTACAATTACGTTGTTAAAATGTACCATAATGTATACCCGCCATTGTTCGCATGTTGTCTCTATTTTGCCCCACCAGAGCGACTCTGTGCATCACACATGTAGGCGCCTGTAATATTTTTTTTTTTTTTTTTTTTTTTTTTCAGAATTGCTAACTGTTGTATTATTGCATTAAGAAATATGCAATATTTGAAAAGAATTAATTGCCGGTAACCCATTTTACTAAATGACATGCGGTTTATTTGATAGACAGAGAGTGTAATCACAGTAATGTAACAGCGAATAGGAACAATAATTAGCGAGCGAAGGGCTTTGGACGTAGGTAATCGCTTTATTCCAAAGACTGCCCTTCTAGCGGCGTCTCTCAAGCGTCGTCTACTGCATTAAACCCGTGATTCTAGTTTACATCGGCTTCTAATAGATGATAATACACCTGCAGAAAATGCGTTACTGACACACTGACAGACAGATTCAACATTTTCAGTCAGCATTATTTCGTAACAGCTGACTACTAACAAAAGAATAATTATCGCTGCTGGAAAATGAAAAAGGGTGCCTTGCTACTGTTTGATAATGAAATAGCTCCAATCTCTCTCATTTAATACTGTGTTGCTAATAATATCACGTTTCACCGTCATTATTTTAATAGTTTTTTTTAAAATATTTCAATTTTTGTAACGTAACAATCAGCATATATGAGACAAACTTTCTTGAAAACGTACGTGAGGAAAGATGACGTTTCAGATGGTTCATGCACACAATGGTCCTTAAGGGAAAGAAACTCCGCCAATCGCATTCTCTGCGGATCAAAATACTTCAGACGAGGGTTACTAATAAAGTTTTAGTCGGTCCTGGTGGTATAGTGGTAACCATACTTTTCTCCTAAACCCAAGATCGCGGGTTCAATTCCCACCAGAATCGATGGATTTTTTTCGGGCGTAAAAATCGCAAGTATGGCTTTCCTTGGAAGGGAAGTAAAGCCGTGGGTCTCGTGTCGTACATTTACGGCACGATAAAGAACCTCAAGCCTGAAAGAATGGGCCTGTGAGCAAAATTTGTCGGCCGTTTCACGCCTTGATTTGAATGGGACGCTGATGACCTGAGATGTTAAAGAGCGTCCATAAATAAACCAAAACAAAAGTCAAACTGGGAACTGGTAGACTCACTCCTACTGTTGCATCTTTTTAAAGTATTCTCCAGCACACTCTACACACCTTTTCATCCTCACAAATCTCTTATCATTTCCGCTCGTTTTCCTCAAGGGCGAAACGTTCATTTTCATATGCAGCCACAGCCTCTTCAGGGCTGGAAAATTGTTTTCCTCGTATGACATTTTTTACTACTGGGAAGAGAAAATAATAACATGGAGTCAATACAAGACTGTATGGAGGATGACCATGAGTCTGACCTCTGAGCACTCCAGCATGTGAGCGGAGGCGTTATCGAGCTGAGATCCTGTTCTTGGACGGCATTCTCAGAGCTTGTCGAAAACTTTTGACAGGCAGACTGTGATGTACTGCTGAGCAGTAACCATTTTTTTGTTCTTCTAAAGAAATTTGGTCATTGTCTTTCCAAAATTTCGGTCCCTCTTCACTTTCGTTGGTGCATCGTCATCTGGGAAGATCCAAACTACCCAGCATAATTAATAATTTGCCCTCGTATGATATTATGATGGAAAACAAAGAAACTCCTATTAATATAAGTCAGTTCATGAACAATTCAGCTCTAGGGTACTCCCACCTACGATCTTCGTAGAATGGACTACTACGTAATTCAAGTTTCGTTGCGATACCTTCGTTCATGTTAAAGTTATCTCCAAAATGCTGGATAAAGTAGAGAGAGGGGGTGTTTTATTTGCCCGCCGAAGAACAGACCTAGAATCTAGAAGGTGGTGATCCCTGAAGTCGTCGTTGCAGTTGAATCTCAAATTGATATCTGTGATAACAAAACAGCTCAGAAAAATGTATAATGGGTACTGAAAGGCGACTCACCTTATTTCCTTCCCTCACTTTCATTTGCAGATACCACATTTGGTCCCTAGGTCCCTAATTGGTTCTTCATTCTGAAAGTTTTCAGAATGAACAACGTGTTGTGACAAGTCGGTGCAGGTTTTCCTTGCTTTAGACTGAAGTTTAGATAGTAACATGTGCAAGTTCCAGCGCGCTCCAATAATGTGTGGTGCCAGCACTTCTACAGTGTATGTTTAAACAGTTTCTCCGATCCACTTTCACTAAAATATAATTATCATGTTTATTTATTCATCATGGCAAAGTAATTAGTAATATAAATATTATATATGTTTGTGTCATAAGCTGTAACTCTGACGCAAGAATGGTAAATAGAGAAAGCCTTTGGTGTTTCCATTGCAGTAAATGGAAGAGTCAACAGGGTAATAAAACCTTAAAATATATTGAAAAGAGGAAAACTGAAGGCTGCTTGTGGAGCCCCGTTTTTCTTTTTAAAGGGCATCCTTTGCAGGGAAAATAAATAAAAGACATTAAAACCGTCTGGGGGAGGCAGACTTTGACCCCTACCGGCTGTAGACCCGCTAGTCTTTTGAATATATCCAATATTGACCTGTGTCTTAAAAGTTTTAAAAATAGTGAATGGTACTCACGACAGCGAAATTGAACTAACCAATGGAAAACGTATGTTTGAAATTTTAAAGAAAGGCGCGAGGTTTGCATGTACCCTTTGCAGCCTCCTAGCCAGCGTTTGATTTGAATATAATATACAAAGGAGACAGTCCGTGTTGCATCGTCTGGGTCCTTAGCGCGAGGTACATCGGGGTAAAGCAAGACTGCTCGTTCATCTTTAGGGAGCACGTACTCGTTAATGTCCATTATGGCCATGGAGCTCTCCGGCAGCTATCCGATCCCGAGCTGTCGACCCACGAACCTGACTCAAAAGCTGCGCGTGTACCGTGCCGCAATACCGGCAGTAGTTCGTACGGCTGTGAGATTTGGGGAACCGCTGCTCCGGCCACGATCCGAAAAAATCCATTTCCTGCAGAAATGTACGCTAAGGATTATATAGGGTACAGACTGCCGCTTACCAGCCTACATCCTACACAACCACTCCAATGTCCCGTATATCATAGACGTCATACGGAAGAAAGCCCGGACGCCCCATGATATCAGTCCGAACCACCCAAATGAGCTGGTCAAATCACTAGGGGACTACGACCACAGAGCTCCTAGAAGATGCAGATCTTATAGTCTCCCCAAGGACGTTACGAGACCCCTTGGGCGATAAAATAGTGCACTTAAAGATGAATCATATTGTTACTGTTGAAGCGCAGGTACAACACCGAAGCGACCAACAATCAATCTACGAGACCACTTCAAAATTGGCATCAGGACGTGAGGCCACTCAAAGTCAACCACAGATCGCTTCAAGAGTGGAGCAGATAGCCGAAACCATACCATGTGGCTGCCGTACCAAACCTCTTCATAATTTGACTCACCAACGTGGAGCCAGCAGCAGCAACAACATCCCTTGGCAAAACCGCTTCAACATGTATCCAATGCTGCTGTGCCAGACGCTAGGATGGATCTCAAGCGAGAGCGTTTGTGCGTTATGATTTACTACGACTTTAAAGTCGGTTCAGGGAAGAGAGAGGGAATGCCTTGAGAGTTTGCATTGTGCTTTTGGGGTGATTAGTCCTTCGCAATCCACTATTTATTGATGATTTGCAGGCTTTAGGAAAGAGAAAGAGACTCCATAGGAGTTGAAGAGCCTGCAGGGCGACCTGCTACAGCAACAGCAGATGAATGTACGATGAAAGATCTCTGCACATAATATCATTCTGGATCAGCAGCAGTGGAAACAAACCTGAAGCTCTGCGGTCGTTGGATTCCTCACCACCTCAAAACAAACAAACAAACAAACAAACAAACAAAAAAAAAAAAAAAGCAAAACAAAAAAACTTGTGGGCTCTGGTGCTGGAAAATAGAAACACATTTAACACCATAACAGGTGACGAAAACTGGATATATCAGTATAATTCAGAAACTAAGTGACAATCATCGGTCTGGGTCTTCCCAGGAGAGGATCCCCCAACAAAAGCGAGGCGAGTGAGAAGTGTTGACAAGATGATCTCTTCTTTCTTCCCAGCAAGTGGTCACATTGTGACAGTTTCACTTGAGGGACAAAAAACTGTCACTGCCAGATGGCAACCACCAAATGCCTACCCCCAAGTCTCCATTGTTCTAAGACTGGTCTGCGTGGAAACCTGTTGCACCTTGACAACTCCTCTGCACTGCAGTGGAACCAACTCAATTTCTGCAGGGGTCAGGAGTCAAATGTTTGTCTACAGTCTCTATGAGACTTTTGCTATTAAGAAACAATTTCTGATCAATGGTTTGTATCACCTGAAATCGAACTGACTGCATACGAAGAATGTATTTACAAACTTTTTTAAACGAATGAGACGGTATGCGAAATGTAATGGAGAATATTTGGAAAAGATGCAATGCTCAGATTCAGTTTTTAACAACTGTATTGCTTTCATTGTCAAAATTTTCAGAATGACCTTCGTATTTGGAATGCTTGTTAGACAATGAACATTTTATGACTGCACAGGGCACATTCATAAGTTTTTCTGCCACATCTTTACTACCGATGAGAGTTTTGTTATTTAAAAATAAGTAGCTCCAACACCAAATACATATCTTCATAAATTCTTCGGGAGGAAAATTTAGTGATAATGATGAGATGAAAAGTATTGAAAATTCCTGGGTTTCTGAAAAGATGCCATGCATATAATTCGTTGTAACTATGAAGATTATACTGAAAAAATAATGTAAACTATTTCACTCATGTGACGTCATCATAAAATCCATCAACGAAACGAAGGGAAAAAAATTTGAATTTTGACCAATTACAGCCGAATTACGATAGAAATTATCGAAAAAAGTATCAAATTCGTTTTATCAAGCAACGGGTATTTATCCTTTGGCCAGTGTAGCCAACACTATATCCCCACTATAATTCCTGAACACACATCACTGACCACTTTTGCTAGCAGGCGGTGGGGAGCTATTGATAGCAACAAAAGCATGGACAATCGTCAATCATAACGAAAAATGGAGGGTTCTTCAAAGCGTTTTGGTGATGCGTCAAATGTACAAATTGATCTTATCATTAGGAATTACAAACTACAGCATACAAAGAAAAATATAGGCACTGTATATCTTTTTATTTTTCAGTTGGTATTAGAAAATCGAACGGTAGTGATTGAAATAGTCGACTTTTGTTTGTTTTAGTTTCGCGGTTTCATATTCATAAGCCTAGCAAGTATTAATATTTTGTGCTCGAATTTCAAATATATGTAAATGAAAAATAAAATAATACAATGATAGTAAATCTGTGTCTCTCCAAGTGTTTTATCCTTTTTCTTTTTATGTAGTTGTTATTATATATCAACATTCTTCTGTCGCAAGATTGCTTGAAAAGGTTAAGCACAAGTATACAATTATTACAATATTGTAAGTCAAGTTTAGGGGAATTATAGATAATTCTTATTTTATTAGTGAAATAGTCCTAATAAATTCGCTCGAGGGTCTGTGCTTTCCAGATAAATTTATCGGTCACCTCAGACCATCGTGATATTGCTTGTGATAATTTCTTTTAGATCTTTAATTTGTACACATTACTGTCATCTACAATTACTCGTTCTGTATAAGTAAAAATTATTAAATAGTTGTAACACAATGTGAACTATTTCAAATTCGTTTATTTATTTGGAACTGGGCATTGCATTTGTCCGTGCATTAGGCAAAGTACAGAATTCTATTGAGGGTCTTGTGCCACTTATGTATTCATTTCCTTTACCCGCATCCTTGAGCATTGCCGATATGCGACTATAGATAATGCAATTTCTAGAGGGACCTCTGGGTTTGCTGTCCAAGTTACAATAAATATTTTCATAAAACAAAGGATTATAAATACATAGTTCAAGTAAAAACATATTTTTTGTAATCATAGACATTCCAATTTTCACTCCATGTACGGAGTTTGAAAATTTACATCTCCTAAGCATGTTTATTTATTTATTTATTTACTGAAACGCAATAGCAGGTGCGTCGTTTGACTATAATAAAAGCCAGTCTTTGCGTCATCTGCACATATAATTTGTGGTAGACTTTCACAGCCGTCGCCCTCAGTATAATCCTATGCCTCACGGTTTTATTGGGTGCTACAGGGATAAACAACGTTACTGCATATGATGTTTCGCTTACTATTAGTTATGCTGTCTTTAAAATGCATATGAAGGGTTCTTACACCAACCACCGTACAGTTGTAAACATTTTAGCTGTGATATGGAGTTTATGTGTGAGAAATTAAAACATGAATAAAATTCTGAAAAACAAGAAAGAAATCTATAAACCATACTATACAGGAATAAATTACAAATGGGGTCTATATGTGTGAATGAAATGTCTGAAGCAATTGCTACTAGATGGCAGTGTTTGGTGGCAATTGGCGACACGAGACAATCGATGTTTACAATAGCAAAATATCAATTGCAATATGGTGTTGCTTCTGAGTAAAGCCCCTCTATCATGCAAGTAAGGACACGCTTTGCGGCGGAATTTGCCGAACCGATTGGTTCGCCAGCATCAGTCGCCATTTTGAGCCTGATGTCTGTGTGCTGTGCCATATGCTTATATGGAGAACCTTTTAAAATTTTATTTTAATTGAGTTAATATGCCTGTGTGTGTGTTGTGCATTTGGTTATACAACTCAAGGAAAGAAAAACGTGACGTTATATCCCATTCACGGTTTAATTTGACATGTATATTGCATTCCTAATAACTTATGTAACCAAATATTTGTCCATATGGCTACATCGTATTTAGCAGTGAGTATTACTAAGTGTATTATACTTGCAATATTATTACTACAATATATTATATGCTTATTCTGCAATACATTTGCCATAGTTTTCAAAAATTAGATGAATATATATATATTCTGTGGCAAACTATTTTTATACAAAAATGCAAAATAACATAAAATTATATATGTGTGTGTGGCAAACTATTTTTATATAAAAATGCAAAACAACTTAAAATTATATGTATAATATATATATATAATTTTAAGTTATAATAATATATTAATTATTAAGTTATAATATATGTGTATATATTTTTTTTAAGTTGTTTTGCATTTTTATATAAAATAGTTTGCCACAGTCACGTGACTCATTTGCAATGTCAATATTGCAGAAAAAATTTAATTTCAAAATGCAACAGGCTACTGTAAGAGCTAAATGCATGTTCATAATTGGTAGAACAGAAAAGAAAAATTCACATCGATAATACTTTAAATTTTCAGGCATATAATTGATTTTATTTATTTCTTGTTTTCACACACCAATTAAAATATAGGTTTCTGGTTGTCACAGCCATTCTCATTGGTTCAATTTAGAGCAGAGATATGTTAAACTACATTGTTCCAAATGTTCCAAATTGAATTTTGTAGGAAGCCCTCTAAGCCCTATAATTCTTGTAATTCATTCTTAACTGACAGGTTAACTGTAGGCCTTATACAGTTTATGTCAACACTGATATAATAAATGCATTACAACAAATAATTTAAATAGTGAATAGCAAAATAAAAATGAGAAATTCTTATTTAAAGATTCACGTATTAAAAGGATGTAATTAATAAAACCCACGTTTAACATTGAGATTTCTGTTTAACCAACGACAGCCTTTTCCTTTGCCGGCAAATGACCCGTCATTGACCGCTGATGCGATACTACGCGAAAGTGCCGTAACTATAACTGAGGTAGTCTCAAAAGTTTGCATTTTCTGTCTGATCTAGGCCTTCTAATGCAAAAAGAAGACAGTATAACACAAGGAATTAACTGTATGACAATCGAGTAAAACGACAGAAACTTAACACGTAGTCTTGTGGCAGTTAGAGACTTTTAGGCACAAAATGGAGCGTGTCCATACTTGTACAATAGAGGGGCTTTACTTCTGAGTGAAGACAGCGCAGAGAAGCACCCTTCTCGTCAGCTGTTTACAATTGGGTGCAGAAGTTCTTTGAAGGGTGGACACGTATCGAATACAAACAACATCGGCCGGCAAACGAAAAGTAATTAGCAACGATTTGAAGACTTAGACCTAGCAGATAGAAGGGTAATAGCCGCTACTTCATAATGCTTAATAGGATAAGTTTTCACAAAATCTGTGCACAGTGGCTGACCCCACAACACAAAACGTAAAGAATGTGTCTGGCATTACAGCCTCCCAATCGCTAACACCATTAAGGACAAGAATACAAGTTGCAATTGTCACAGGAGAAAAGTGTTGGCTTTACATTATCAGCCCGAGACAAAGCCTGCGTCAATGCAATGGAAACGTGGGGAGAGGGGGAGTTTTAAGTGACACGACCCGTCGGTACAATGGTACGGTCTTCTGGGATCACTAAGGCATACTGCTCACCGCATTTGTAACATCCTTAGAAAACTTTGTAAGGCCGTTCAATGGAAGCGACCGGCATTTCTTACCTTGCACGACAACGCGCATCCTCATCTGCAAACAAGACACAGAGAAATTTCAAGGACCAAGTCCTTCAACTTCATATAGCCCGGCCTCGCTACAAGCGACTTCGATTTGTTCAGCCATCTTAAACATCAGCTTTTGGATGAACATTAAGGATTTTGTGAAGGCGATAATCCTTATCGCAGAGGCCGGAAACTTATGGACCTACCCTTATCTCTGCTAAAACTTACCTTTGTGTATACATTTCTGTTCTGGGGCCGAACAATAAAATTAAAAGATTTAGTAATGTAGTTGATTTGAACACAAAATATAAGAAAAACTAAAATTAATCGCTCATTATGTGAACGTAAACAAGACTGGCTTACAATAGGGCTTTCATAATTTTATACGAAAAATTGCACTTCTCTGTATTGGAATAAAACTATAAATTGCACATTTTTAGTAATGTACCCTGCTGACTATTAAAACTGCAATACATTGTTCGCGTACATATTAGGCATTAAGAAATCATATTTTTCTAGTTCGGTTGTTTGACAGGACCGTTGCGATCCTTCATGCCAGTGTGTTCGTTTTACCTCCATTCATTGGTCTCACATTTCTCGGAATGACACCTCGCACAATTCTCCTTCGTTCAAATTGAGATACCATCTGATATTGTTGTATTTTCGACGAGTTATACTTGTTCCATCCGAGAAAATTTGGGGTCTTCGTCTCTTAGGGTGTTGCAGTTTTCAATTAGCTAGCAGTGTATTTTCAATTAGCATATCGCCATGTAAATTTAAATAAAAGTAGCCTAATTTGTCCCAGATGTGTTCTATGATAGTAAAAATGTACAAAAATGTATACTTTTTTTTTTTTTTTTTTTTGGTTTAGAACGAACAAAATGAAAAATCAGATCAAGTGATCGGGGAGGCCTTGCAATGCATATATTGGTTCAATCTATCGCCTACCAATCTGGATTAGATGTCGCATAATGAGATTGTGCACCATCATGCATGAACTATATGAGTTATACGAATATCTACAATATCAACTGCAGAGGTAAACACAAGCAATAAAAAGGGACAAATAAACACAAATAAGATGCAAAAGTTCTTTTCGTCGCGGTCACAAGCGATAAAACGTCGCAATGGGCTGAGAGGCCCACTTCTACTGTTTCGCGGTCATGGAGTCGCGAGATAGTGGAAAAAGATAGGAATTGTTGGCGAGTTCGTGGTCATCCAATGTGAAAGTGAAAGGAAACCGTTCTCGCCATACTTACGTTACCATTTCCTTAGGAATTTTCAACCGTCTCTATAGGATTAGTATCTTCTTTAAAATACAAAAGTGTTATTATTATAGCCTGTTCTTGCCAGGTGCACAATTCTATTGTTATCTCGCGTCTCTCGCCGGAGGCTGAATTAGCAACCGCAACAAGTTACATCATACTCTCCAAGCACTTGCTCTTTACAAGGAATTTCCTTACATATTCGTGATATTTAACTAATAAATAATAATTATACAATTGATATCAAACCTTTAGTCATTTACTCTCCATTCTGAATTCATATATCATGTCTACTAAATATTAATACTAGAGTAGGCTTCATGCTATTTACAATATACGAGATATTTGGTAATATTGATTAGCTACAACGTATTCAATAGATCTTTCCTTGTAGGATAGGGGCGGGAGATATGTCTCAAAGAAGATAGCGTATATCTTGGATTCATGTTCACTATACTCTAGTCGCAATAAAGAATGTTCCAGGGAACATTTCCGGTAATTTTCACTAAATACATCTGCTGTTCAAAAATGTATCGTGTATGGCTTTAATTTTCAAGTTTAACAGCAAGAAACAAAGGAACTGGGCCCTAATTATTATAGAGCACTTCCACTTGTAGCAAGGGACGACGTTTCCACATTGTTACAAGCAAATAATCCTATGCAGAATTCAGCAAAGCTTGATATCCAACCGTCACATGCCTATTGTTTTCATGGCGATTGCAAAGCAGGACCGCTTCGCGTTTACCCTATAGTCGAAGCGCCCCGTTTGCAAAATCAACAGCTCCGGCCGTCAACAATTTGTCACATCCGAAACGATAACAAACAGGCTATGCCCTTCCCAGCCATTAACCCCCGAGGGGCACGTCCCAATGTAAACACTTGCGGTTATTGCCAATACTTCCCTGCATAAAGTGATGAGTCATTAATTCTACACGATATTAACACTAGCGCTCCCAAACGGTTGTATTTTGCAGCAGTTATTTACAGCCACTCCATTAATTTATTGCCGCGAGGGGGCGCGCTTTCAAATATTCATAGTGATTAGTTATATCGGCGCTTTTCTGTTGTCAACACAGCAAATGTCCAACGTCATTTTACTTTCACAATGCAGGTCAGGCAATTTAACCAATATTCTATTTATTACGTTTTATTTACATTTGCTGTTTCATCGGTGTATGTTATTAGAAAGTAAAGGGCTAGTAAGGTGCCTCAGAAAAGAGTTGTTAAATGCGATGAACCAAAATCATGTTGCCTGACTATGAGCACAGTAGCATAGCATTTCAATAAATGTTGAAGATATTACACCAGTAATACAAAAGTGTTCAAACCTCTCATTGGAATTCGTGGTTTGCTGAAAATGTTCAATTAGTGACAATTGCTTTCATTAATTTCAAAGCTAGCCATTCCAACAAAATGTAGGGATAATTAAAAATATCAAAGTTAAAAATTATATAAATGAAGAAGTGTTGAAGATTCATGTGCTGCATGAAAAATGTATTAGAGAGCATTATCAAATGTATTTAAACCAGCTTGCCTCCTATACCCAAGATGGCGGGTTCGTACCCGGCCAGGACCGATGAATTTATTCGGGCGTAAAAATCCTCAGTATGGCTTCCTTCGGAAAGGAAATAAAGCCGTGGGTCCCGTGTCGTACATTTACGGCACGATAAAGAACCTCGAGTCTGAAAGAAGAGGCCTCTGAGCAAAATTTGTCACCGGTTTCACGCCCTGAGTTGAATGGGACGCTGATGACCTGAGATGTTAAAGAGCGTCCATGAACGAATAAATCAATCAATATTTAAACCAGCAATCTAATAATAAGAATATCAACCAAGTCGATAACGAAATTAAAGATAAAATATTGTAGGCAACAACTGAAGAATTGCACTAGGAATGAAAATTGTAATCAATCATGTATTATAGATTTCAAAAGCTGACACAAACTTCAAATATCTGCAACAAAGAAACGATGAAAGCGCATCACAAAATAAGAAACCATCTATTATTGTCTAACAAATACAAAAATGAAGAAAAAAAGTCATCGGAGAAATATATGTCATAGATCATGATATATATATATACACACATACATACATATATACATACATACATATATACACATACATATACATAGCTAAAACAAAAGAGAGCATTGTCTGCCACACAGAAGCTCCGTAAACTCAACGAATTCCTCACCGAGTTGAATAACTTTTAATAAAACTGAACACAAAATAGCATTTAAGTCCTATTAATTAATGAAATGAAATAAGTTATGACATTACTGTGTGGTATTAGCGGAACAAAATTAGAATTCTTGCAATCTATTATAAGTATTAAAAAAGAGAAACCACATTTTTAGAATTGTTATTATTGTGATTAAACCACAAGAATTAATGGTATACTTTTAATTAAATGAAATATATGGACACTGATAGACAAAGCTACACTGTGAGAGTATTTTTCAACATTTTTAAATATAACCATGTTTATGAACTGAGTCCTTGATATCATCTTTACATTAATTAAAGTTGAGAAAACAGAAAGTTTCGAGTTACATTGTGTATTTAAGAAGATGATGATGTTAATATGTTTCAACAAAACAAAAACATGTTACTATAAAAAAAATTCAATATACTAAGCAAATATACAAAATCGAAAGTTACATCGATTTTCAGTGACTGTGAAATTTAATTTAAATATTATTGTTGTAAAAACATGTAACGAAAAAGTTTTCTGAAGGCTATTACAGAGCGCTCTTATATACAAATATAATTCTCAAACACATGTTAGATTAATATTTCCCATTTACTTTCTTCACGACGTTGATTTTTTAAATATAAACATATGCATTGTTATAAATACAGTTTATATGTTGAATTAATTTGCCTTTTTAATTTAAAACAATATAAACAAAATTAAACGCAAGAGTGCTTTTTAAAATTCGGTTGTTTTTAAGTATACCCCTACTCCTAATGGTCTAATTTCCCCACTTTTCGGAAACTATTTTTCTTGTTTCATTTAACAAGAGTTTTGTTTCTATGAAAAAACAAATATTGGAGCCGCTAGAGCGATTTTTAAATTTGCGATTAAAGTAAACCCTCAATTCTAAGGGACGATTTCCCTGATTTTCAGAAACTATTTTTCTTAGTTTATTTAAGTGTTATATACAGAGTTTCGTTGCGAAAATCTAAATATTAAAACCACTATGGCGATTTTTAAATTTTGGATAACCGCCCTCCTGTTGCTCATAGTTCAAATTCACTGATTTCCGGAATTTATTTTTGGTATTTTATTTCAGTTATATTCACCGAGTTTTCTTTAAAAGACATTAAAATTGCAGTAGAGCGATTTGAAAATTGCGCTTTTGGTTAACTCCCTTCCCCCAATGGTGTAATTTTGCTGTTAATTTATGGTTATATGCAGAGTTACGTTCAGAAAAAACAAAAATTGCGACCGCTAGAGCGACAACGGACACACACATGTATTATTATTATTATTATTATTATTATTATTATTATTATTATTATTATTATTATTATTATTATTTTCATTTTATTTTTAGCGAATTCACAATGAGTGTAAGCTATTGTACCAATGAAAAGAGTTTTTTACTAATCTATTCATACCTGCATCGATCGTACCTACTAGGCATTTAAAAATTGCAAAAAACTAAAAAATGCGTGTATGCGCGCGCGCTCGCGTGTGTGTTTCCATACGTTCTCTCTGTAGCGATCGCAGTTTTGGTTTTTCTCAACGAAACTCGGTACATAGCCATCAATTAACAAACAATTCGTTCAGTTAACCAGCAAAATTTGACCATTACGGGATGGGGTTAACCTAGAGCGAAAATTAACAAAAAAAAAAAAAAAAAAGTTGAAAAATCGCTATAGCAATCGCAATTTTTGTTTTATTTCAAAGAAACTCGGTAAATTTTTTTTAAATAAATTTATAAAAGTAATTTGCAAAAATCATGGCAATCGGGCCACTCGGAGTGGGAGTATACCTGAAAAACTTTTTAATTTTACAGCGAAATGTAAAAAATCGCTCTAGCGGCTCCAGTTTTAAGCGGTTTTAAAGGAAACTCAGTATATGCGATTGAAATAAAGTAGGAAAAACAGTTTCCTAATTTCGATAATCAGTGAAATCTGACTATTACAGGGGGTGTTACCATCTCCAAAATTTAAAAATAGCTCTTGTTAAAAATGATTCTTCGGGTGTTTGATATTTACTCCATTTATATTTCTATTTGTTTACTTTATTTATTTATTATTTTTCTTATGAAATATGTAATGTTTATATCTAATATAATATCTTATGCTAAATCAAACATACCCAATGTATCATAAAAGCACTCACGGTTCGGCTGTTGAAGTTGTTTTGCATTGTATTAGTGCCACTAATAATTACACTACTATCACTACCGCAAAACAAAAGACAAATGATGTCCGGGTAATCACAATGCATTGGCAACCAATCATTTTTACCGGTTCTCGGGGGGAAATAATAGGGAAACGTTATTTATGTCTATTCCTCATACGTATAACAGTATGAAAAACTTACTTTTTGACTTATCCATGTAAACAGCACCTGTACCTATCGGTCAAAGGGTTTAACTTCCTTACAAATTTTATTTCTTTAATACGATAACGCAAGAAGTCTTTTGATGAATGCAACCAGCTTACGCCATTGGGCAGTTACACTTCGATTGGCTAATTATTTTTCAGGCAACCTTAGTTTATCTACTACCACTGGCTAGAAGGCGCTGGCAGCCACAGGTGTGTTTAATACGCTTCAAAGAGCATACAATTTCAGGTGGATACGCGTGCTGGAGGGCCTTGTCTTCAGGATAATGCGTTATAAACCTCTTTGGTTTTATTTTTCAGATTTTTCCTTTAGAGGTTTTATCATATTTATTAAGCTTTATCTATACACTCCATCCCTGAACCTTTCCTAGTTAATCTAAAAGTTTTATTTTATGCCACAAGAATGTCTGAAATGTATAAACGCGTCGATTCTGGTGGTGTACTGGTAACCATATTTACTCCTAAACCCAACATTGCGGGTTCAATCTCGGCCAGGACCGATAAATTTTTTCGTGGCGTAAATATCCTAAGTATGGCTTCCTTCGGAAGGGAAGTAAAGCCGTGAGTCCCGTGTCATACATTTACGGCACGATAATGAACATTAAGCCTGAAAGAAGAGGCCTCTGAGCAAAATTTATCGGCCTTTAAACGTCCTGAATTGAATGGGACGCACCTGAGATATTAAAGAGCGTCTGTAAATATACCAGATTTTAAATTTTTTTAACAATTTTAGAATAAATAATCAAAACTGTTGAAAATTTGTGAAAAAAGTAGAGCATTAAACAAAAAGCTTTAATTAAATATCTAAAAGTGAACATTGCATTTTTTTTCATTTATCGATATATATATATATATATATATATATATATATATATATATATATATATATATATATATATATATTAAAATGTGGCGTCGTGCCTTTAATTACGGCAGAACATCTTGCGAATTTGTATTAGATGTGACATTTCTTTACACTAATGGTGCATCAGCCTAAGGTTTGTATTAGCATGTGACATCCGAATGAAAAATAATCGATTATTTTGTTTTGTTCAAGACCGATTACATATATGAGACCCCAATGTAGGTATCAATAGTGGACCAAATGGTGGAAAATGTGGTCCGTGTTTTTAATTACACGGCTTTGTTTATTTGGTTCGTTGCAGTTGCCTGGTTTATTACAGTAGTTTACAATTGGAAGTAAGTCAACAATAAAGTACTAGTTTCTTAGTTTTTTATTAAGTTAATTTTAATGTAGCAAAATCACATAATAAATAAGCAAGTGTTAGTACAACATGGGTTGCTCTTGTATGCCTTAATTATGGCAGTGGATCTTATAATATCGCATTTTCATTCCCTAAATAGCATTAATTAAAGGAGGAGTTGATAAAGAATACACACCATACAAATTTTGAAATGAAGGTGTGTATTAAAATTTGGTACTAAAATTTGTGGGTAGGGAGGACATATTCCTTGTGCAATCTTCCCTAATCTACCATCATATGTCGATGAGGATTAGCAAAAGAAAGGAAAAGTCTAGAAAAACATAGAATCGTTTTGGAAAGAGGAGAGAGTTTTAATGAATAGTATAAGCAGGATGTTATGCTTTCGACTCTTTTGCATATAGGTTAAGACAAGACTGATATATCCATTTACAAATATTGCCAAGGAATATTTTCATTAAAACAGGCTGATGCTGTTTTAAGATTTAAAGTGTCCAATAATTTGGAAGTTAGTGCATTTTATGAGAAATATTATTTGTAAACAATTTCAGATTCTTAAAAACCTTCGAAATATTTTCTAATGATAAATAACGTCAACTTGTGAACATTATACTGCGTAAAATTTTCGTATTTGCTATTAAAAGTAGTGTGGCTACAAGGATTTTTTCTCCATTGGGCTGAGTAGTGAAGTCGGTGTTGACATGCCCTATATCAGAAGATAGATTATTGCTACTCCTATGGAGTAAATGGAAGACTGCTTATTGCAAACCAACAGCAAGGTGAAGCGATGAAAAAACTTCATTCCTGTTCCTTTTGCTATAGAACAAGAACGTTCACTTAACTTCCCCTATGTTTTGGAATGCTATATCTTATTTGAAATATTTTGTTATTACAATAATAAGTGAAAGTTAATTTTATGTTTAAATGTCTAGAAAATGTTAAATTCTTGCGAATTCAGTGCTTAAGTGTACTTCAATGCCACTTGATTCCAATTATTATTGTCTATGATATATTTTTGTAATAATAACTAAGCTAGAATTTTAATTTGACTACCACGAATTGGGCACCCTCCCATTATTAATTAGGGTTATTTGATTTATGGGCGCTCTTTTTACCAGCATCCCTTTCAATTCAGGACCTGAAATGACAGATAAATTTTGCTCAGAGGCGTCTACTTTCAGGCTTCAGGTTCTTTTACATGCCATAAATCTACGACACGGGACCCATAACTTTTTTCCTTTGAAGGAAATCATACTTAGAATATTTACGCTCTATAAAATCCATTGGGTCTCTCCGGATTTGAACTCATAACCTTGGGTCTACCAGGGAAGGTTACTAGACCACCGGGATCGCTTATCGATTTGGGTTTCGGACAAGATTTAAGCACTGGATACAGAGGGTGCAAGGTAACTTCTCTATATGAGAGAAGAATGGTTTACATTTATTGAATAATAATAATAATAATAATAATAATAATAATAATAGTGCACATATAAAATAAATTGTGGCATTAAACATTGAACCTAGTAAAATGTAATAGAGCAATATATCATTTAAATAAATATGAAACCTTGAAACATTGGTTCAATAAATATACAACATTGAATTAAATTATTAACAAACAATTAATCAGGCACAAGCATTTAATTACATTTCCCAGTCAGATAATGAATAAAATACTTTTGATACTGCCCGTAAATTACAATTAATTCAACACATTGACTTTCAAAACATAAGTACCCTCCTATTTTACAAGTTACAAAATAAACGTGAAGCCAATAAACCCAAAGTGTAATTTATAACCTTACAGCAAAAGTAACTTATAGTCTTATGGGAATTAATGTAAACAAGCAGGTAAATTTAGTTTTATAAGTTATTCAGTGGTAATAACTGTTTTCCTCCAATTCTACACGGCATTATTGATACCCGTTGTTATTGTTTTTATTGTAGTACTAAAAGTAAGCAATTTTCTTGAGTTTCTAGTTGTTTTAACATTTTATTTAGCCAGCAAATTTTTACTCGTATTGGATATCACACCTGAGAAAAGAAGTAAAGATTAGTAGCCGTCCATGAACTTAGTAATATGACTCAGAGACAGATGGCAGATGAATGTAACGTAAGTTTGGGTGCTATCAATAATATAATTAGAAGATAAAATGAGATTGGGCCAATTTCACCTCAAAGGAAAGGACGTTGTGACCAAAAAAGGAAAACTTCAACAAAAGAAGATGTTTTTGGGCTGTTTTGATTTCACAGGTACTAAAATGTTTGATTCTTATTGACAGGATGTTGAACAGCGACAAGTACATCTCAATTTTAGAGAAAAGGCCGCCCCAGAACTGCACACTGAACACATGTAAGGCTTGCCCCATGTCATGCATCGGATTTCATGGCGGAATGATGTTTCAATGTTTGGACTGGCCTGGAATTTACCGATCTCAGCTCTATAGAGAATCTTGGGCGCTTGTCAACAAATGGGTGAACAAAATGGACTGCATCACCAAAGAAAATATGATAAAAGTGTGGTTTCATGACCTATAAATAAGTGAAATATATAATAAACTACTTGACACTATGTTCAAAAGAGTGAAAATGATAATTAAGGCCAAGGATGGGCACATTAAACACTAAAAACACTGTTTGGAAAAAATTAATTTTGAAATGTTCTTAAATAATTAAAAAAGACAATAATATATTTTTTGACATTAGTTTGCACAAGTGTGTATCCTGCAAACGGTGAGTGTGAAATAAGAACTTCTGTATGTAAATTATCACATAGATAGTTGGTGGTTAAACCAGAAGTCACTTAATAAATAAACGTCTGATAGTAGAGAAATCTTAGGCAGGGATATATAAAATCAAACGAGAGAGGTTCGTGGTTCCAAGCTCGAAGGAAAAAGTTGATAGAGCGTCAGTCAATCCAGAAATTCGAATCTCGGCCATTCAAATATGATTCTTTATTTCCAAATGTAATAAAACTTGATTTTACTTGAGCCACTAAGTCAAACCGTCGGAGAAGGCAGCGATTTGGTACAAAAACCAAAAGCATCCACTCGGTCTGTCACCCCGAAACCAACTCAATATCCAGAACAAGAGACAGTTAGCATTCTAGTTAGGCGGTTATGTATGTATTTATTATCTGAGAATGGATTTACACCCAGTCGCAATTTTGTTGATTTGTTTTATTTATGGACGCTCTTTAACAGCTCAGGTCATTAGCGTCAATTCGTCGGTCCTGGTGATGTAGTGGTTACCACACTTGCCTCCTATACCCAAGGTTCGAACCCGGCCAGGACCGATGGATTTTTTTCGGGCGTAAAAATCCTAAGTATGGCTTCCTTCGGAAGGGAAGTAAAGCCGTGGGTCCCGTGTCGTACATTTACGGCACAAAAAAAAACCTCAAGCCTGAAAGAGAGGCCTCTGAGCAAAATTTGTCGGCCGTTTCAGCCCTGAGTTGAATGGGACGCTGATGACCTGAGTTGTTAAAGAACGTCCATAAATAAATAAAAAAGGCGTCAATTCAGTGCGTGAAAGAACCGACTAAGAACCATTTAAAAACTTTAGAATTGACTTAACGACGATTGGAGGCAAGCCTGAATGCTTTAAATTATCACGCGGCACAGCAACAATTTTAACATTAAACCATCGCTTTGCGGTGATTGTTGTAAAAACCGTCTTACGCGCAAAATTAAAGGCAAGTTAGTCAGAATCGGTAAAATGGATCCAAGGAATTCATTAAAAATTTTAAATTCATTTATTAGTCATTAGACATGTTGTTGCGTTTCTGTAATGTCGCATGGTTGGCCTTATACAAGGCTTGAAACCAAGCTCAAGTGTTGTAATAAAATACAGAGACTAGCTTGCTGTTTCGCTTTTTCTGTCGCTGAGTATATCTAAAAACGGGGGAAGTAGCAAGTGCTACCTGTATATCGCAGGTTAAAGGGTGGATTGTGCGTCATGTTGACCTCGCATTAAAGCTACGTGTTGGACAATTTGTTAAGTAACGGCTAGGTCTCTGTAGCGGCGACCTTATTGACGTATTTGTATTTTAACACGTGTACACATTATGACTATGCTACAAAGCATATCCAGTAACTTGTTCCTGCAGCCGCCGGCCCAGAATGAATTGCCGAGTACGTTATTTCATTGTTTGCGCCCCACTTCTCATTCAAGCTCTATGTAAACATTTAGCACACAGCTCACAGCACAGCTATAGCTAAGATTGTCGCATTAATTGAAATCCAGTTTAATCAGAAACGAGGAAATCTTAATTAGGTTCGCTCCTTCATTTCCAGGATAAAAGATATCGGATTTGCAACAAACTTTACTTTGTTTGTTAGTTGAGAGCTAATGCAATAAAAGGGTAATCAAAGCACACACAGGAGCATCGAAACTGTTGAAGGAGCGCTCTATATTTTAATAACTCAGCTAAAAGAATGGCTGAACGATTAATTACTGTGTGCCGAACTCCATTTTAAAACGTGTACAGGGATTTTCAAACGGGAAAGAAATTTACCTTCTCCAGCATCTAGCATTGGCCAGCCAACCACCTGTGTCCCCGCTGTTACTGTGTATCAACCCGGAGAAGAGGACCAATAGTACACGTGCCCCTAGCGGAGTCGAAATATTTCTACATCACATTAATTACCTAGCAAGAAAGGCACAGAACATTTTGTTTGCATAAGCGTCCAAACAACGTCTTTTAACTTTAGTAGATTCAATTTTATTACCATTTTTATTTCACGTATACAATAACTTGACTATTCCCGTGCTATTATGAGACTCTCCAGTACATACACGACGATAACTCATTTTAACAACGTGTGATTGCTCTGAGTCTGTATAGATGTAAACACAACGGTAGCATGTCAACAAGATCTGGCGATAATACATTCGTGTACCATAAATACCACTCTAACAAACAATTATTTCTTTCTGCTTACTCCTTAGCAAGTTCATTTGCTAGTAGCCAGTCTGACAAGTGAAATAGAAGTAAATAGTGCATGATTGTATTAACTTATGTCGTACAGTAAACCGAGTACTTGTGCTCCTAGTTCTTGAAGCTGTCCCTGGATCCCCGTCAAATACAGAGTAATTTAAATAATCATATTTGTAATTTTAGAATCAGCAACTCTGTAATTATGTGCAAGTACGTTGTGCACATGCTGGGGTTACCGGCCTGTTCGGTGGCAAAGTCGCAAGTGTCTGAGTAAAAGAGTCATTGACAGTAACGTATGAAATCTGTTTAAATTCATCCTATTGATGAATAGCGAGACATTTGGCCTGACCAAAATTGTTCAGCGAGTAGAAATGAAATTCAGTGAGGTAAGCACTGACCTATGAAAGACGTTAATACACAATTGGCGAGAGTATTTCGCGCCACTGCCTGTGGATAGCATCAATTTATATTGTATAAAAGAATAGATTTTGCCCGAAAGGGAGGCAGTCTCAGAATTTTCAGGGCCAGATACGTGTGACTGCCCTCACTCGGAGATCAGCGGAAGAGCGGCCTAAGTACCGAGTACCAGTTCCGGCGACAACGAAGCTTGAGTGACCGACACAACATTGAGCTGCATTAACAATTCTGTTGAATTAACAATCTCTTCGCACTCGGCACCATTTGGTTAACGCAACAAACTTACGTGTTTGCCAAGATTACCTTGCCCGTGGTTCGACGTGAGACTGAGTTTACCTGAATATTCACGTCATAAACCTTATTAATAATTAAACAATTTAAGTGTTATTTATCGTCACCTTTTGCATCGGAAACCCGTTCACTCAGTCCCGTCTGGCTCACAGCCGCCAAAATCTAGCAAACGCCCTCGAGAGTGTCTCGTCAAAGAAGAGTGGGGTGGTCAGCACCAGCCATGGCGAAACCTGCGATCAACAGGCTTAAAGTATTTACCGCAGTAGCCATACAGCCCATTCCCATCCCCCTACCTTCCAGTTTCCTTCTAAAAGAGAAGTAGTAAGAATTCAGGAGCGAAAAATGAGTTTTAATATACACAATTTTTAAAAAAGATATTCAGAAAAAGAGGAGAGACAAAAAGCTTCATTTTAAAAAGTATTAAAGTCTAATAACAAAGTCATGTAGAGTAAATGAAAATACTGCATCACGCATCTGTGTTGAGGTCAAAAGATTTCAATCTTGTAGTACTCCGTGTTTGTGTCACCTCGAAAAAACATAAAGAACACTAAGAGAGTTACACGTTTAAATGACTTTGACAAGGATTGTTTGGGGCTTTAACGATAAAGGTGAATTTCCAACAATACACCGAAGATTTAAAAACCAATATTTTATACAACGGCTTCGTCTACCTATAGAAAACTGCGCAGTTTAGGCTTCAAACACAGAAAGACAAATGATGGACGTAAATTCTTAATACAGAGAAGAGACGTTGTGGCAGCACGGTTAAAATTCCTGCGCACAATGCATCAAATTCAAATTTCTAGCGACACAAGACCAATATTTTATATACATGAAACTCGGGTTATTCAAACCACACTCAAAAATCCATTTGGCAATGATAGTGGACTGAAGGTACGTTTGGGGAAGGGCTGCACACTATCATTTGTCATTTTGTACCTGAGAAAAATGAGTATTTCGTTCTAAATCAACTTCTATAATAAAAAAATGGCAACTTAATGTTTAAAGAATGACTTTTAAATGATTTCATTAATTATTTAGAAGACGGAAGTATAGTAATAATGGGTAAAGCCCTTTATTATTCAGTCACTATAAATAAAATTTCAAATTCATCAACTAGAAAATGTGATCTCATTAAATGATTACAAAAAAAAAATAGTTATTCAGTCTTCGGCAATTGAAATAAAAAATGAACTACCATTCAAAAAATTACGAAATGTTCTAAAATGTACGGACTTGACCAACTAGTTAATGAAAGGCAGCATGAGGTAATTTGATTACCTCCTTATGCTTGTCATTACATTCAAATTGAGAACGTGTGGTCTCAAAAAACGCAGGAATTGCAATTAAAAATAGGATATTTAATATTAAAGACTCGGTAACGAAGAAACAGACAACGTGACATGGAAATTCTACACGCTGAAAAAATACAAGAGGAAGACTTTAGAAAAGAAATAGTGCGTGACGAAATGTTAGAACCAATAATAATCTTTCGCAATATTACAGTGACGATGATGATGTTGGTAACAGGGACGAGCCTCTCGTTGAATTAAATATCGGGTAAGATTTATTTTGAAAGTGCACGCAGTTTTACTAAACTGCAACTGTTAAACACATGTTGCTGCTTGCTTAAGTGTAACATAGAGGGTAATAGACGTAGGGAGGGATATAAGTGCTAGCGGCAACTGTGCGCAAGTATTTGCGCATCTCTCTCATTTGAAAAACAATTTTGACTCCACATCGCACGTGCCCTCTCATACCCTCTGTGAGAGACGCCTACAGCAAAATAAAAGTGGCACGCGACGAACAATATGCTGCTTATGCCTATGCAGAGTTTGATCTTTCCCATAGCACAGCTCGAAAATGATTTAGAGAGAGAAGTTATGTATAGACCCGGGCTCCACTTTGTGTTCTAACGGAAGAAAACTACAAGCCGCCGATATCATTGTGAAAGGGGATTGTCGAATGGAATTTCATTGGGACCACCCACAAGTTGGAAACTAGAAATATGTATATGAAAGGTGTTTCTGCACGTACACCTGCAGGTTTGCATGAAGTTGAAGATAATTTACAGCAAGATGCGGAGTTTCTTTCAAAAGTAATCACTGCTGATGAAACTTGGCTACATCATTTCCATCCTGAGAGCAAACAGCAAAGCTCTGTGTGAAACTTTCTATTATCAGCCACAACATAAAAAGCAAAGCGGTTAATTCTTCTGAGAAGGTTGTGGTCATCTCATTTTTCGAGATTCAAGGAACGATTTACCAGCATGTCGTATGTGTACACCCAATTGTAACCGGGCAACACTACAGAGATGTTCTGAAAGCAAAGCAGAATTGGCAATTAGGTATTAGCTAAATTCAACCTAAAATACTCAAAAGTATACATTTCATAGAAAAACGTCTTTTTAATATTTGGAAATAATTAGTAAACGATAAATTCATCAATGTTTGTATGTGGTGCGATTTTTAAGAATTTCGCAGTAAAGGAGCTTCATATGTCACTCCCATTACTGTTTCACAGCTGTATTAGCAGTTATTTTCCCTTTGCTTGAGCATTTCATCCTTGTATGAAGAAGCAATGCTTTTACTCGCGTTTACAAACGGCAAAGCTAGATACCATGAATGGAACGAACACTCTCCGCAAGGCTGATATTGCTTAGTAGAGCGCACAAAGAGAGAAACATGCTGATATTTTCCGTCCCAAATATTACCAGAGAGTTTACAGTGCTGGTGCGTCGTATTTCCTACGTAAACCGCAAACTCAACTTCCATATTGTGATACTTGAGGCGTTACGTCAGTAATACTCATAAATTACACCTCATTACATTTAAAGATTTCAATGTATTTTGATTTTTCAACCGCAGATGTTTTTAAAACATCACGATTGGTTAATAAGTTAAACACGTTTCACAATTGCAAGGCTATGTTCTTTTCTCCGTTAGTCTTCTGTTTCACGTTTTCCTGCTGACAAAATCAAACAAGTCAATGATATGGTGGCAATGCGAAGTAATGTCTTTCAGTGCATGGAAAATTATAAATGAAATGCCGTCTAATAAAAATGATATGCTCATTTAAATATGTACTATAGAATATACTAAGGGTACATAAGATACAGACAATGAATTATAAATGTGTAAAAATAGACATTTTTTCACATACGCTTTGAAGTCAATTTTATTTTATCTTTATAATGCAGAGAGTGTTTTGGCCTCCTTACGCAGAGAAATGCAAATTTGTGATAAAAATGTCTCTTCAATAAAATTTTTCATAATGTTCCTCGACAATTATATTTTTTATATTTTACTTTCATTATTTTCATTATGTTTCTCATAGTAGTTATTGTTAGATACAATGCTCTTTTTTTAATAATGTTTAACGCCAGTTTTTACTACTGAGGCACTACAGGAAGGAACGTAGCGTTCTATGCCTAAGTTTAAGGTACCCGGCATTTCCCATTATGAGGACCGAGGAAAACCTGGAAAAAATCTCAGTCAGGGGGGACGGTCCTGGTTGGAATCGAACCCCAGACCTCACGAGTTCGCACCCTAACAAGCTCGACCACCCGTGGCGGTCCAATGCATGTGCCAGTCAAGGATTTCTGCTAGTCTTCCAACATATGCTGGAAACCATTTTTATAGTGTCTTCAGAATCGCCTCAGCTGCCTTCACCTGCTTCTGATGACGGAAAATGCCTCCCGTGAAGGTGTATCTTTATTTGTAGGAAAAGATAAAGTTACATGCTACTAAATATGAGCTATAGAGAGAGTGAGGGACACGCTTCACATTCATTTTTGTCAGATAGTGATCAATAACATTTGCGACATGCGGTCGTGCATTATCGCGATGCAACTTCGAGCTTATTGCATGGAAATGGCCATTTTGTTTTGCAGAGTTTTTTGGACATCTCCGTAGTATTAGGTACATTCAAAAGTTTTGCAGTCAGCCTATCTATTGTTAGACAAAATGTAACTAACGCTGCTGACAATAATGGGCTATAAGTTGTCAAAATATGTCACTGTCATACACTCTGTTGATTTCAGCATTGTGTCAATAGCTGGTGAAAAATCGTAAATACATCTAAAGAAAACTTTAGGTTCTACATTTTTAAACGCTATAAACAATCTGAAAGACAAAAAAAAAAAAAAAAAAAAAAAAAAAATCCACGAAGACTTGGTAGCTGTTCGTGATGACAAGTGTGTTCATTTGATAACATTGCAAGATGGATTCGACCATTTGAAGAAGGGCGAGAGACTTTAAAAATAACCCTCGCTCTGGCCGTCCTCGGGAAGCTACGAACGAAAGAACAATTCAAAGAGTGAGAAACGTTATAGAGGAAAATGGACATATTACCGTTGAAATGCTAAGTACAGAAATGGGTATCAGTTTTGGCAGCATTGACAACCGACTGCATGCACATTTAAAGCTGCGAAAAATCTGTACAAGGAAACTGCTCAGCACGTTTCCACCAAATGGTCCTAAACGTTTAACAGATATGCACTGGTGATGAAAGTTGGTTTTATTACTATACCATCCATAATAAAGCTCAGAACTGCATGTGGGTAAATGAGAATGACCCAATACCAGTTGTTTGTTCTTCGACAATATTCTCCTTCACGAAGCCAATGTTCACTGTTTTCTTCAACTGTGAAGGACCTTAGTGATTGACTGTATGCCAGAAGAAATGACAATGAATGGATAATACTATGACTTATTTGAGCTACTACGGATAGCCGAGTTCGTTAAGACGTGAACTCATGAGCGGGAGGCCTGAGATTTGAATCCCAACAAGACCGTCCTCTCTGACTGAGGTTTTTTCAAGGTTTTCCTCAATCCTCATAAGTGGAAAATGCAGGGGAGGTATTCTAAAATAAGGCCTGGAATGTTCCCTTCCTTAAAAAAAATACTCCCTTCCAAATTTATTACTTCATTTCATGTATTATTAATGTCCACCGCTTGTGTTGCCTCAGTAGCAAAAATGGGCGTTAAACACTATTAAAAAAAATCTTATATTTTGATTCCTTTATATGAGGAGCTGAGACGGTAGCTCCAAAGTTCAAACATTTCTAAAAATGTAAGTAGGCTCTAATTGCATTTCTCCTGTGTTTTTCTTATACAACTATATACAGATATTATTGCCTTCTAAACCCAAGATCGCAGATTTGACCCCGGCCAGGATCGATGGATTTTTTCGGGCATAAAAATGTTAAGTATGACTTCCTTCGGGAGGGAAGTAAGGCCGTGGGACCCGTGTCGAACATTTACGGCACGATAAAGAACCTCAAGTCTCAAAGAAGAGGCCTCTGAGCAAAAGAAGTTATCGGCAGTTTCACGCCCAAATTTGAATGGGACGGTGGTGATTTGAGATGTTAAAGAGCGTCCGTAAATAAGCCAAATAAAAAAAAATACATACAGATGTCAACGTTATAGAAATAGCAACAAGGTTGCGCCTTTCTAAAACAAACTCCTTCGAATTATTTATAAAACATTTAAACACGAATAAGGTTAGTGCAAGATGGGTGCCTAGACTTCTTTCCTTAGTCCAAAAGCAGCAGCGAGTAATCTGTTGTCAGGCATTTTTGCAGCTCTGCCGTGGCCACGAGAGAGAAGTTCTGTAAACTATTGTTACAGAAGATGGAACTATGCTTCTCTACTATGACCCCTTGTCCAAAAGAGAATCAATGAAGTGGCATAAACCTGTCGAAGCACCGCCTCTAAAGATCAAGGTCATTTAGTCAACTTACAAGATCAGGACACAATCTTTTGGGACTGTGAAGGAATACTCTTCATTGACCTCAAGGAGAGGAACACCACAGTAAATGGGGAGTACTATGTTGGTCTACTGCACAGACTACGTCTTGCATCAGAGAGAAAAGGCGGGGAAAGCTGAATGGTGGCGTGCGCCTTCTTCACGACAACGCGCCTATGCACACAGGTCTTGTTGCAAAGGAAGCTGTAAAAAAATGTGGCTTGAAGAAGATTGACCATCCACCCTATAGCCCAGATCTAGCTCCCAGTGACTTATTTTCGCTTCTCAAACTGAAGAAAGACCCTCGAGGAAGGAAATTTAAGTGTAAGGAAGAAGTGATGGGTCTTGTTTGTGCCCATTTTGCATACAAGACTTCGGGCTTTTTGGGGGGAGGGATTGAAATGTTAATTCAAAGATGCGGGAAGTGTGTTGCAATAAAGGTTAACTATATTGAAAAGTGAAATACAGCTTTTGTCTTTATCATACCTAGAAAATGGTTAGGCCGGAAACTTATGAACCTACCTTAGTAAACTCTTAGATATGTTATTTGTTTACGTAAATTTAATTGTAGTGTTGTTTGGTGAAATATAATCACTCATACAACCTTTCTTCTGTAAGTTATGTACGTGGTTGTGTACGCTTTTTTTTTTATCAACAATACTTTCCTTTTCATGAAATTGATTTACCAATCTGTGAATCGAACTTGGACTTGGAAGTTGAATAACAGGGAAACTCTCTTGAAACCATCTCTGTACAACATGTTTCGATTCTATAGGCACATACAAATCGTAAATAGACACTCCATGAGGAACAGAATATCTCACTTGAACCTTATTAATTTAATACCCTGTGTCACACAAAACAAGAACAGGTGCGTATGTTCCTAGACTTAAACCCTACTGACCTCCCCTCCGGCTCTCCGGCCGGCTTTGAAGCTGGAGAAGGAGACGAGAACTATCTCTAAGTGGAGCGGTCCCGCTAAAGGAAAATCGCTCAGTAGAACCAACTGTCTGAATATGTAGTGCAGGAAGCAGGTTCAGAAAGCAACGGGAATATCATGACAAACAGGAGACATAAAATATCGCCTGAGTTGACAAGGTACGGACTAAAGCTCCGTATATTAATGCAAAACTTGCCCAAAGATATGCTGAACAGCATTGTTACTGATTGGTCATATTGTGCCATTAACACGAAAAACAGCTCAAGAACGATCATTATTGGTTATTCTGAACTCATTGTAAAGCTTGAAGCGTTGTGCCTATGGCCCCAGTGGATTTGTGTGGTTGTGAAATTCGTGGCTTCAATTTTCACGGATGGAATATAATGCCTATCCCCAAAGGAGTCGCAAGCTTTGGGATTATGTCGGCTTTACAGGACAGTAATTATGTTGGATTGTGTTTTAAACCAAGGCCTTGCAGAATAGAACGCTTGCGCTATTTGTAGTGATAAATGAGAGCTAAATCACAAACAGAAACCCACAATTCTTCAGGAAACACTTTGAAGCAGAGCAGCATTCTTTAATACAGAACAGTTTTTAAATAATGGATATTTAAAGGGACATATGTTTTGACATTTTCTTTACAGTATTTAGTGAAACTTGAAAACTACTTAATTACCGTAATGTTTGTGCATTTATTTACTTTTGATGGCATTGTGAGGCCAATGGACTTGTTATAGTAATATTGAATATAAAATTCGGTTAGAATTCAAGGGGAGTATGAAAGGCCCATCCTTTTAATGTTAAATTTGCCAACTTCAGTTACCATTCTCTCAGGGACTATTAAAACAAATGAAATGAAACTTATAATTAAAATTGAATAATTCATTTTCACTACTATACCATGAATCCGAAACGGATTATAAATGATTTTCAATTGTTTGCTTTTTTTTTTTTTTCCTATTTTTTTCCCAAACATTTTATTTTTTACGTTGTCACACTTTGCCATAGATCCACATCATCAGAATAATATTGCGAAAAAGACGTAAATGTTTCAAAGTGATGATTTAAACACATGCTAAACCAAAATGGAAAATTTATGCCAAAAAATGCAGTTTATAATGATTGCAAACAAAAAAGATTTTTACTGAAAAACTAACTTTTGGAGGGAAACAGCAGCTAAAAGCCTGCAACACTGTAAAACAACAAAGGATGATGTCATATGATGCCGTCTTGGAACCCCATCAATTGTGAGAAATTTATTAGAATATATGTAGCATTTTATTTTAGCTAGCTGTAAGTGAAGGGTTCTGTGTAAAAATGTCACAAAAAGCAGGAATTCTCGCTCGGACAGCAGAGGGATCGATCAGGCTGACAATAGAGTCAATCCTTTCTTTTGTTCACTGGAAAGGGGTTGCTTTCCCCCGGGCAGGTATGTTTGCAAAGAAGAAAACTGTTAACACCTGTGCTACCGTTAAAGGACGTTGAACTGTAACGCACGGTATAAATTTAAAATTAAATGGTGGACGAATCGCCAAGTTGTTCTGATAATCTAACTAGCCAATAATAAGAGAGTTGCATGATGTCACCGATATACTATAAGGATGTTTAAATCCATAGTGGCGGGAAAATACAGCTTCTCCTTATTACGTGCTCTAGCGGGCCTTATAAGGTAGACGACGACGACGCTGCAATCAAAAGGAGATTTGCCACCATTACAGTGATTTACCCGCCACTATCAATTTATATTTAAGAAAAGGAGTCGAGCGTAGGCCGTCATACCGTAGCGAATCGCAGCAATCACTGGGTTCACCAATTTCTAGGATTTACCCGAGATTAACGTTAGGTTAGTGTATGCATATATGACTTAATTGCGAATTCCAACAAGAGTAAATTTGCCACTGTTGCAATATTTCACCAGCCTAACAATCCCTTTTCAATTTATATTTAAAAGTTACGGAGGATCAAGGCATAGGTTACATAATGTTTAACAACAATAACAACAACAATAACAATAACAATAACAATAATAATAATAATAATAATAATAATAATAATAATAATAATAATAATAATAATAAATGCAACATTTACACTGTTACAAGCGACCAGGCAACAGTAGTGCCGCGCTTCCCGCTGTCACTCGGGACTGCAGCAGCAAGTTGCACTAGCAGCTCGTGATTTCTGCCCTGCGTGTAAAGTTAAGTTCCCCGGTCACCTTTCAAGCATTGGAACGACACGCGAACTGCAGAACTTGTCAACTGCACGTATAGCAAAGGAAGAATAGCCCAGAAGTTTGGGTTTTAAAAACATTCCAACTCCACTCCAATACTACTACCTTTGATCCAATATATATCCCTGCTTGTTATTTCCCCTGTTTTATTTGTATCTAAATGCTTTGCATTTATTAAATTGTAGTCTAGTTTTCGCTTGTTATTTACCTTGTATATCTATTTTGTTCCGAACAAAAGGTTCGTCTTTAAAAAAGACAGACCACAGCAAATGAAGTTTGTAGCGATGTACTGATGATAAAGTATGGATTGAAACGTGTCAATATGGTGCGTAATTCCTCCGTACAGTTCACGTTTGATTATAAAGGTCACATTAGTTACTCCCTACTCGCGGCAATCCGCTTGTTTGCTTTTCCGTGTAATTCTGGGCGAATCGCCAAATAAACATCGGTACAGATTAACTTTACAGGGGTGTTTTAGAATTCAACAGCATGGTTGCAGTAATTATTAATTGGAAGGTTGGAAATGTGTTCATAAAATGTGAAAACAAAATCTCGTGGAGCTGTGAATACATAATATAAAATGGAATCCGACATACAACGCGGGAAAGACGCGTGTGGGAACTTAAAGCGCTGCACCTCCAGCTTCTGCTAAACGTGATCAAATTAAGCAACTAATTTGTTTAATTTCATTTTAGGTTACTTGGTAATTTCAATACTAGTAATAAACTCATTTACAAAACGGTTTAATATTGCCTTAACTATGAAAACTACAATACTTTTAGCACCCATCATAAATTACTAGAGCAAAAATATTACAGCGACTAAATTGCATCATGTGCATTTTTCTTTTACGTACTTTTTGGGGTATTATGAGAGACGTTCCAAAAGTATTTACAATAGTAATTTTTCGTACTTTATTTTTATGCAAACAATTCAATGCATATGTATCTCTCAATATACTCCCTAACGACGTCAATGCACTGTTGCCATCTTTCATCCTAATGGCTTCCCGACAATATATTTATAGATTTAATATGGTAAATTTCCAGTTATTTAAGTACCACGGAATGTTACGCTTGAAGTAACAATGTTCTCATGCAGATATTCTCCAGCAGCGATAATCACTTGTTTCGTTAGTAGTCAGCTGTTACTGAATGACAGCCTAGCGAGGTTTCGTGAAATTGTTGTGTTAATTCAATCGTAAGAAAAACAGCACTATATAAAGCTCACATTCTAAGGTACACGTACCTAAAGCATTAAATACATTTGCGGTAAAACATATTTAAATGAGGCGCCTGAAGCTATTGTCACTAAATGGCAGTATAGTTGACACAAGACAATCCATGCTTACAATAGCGAAACAGCAGCTGCAAGATGGCGCCTCCTTTGAATGAGTGAACAACCTTCGAGTTGTGCACTCTTTGTAAGCAAAAGGTATGGAATCAAAGAATGTTAAATTTTCTGAAGGACTGACACCTATCAAAGACCTCCACAGGTGGCCGAGGTCGTTAACGCGTAGACTCGTGAGCGGGAGGTCGGGAGTTAGATTCCCACCAGGACCGTCCTCCCTGACTGCGGTTTTTTCCAGGTTTTCCTCAGTCCTCATAAATTGCAAATGCCGGGAGGTACCCTACACTTAGGCCTGCAACGATTCCTTTCTTAAAAATAAATCCTTTCCCAGTTTAATATATCATTTCATGTATCATCAATGTTCACCGCCTGTGGTGTCTCAGTAGTAGAAACGGACGTTAAACATCATTCAAATAAACTCGTATTAATCTCATTCATGATGAAGATCACGCACGATGTGCTGTCCCGAACTGTCTTGGATTCACCATTACAAACCGGAGACAAAGATTGCGTCTATGATGTGGAAACACCCTGCGTTGTCTGTGAACCTGTCAACAAGACAAATGAGACGCTGTGGAATTTCAAGCGGGAAGTCCTCGAGCATTCTCCATACAGCCCCAACCTTGCTCCAAGCGGCCGTCTTTCGGGTGAACATTTTCCCGACGAAGTTGGAAAACTTCTGAATGCCCCTACTACACATAGACATGCTAGTCTCTGGTAAATTTACCTGTTATAATAGTATGTAGTGTTTTCCGCCACCAGACAAACTCGCCGTAAGATATCTGGAACCTAATCATTGCACCATATAGCCAATGACTGGTGTGTGCTTTAGGTCCCAGATTATAACAGACCATCTGCTCTATAGGGATGGTCGTTTCAGGTCAGTATCTTATCCAGTATAAGACCTGGATATTCGACTGACTCGGAACATTCCAGGATTGGGTTGCCTAGTTTTTCATATTTCTCCTATTATTAAAAGGAACTACAACTGTTTTTAGGATTATTAGATAGCCCACAGTTCGTCATGCACGAAACAAGACGATAATAGCCCAATAGATATCCTTGGAATGGAAAAAAATAGTAAATTTTTATTTTCGATACCATTTAACGTCACTCATAATAACTAAGGTCTAAAGACACGACGAATGAACGAGGAAATTTGTGTGTAAATGAACCCGGAGCCTACAAAGCGTAAATTGATGTGGCAATCACTTTTTATGGGTTAGGAAAAACCCCACCTTCCCAACCACTGACTTTACGGGATTCGAGTCCAGAATCCTGGGATTTGCAGTAGACATGCTGACCACAAGACCACGGAGATGGTTGAACTGAAATCTGACTTCCTACGTCTGCTTCAGATACCTGATTTGATCCGATTTTACTTCCATTTCTTCCCGGAGTTAAATAAAATGCCTTAGTGGTAAAAACCGTCCATAAACCTTTCAGGTGCAGGTTTGCTTAGGTCTAACTTTTATAATGATATAAACACTTTGGAGCTTCGATGGACAGAGCTCATTAATTTTAGAGAAATAAAATTGAAAATCCAGAATTTCAAAGATTTAATTACTTTTTTATCAGTACGTTCCGAAATCTTTTAAGAGTGCTCTCTCATTGGCCCAAAATCCTCAAAACCAAATTCAGGCACTTTTACAGTTCATAAATAAATTATTACTCGTGGTTCTTTGTCCTGTTGTTTGTTTCATTTGTCAAATTGTTGCCTCATTTTAATATCATGAATTCAATGTTTCATTATAAAAGATTGCTGCAGCATTTAAATTTTTTGTTTCGTTCTAGAGTAGATTTGTTTTTAAAGTAAAGATAAAAAATGTAGTAGCTTTATATTTTCACATCCCGCAATACCTTCTTCTTACATAAAAACTAATGATCATGTGATAAGAACAAAGAACTGCAGGAGCCTGATCTGCCATACCAAGATATTTTCTGTCAACTTTACGTTCAGATTAAATAACGTGGGGACATGTGGCATCCTTGTCTAATACCGTGGTAATAAAGTCCCTTGAGAGCTTTTTTCCCTCCTTCATAGCTGCCCTAAAGCAGCGGTAAGTACATCTAGTAGTTTCATGTCTCCTGTTGCTTTATATATAAGTAACTGTCACAAAAACGGGTTCTTTAAGAACATACTTCCATTAACAGAACAGTTGTAAGGCGTTGATTAGTGTTTCACAGAAGCGACTCTCTGAATATGTGTCGAAAGCTTTTAAATAAAGTATGCAATAAACTATTTAGCATTAATTTAATATTTTTGGCTTTTATTTATTAGCACACACTTTTCTAACTTGTACAATATTTATTCCTTTTCAATATTCTATATCATTATTATGTATTTACTCTATTGCAAATTGAATCTATCTCGATGGCAGTAGAGAAACAGTGAATTTGCAATATGTACAGCTTCTACTTTCAATTATACGTGTCAACATAGTTACATATATAAAATTCACTTCATTTGCATTAAATATATTTCAATCTAATTAAAAATTTATGTAATTAAATACATAGTAAACTAATTAAACACATGTCAATTTAATATGTCGTCCTTATTAAATATATTAACACAATTGAATTAATTTTAACTTAATTAAGTATATTTAAATCTAATTAAATACGTGGCAACATAATTATATAAATATCAACGTTATTTAATCTAATTATATATATTTCAAACTAATTAAATATGCTCAAATCTATTTAAATACATTTCAATGTAATTAATAATTCACGTCAAATGCAAAGCTGATCTATGAACTGTAGTACTTATATACGTTATCTTATTTATTCATTTTAAGAGTACATTTCATAACAGTAGATAAAACATGGATTGATCACTACACGCCAGAGAAACTGCACCAAAGAAAGCAAAAACGGTTCCATCTGCAGGAAAAGCCATGGCTACGGTTTTCTGGGATTCTCATGGTGTGGTACTCGTAAACTATTTTCACAAGAGCAGAACTATCACCGGGGAATATTACGTTTCACTCCTGGACCACTGAAGGATGCTATTCAGGCTAAACGTCCACACCTTGCGAAAAATAACGTTCTCTCTCTCTCTCTCTCTCTTTTTGAATGATTTATTTATGGACGCTCTTTAACAGCTCAGGTCATAAGCGTCCCATTCAACTCAGGGCGTGAAACGGCCGACAAATTTTGCTCAGAGGCCTCTCTTTCAGGCTTGAGGTTCTTTATCGTGCCGTAAATGTACGACACGGGACCCACGGCTTTACTTCCCTTCCGAAGGAAGTCATACTTAGGATTAAAAACGTTCTCTTTCATCACGATAATGCACCATCATACACGTCTGGGATTGTTGCTGCCAAACTGCTTCCAGGTCTTCCACATCCGCCATATTCGTGGGATTTGTTCCCAACGATTAATTTTTGCTCCCAAACCTGAAGAAATGGCAGGGTGAACGAAGATCCACATCAAATGATGAGATAGATGCTGAAGTTGGATAAATCTTATTTTGCTGATGATATTAAAACGTTGGAAAGTTTTTGGACTAACTTTATTGATTTACAAGGTGACAGGCAGAGAACTTTTAGAATGTCTCTCTAAACTAAATTTTATGTTACCCAAAAGGAACGCATCTAGCATTTTCCCCACTACCTCTTTATAATTTGGAAACTTTTTGCTGGCGAAAAATGTTAAGACTTTTGTATAAGGCTTTGTATTCATGGTAGATTCAAATATGCTGTAAACATGCCTTGTTTCCGTTTTGATTCTGAAACCTGGAGCTTTGTCACAAACTGAAAACACGATGAGGGTTTCAAGTACCCGCTCTTGGAACCAGCAGCCAAATACTCTGGAAGTGGCTAGTCTATCTGAATCCAATAACAGTCTTGGACCCTGCCGTCCCTCTCACAAATAAACATGGGTATTTAGTGTGACCAGACTTTTTGGTGGGCAATAACATGATTTCTTACTTAAACTCCCTCCTTCTCCCACTCCTACTTTCCAATCACCCTCCTTGTTCCTTGCTTCTCCCTTATCAATATGAATAAAATAAATCTTTTGCAAGCTTACAGCACAATTTCAAACAATACGCTACTCACCATATTGAAAATAAATGGAAAATTATTTGTCTTTATTATAACAGTTCCTAAATAAATATCTCTAAAATAATGCATCACATTTACATATGAGGATGGTTTGTTTGATATTAAAAAGTGCATATTCGTTCTTATACTTGATTTTTCGATATAGTCCCCTCGAAGCTGAACGTGCTTGCTCCATTTCTCCAGGTTTGTGATTCCCTCATGAAAGTGGGTTTCCTCTAGGCCGTTTACCTCCTGCATGGCCGCTTAATTTGTATTAAAAGTTCAGGAAGTTTGCAGTTTTTGGAAAGTTAGAAGCGAGAGCAGGTAATAGGGGGATACAGAAGCATTTCAAATTGTAGTTTGGTCAACTGCGGCTTGCAAGCACCGGCGCATTATTATGGTGAAACTACACCTTTTGGGCAATTCCCGGACGTTTTTCTGCAATCTCTGTCTTCAGTTTCTCTAAAAGTGATGCGAAGTATTCCCCAGTAATGGATTTCTCCTTCTCCAAGCCGTCAATCAAGAGAATTCCTCTGAAGCCAACACCTTTACAGAACGCTCTTCACAGTTTTCTGAGATGGTTTACCTTGTGCTGTCCACACTTTAGACAGCGTTTCGTTTCCGGTGTATAATTAGGAACCCACGTTTCGTTTAAAGTTGCAAAACGAGGTAAAAATTCGCTGGATTCTTCTTAAACACTTCCAAACAGCCGGCCGATGTTTGCATGCGATTTCACTTTTGCTTTTGAGGGTGAGCAGAGCTGAGCCCATTATAAAGTGTTTTCATATGTAAGTCATTATGCAAAATAAAACGAACTCGCTCAGTTGAGAAGCTCGTGATCTCTTTTAACTCGCGTACTTTCGCCCATTTGTCATTCAAAACAATATCATGAACTTTATTGATGATTTCTGACCTCACATTTCACTTTGGAGCTCCAGGATATGGTGCGTCTTTGGTGTGTCTTCTGCCATACTTGAACACATTTATCCAAAGTCGAAAGTTTTCTTAGGCAGAGTCTGCGTCATCTATATAGGCGAAATCTTCTCATGAATTACCTTTACTGTATTGCTTTCCAGAAAAAATTAATTATATAACACCATGAATCCCAATCGTAACCATTGCGTTTCAATAACTGAAAAACAATTAACGTCAGAATAACTTGTGATCATAGAATATTGATACACAGAAAGCAAACTTTATGACCAGCACATAGACGTGGCTATTGCCACCTATTAGTATGCAAACCAAGTCATTTATCAAACAATCTTTGTGCATAATCAAAGTTCAAACAATCAAAACGGAATAGGATGATTCTGAATTGTTTTCGATCAGGTTGATGTAGCAATTCGAAAAATACACGCTGACCAGGATGTGTGTTAGTAAACTCTCGATGCCAGGACCTGCTTAATGTTTAATACAGGATGAGCAATGCTTGACGCAACCGCGGGACCGACCGGCAGCGTTATGTCGGCGTATATTTCCCTTCCGCGAGTCTTCAATGCGAGTTGAAATCTTGTGCAAGTAGCACGTGTTTGTTAGGTGACGCGATACAATGTAGTGAGTGAAAATTTATCAAGTAAACTTTGCCGGCGGCCGCACACCACGAAGCCGTTGCGCGAAGAATTGCATACTGCGCTGACCATAACAGCAATTTCTGGCACGATGTTACAGATTCATTAATGGTTCTATACAATAATAATAATAATAACAATAATAATAGTAATAAATAATAATAATAATAATAATAATAATAATAATAATAATAATAATAGGGGTCACGCTGAGATATCTGCAAAAAGTTAAGTGTTTACACAAGAGAAATAATGAAGCGCCAAGGCTTCAAGTAGACAGGTCTAAATTGTAACTAACGAATGTCATCCCATCTAAAAGCAAGGCACATCAACGCGTTATTTAACTGTTGCTTCAACTTTAAAACAAATTGCGTTTTCTACTTTACGCAGTAGCTAAAGAAAACAAAGGACCTAACGAAGCTGCAATATTTCCTGCCTGCCACGGCTGAAGGAGACACTCCCGTTAGTAGCAACATTTAAGCCGACTGTATCAAGCGACTGCCTATCGATTTTCAAAGCAGCTAGATGTAACGTTAGAGGGAGCCATGTTTCGCATAAACACGCTTCAACGGCCCGCTCCATTACCTTTATCTCTATGTAGTAATGTTCACGCGGCCAGTGTGATCCTACTGGCCTGCAACACGGGCTTAAGTCATGACCCAGTAGCCCAGCGTTTCCAAACTAATGATGTTACATCCCCCTTTAGTCATTGCACCCTCGATATCATGCACAAAGGCTTTAGCTATGTACATTTTAACTGAAAAGGCATTTATTTAAGCATCTGTAACAGCTAAATAGGCCTTAAAATAATATACACACGAAATTGTATAAGTTATTCCTTATGCAACATTTTATATCAAATTCTAAACCAATGATAAGACAGTAAACATTGCGGTTTTCTCATTTGTCTAGATACTCTTAAGGAGTCTACCAACTTTTCTCAGTTAAAATAACAGAAGAAATGGCAAGAGACGTTTTAATAAATGAAAGTAATGCTTAACGATGCCATTTAAGTTGGGATGAAACTTTTATGGCAATTTTAACAATTGGAAATGGTGGAACATAAGCTAATGCCGCTAGAGATCAAGAACTCAAAGCAAGAGGAATAACATCAAGGTAAACCAAGGATTTCAAATACTGTACAAGATAGATTTCAGTACCTAAATGCCTGAGAGAAAGAAGGCCAATTGCTGTACCTTCTTAAGAAGTATTTTAATAGTGCTTAACGTCCATTTTAACTACTGAGGCATCACAGACCGTAGATACTGATGATACATGAAATTATGAACTGGGAAAGTTTTTTTTTTTTTTTTTTTTTTTTTTTTTTTTTGAAGGAAGCGTTCCAGGCATAAGTTTAGGATACCTCCCCGGCATTTGCCATTTATGAGGACAGATGAAAACCTACAAAAACCTCAGTCAGGGAGGACGATTCCGGGTCGGGATGGAATCCCAGACCTCCCGCTCACGTATCCGCGTCTTATCAACCTCGGCCACCCGTGACAATACAAGAAGTGCCCAGTTAATAATGTTACTGAATGAACCCAAACTGCTAGAAACAGACTGCACAAAAGAGTACTAATTCAGAACCGGCTTTTCGGGTGCTCAAGTATAGCCCAGTAGCGCTAAACTTTAATCTGGATTAAGTAAGTATAAGTAATTACTCTCATGCTTTTACCTTTTTAACTCAAATTTGAACTATTTCTGGGCACTAACACGTGAATTTGTTGATAATAGCGCGCTGTTTTGGCATCATCCTTACACCTGTAGCCTCTATTACTGTCCAAATCCGTCAGGATGAATTTGGTTCTACTTGCCATCTGGTTCGAGCGGTTGTCGTGGCAACGGTATACGCTTGCTTTATGCTCCGAGATGGTAAATGCAGCCTAAAAGGAGAATCAGACGAAGGAGCATCTAGGGTGGGGAGAAATGTGTATCGGTGATTGGCTAATCCACTTCCATAGCAACCTAGAAGGATGCGCGAGCCGGAGAGTACTGCCAGCTTGCTAAATATGTTTATAAAGACTTCGTTTGGCTATATATATATATATATATATATATATATATATATATATATATATATATATATTAATTTGCATTTACTGGTGCAGGGATTTGTGTACTTGTTTTATAGTCTATAACTACAAAATTGTAATGTTTTGGATTGCTTACCTATTACTTTAATTGCTATTTAATTCATCTCTGGTTTGTGACAGGTCCTCACATCCATGCATGCCCAATAGTGAATGTATTTAGACAATTTAAATAGTAGTAATTATTAAATATTATATAGCCTGTAGTAACAAACAGGAACATTTCATGTATCACGAAGATGTATTCATGGTTACCTAGACGCATAACTCTATGACAATAGGGAAAACGCTGCCTTTTGTAATTCTTTGTGCCCTCTTTAATTGATAATGGCTAGAGTAATAGATCTCTCTATTGTGACAATAGCTAAGTGCATGCAGTTGTCCGAACAATGGGTCCTTTGTTTCTTAGTTGCTGGAGAGGCTTCGAAATTCGTTAAAAGATGGAAGGGGAACAGGTGTCGGCGACGATGTTATTACATCGTGTAATCATGAGCTCCCCAATAAGGAGTCAAAGAGTTGACGGATTTAAAGTAAGCGCGTTTGGGAGCTCAAGAGCTCACCAATAGTATTTAAACATTTTAAAGGCTCAGGAAGCCGTAGGCAATAGTATATGGACCCTGTGAGCTTTTGTGATCACGTGGCGACGTTTTGAATTTCGTGGGGAAACAACTTAGCAAAAGCACGTTTGTTTTTGATGATCATCGCTTTACAAGAGGCAGTAGACGAGAGGTACACAGATGCAGTTTCAAGCAGCGTATGTAACCCGCGTCATTAAAGTCATAGAGGTAACGAACCAGGTGGCCGGCAACAAACTGTCGTGTGATTAAACTTCTCAATGCGTTCAATGACGTAAATTATTTGATGTGAATCTCCTCCTTCCATCTCCCTCCTCCCGTAACCACTAAAGCAACTTCGGCAACGACTCGGGGTATGAAGTGGGATCCTCGGGTATGTCCAACACAACATCAACATTCACATAGCTTCAGGCTGTATTGCAGCGATTCTTGTTTGTAGCTTCAGTTTTATGTAGTGCAATTTCCGTGCATTTACATAGAATCTTGTTTAAGTATGTCATTATACTTTTTACAAGTTTCCTATACACACCTGCTGTAGTACATCTGATATATTGTAGTTTTTGTTGAAGTACAGTAGTTTTTACTTCATCAGGCTTCTGTTGTGTAATTAAGTAGTCCAAAAACAGGGAGTATATCGATATATTTTTATACTCGTGTAGTGTACATTCAACTTTATTTTAAAATGAAACTCCTTAAGTGGAGGTACGGCTGCACCAACTTTTAATATCACAAGCCGTCACTGACTTCATTCCCGCCATTTTATTCGTTCATGCTGTCCGGAGCATGTCAATTAGCAACAGGAACAATGGAGCCAAAGATGAAGCACAATTTGGTCTACATCAACATTCCATGAGAGAAGCATATGGAGACACGAGGTAAAGCAGAAAGATTGAGATATATACAGGAAGCTCAAAATTCAAAGGAAATACGAGTGGGAAGGGAAAAGAAAGAAAGCAAGAAAGAAAGAAAGAAAAAGAAAAAAGAAAATAAAAAAGAAAGAAAAATCTTGTTTTGCTCGTGAAAAAACGAATGCAATCAAGTGCATTCAAGGCGTTTTGCAGCCTGTCCTTCCTATGGCTGAAGTGTCTGGCAGTGAAGCTTTATAAGCACATGGTACACTAAAGGAGCAGTCCGCATATCTAAATCCGATCAAACATCTTTGGGATACCCTTAAACAGAGAATTTTAGAATACATAAACTCTGGTTCTCAGGTTATCGAACAAGAGTTCTTACTTCTTCAATACAAAGGAGGTATCAAGCAGCACTTAATGCAAGGGGTGGTGGTACAAAATACTGATGGAAGTATTACAGAAAACCTTGTAAAATGCGCAGTAATATCTGTATTTGTGATCGTGTGTTATTTTTTTTAAAATTGTGAATTTTTCTTAAAAACAATTGCATTTTGCTGCTGTGAATTAATATGTTGTGTTAATAAATGTCACAATTGAAATTAATGCTTTAAGCATCTTGCATTTTAAGATTCCATTTATAATAATTAAACATTTTAAAAGTTATTTTATTCCTTAGACAACTATGATGCGCATATCTCAAGTTGTTATCGTTACATTAGATGGCCAATTTTAGTATCAAGCAATCATCACGATCGGCAGATAACGATCGCCAAGTGACTAGTAGACAAGACCACTGAAGTGGGATAACCGCCACGAGTGGCCAAGGTGCGGACTCGTGAGCTGGAGGTCTGGGATTCGAATCCCGCCAGAACCGTTCCCTCTGGCTGGGGTTTTTTTCCATGTTTTCCTCGGTCCTCATAAATGGCAGATGCCGGGGAGGTATCCTAAACATAGGCCTGGAACGCTTCTTTCCTAAAAAAAAAAAATATTTTCCCAATATATCATGTCATGTTCACATATCATCAGTGTCCGCCTTCTGTAGTGCCTCATCAGTAAAAACGGGCGTTAAACGCTATTTAAAAAAACACTGAAGTGAGAGAGAATAACATTAAGAACCTTTTCGGAAATTCGGAAAATTCCACTTGTCGGTAACATGCTGTTAACCGAATAGTTGCATATGAGACGTGTTTGTGCACGGTGGGTCCCAAGACTGCTGATTCCGGAACAAAAGGATCCTCGCCTCAAGGTTTACATGTAGTTGAAGATGTTACAGGAAGATGCGGAGTTTCTTTCAAAGGTAATCACTGATGATAAAACTAGGCTGCTCATTTCGATCATGACAGAAACAGCAAAGCTCCGTGTGAAAAATCTCCATCATCTAGCGAAAAAAAAATAAATAAATAAATAAAAAGTGGTTGATTCTGCTGGAAAAGTTCTAGTCATCTCGTTTTTCGATTTTCAAGGAGGCTTGTCAGCATGCCGTACATGCCCACACGAATGTAACTGGGCAATATTACAGAAATGTCCTGAAAATTCTGCAATCCATATCACACTCAGAAGGTCATATTTCCGTGCAACAAACTGCATACTACACCACGATAATGCACGGCCGCACATCGCAAATGTTACTGCTGAAATCTCACAAAAATCAATGTGAAGTATGTCCCTCACCCTCCCTATAGTCGAAATTTAGCTCCGTTGACTATTTTCCTTTTCCTCAAATTGAAGAAACAGTTTCGTCATAGGCATTTTCCATCATCAGAAGTAGTGATGAAGACTGTAAAGGCGATTCTAATAGACCTGTCAATAAATGGTGCCTAGCATGTTTTTGAAGAATGGCAGAAAACGCTGGGACAGGTGTATCGCAGCCAACGGGGACTACTTGGAGAAAGATAATGAAAAAAGGAGGAGGAATACAATAAAAAAAGCATGATAATTCTTTATTGAGCAGCTAATAATGCCTGGAAGAGATATATGAATAGAGAAGATAAAAAGAAGAATAAATAAAGAACTGGGACTATTAAAAACAAATGACCAGGAGGTTAGGTAGAAGAACGAAGACCACTATAAGAATGAAGAGAATGCAGAAAATGAAAGGATGTGAGGTACAATCAGAAATAGATGAGTTAGATTTATCGGTTACTTAATGATGTCGGATAATAACAGACTCGCAAAGTGAATTTTCCAACACGTATATATGCAAGAATAAAGAAGAGATGGGGCTAACAGAAGATATACAGGACTGAACGAAGTTTAGACGTTCAATACAAACGTCAAAGGTTTCCAGGTAAAGGAAAAAGAAAAGGAGGTAACATCTTGACGGAAGAGGGAAGTAAAGCACAAAGTGACATGATAGATATTTATTGGGAAGCGAGAAAGGAAGTGAAAAAAGGAAACGAAAATAAATGCATTGGGTTACTTCACGCGGTCTCTAGAGAGGGCCTTATATTCCAACCATTTTTGCATTAAAATTGTTACCAAATTGCGAGTGAACCTCTAGCAATTATAGTATTAACACATCGAGGGCTGTTTGGGGTCTATGTTATGGCGTTTAGAAGGTCACATGAAGCTGCACATAAACCTACGGAAACTCTAGCAGTACTACGTAGGTAGCCTACTACAGCGTGTTCTCAGGTTTGCCACATAAAATGGTGCCAATTACGCCATTTATTTCATTGCTAAAATGCTGTCATTAACTGAATATTATGTTACGATACATGAAGAATACATTATGCATTTGCTGAAAACAGAAACCTTCATTGCAGCATAAATAATTAGAGAATTAATAAAATTAAAATATAATTAGGTAAGTAAATAAATGAACCACCTCCTTGATCTAGTGGTTAGCGTTGCTGACTGCTGGGAGAAATTGGGTTCGATTTCCGGTACCTGTTTAGGAATTTTTCTATGTTAAGATGAGCAGCTTCTATCGTAATGATAATTGTGAAACTGCCTGATAGAGAGATGATGTTCTTTGAAAAGGCGACCGGGTAGGTTGCCGGCATACTGCCCACTATCTATGAAGCCGTAAGACGAAGATAGAGGAGGCAGAGATCGCAGCGGCAGGCTATGACCCGATCTCGAGTTGTAGCGCCATAGGCAAAGAAGTAAATAAACGAATTAATATTAGCAAGCAAATGAATTAGCAGTAAGTGATAATATATTAAGTTTCTAGAATATATGCCAGTACTAAAGTTTCTAAAATATCCTTAATATTTCAACTGTTCATCCAATTAATAAATTTGTTGTATTCCTTGTGATAAGTATATAATATGGCGGCCTATGTGATCTAGGAATAGAGTTTGCGATTATAATCTGGAGTTCATGGGTTCGACTCCTAATTGGGGCAAGATCTCTGGGTAAAGATTTTTTCCCCTAAGTTTTTCCTTACCCTGAGAAGGTGAATGCCAGATATGCACGCGTATAAAGACTCCAAGAACTCCGCAATCATTCATTCATTTCCTTCTTCCTATAGACTTACACCTACAGTGTTCACATCCACATCTACAGAGATCGTACCAATGCAGTCAAAGCGACAATAAATACAAAACAATTAAAGGTATTCTTGACCATTCAGTCTTTTCAAATTTGACTGAAATTTCTTGCGGTAAAGCTAACCTACAAACTAACTAAACAATCTCTATTAACACAATGACGTCATAGGTGTAATTAAATGAGCCATTGCCTCCAGAATAATTCATTAGAAAATCGTCAGTAATATTCTTTTTAATTTTATTAATGCCAATTTATAATTCTGCAATAAAAATAGCGTACGAACTCATTTACAATGATATACAATTATTGAATTTGTGAAAATTTACCTACTAATAAAGTATTACAAAAATGTTCCCTGAGCAAAATTTCCGGCAATTTCGTTTGATAAATGATACAAAGCACAAACACTACTCTTAATAAAATACTTGCATACAAAATGTTAGATCAGTGTACGCACTTGAAATCGGGTTGCCAATGGGTAATTTAAACTTTCTAACCCCGTAACTGTTGCAACGTCGATGATGTCATGCCTCTGATGATAATGTGTTTTTGTTACCTGATTGAACGAATCTCTCTCAATGTTTAAGTTTTTGAGCCGTTTCACAATTTAAATATTAACAATAAAATAGACATGTTTCTAACCTTAGTTGTATGTAATAATACACCGTATGTCAACCAGATTGTATTTACTTACTGATTTGGTTTATTTACGGAGCTCTTTAAAATATGTCATTAGCATGCCATTCAATTCCGGGCGTGAAACGGCCGATAAATTTTGCTCACAGGCTTCTTCTTGCAGCCTTGAGGTTCTTTTACATGCTGTAAATGTACGATATGGGACGCACGGTTTTACTTCCTTCCAAAGGAAGTCATACTTAAGATTTTTACGCCTCAAAAATCCATCGACCCTGGATTGATCCCGCTATCTCGGGTTTACGAGGCAAGTACTATTACTATTAGATCATCAGGACCCTGTTTTACTAAAGTATGATCTAATACATTACAAATATATGGACTTGTAACTTGTAGCCTCTGTTCCACAAAGTTTTCTGATACACTTGTAGTTTACAATTCCATTCTTACAAGAATTCAAGTAATTTTTCGTTGTTCTGTTCCACAGAAGTATTAATATTGGTCAGGCACTGGTAGTTTGTACAATTTTCTCTATAAATGTAACCCAAATGTGCTAAATATTAACGAAAGTGATGATAAATATGAGTAGGAACATGCATAAAGAAAGAATAAATAAATATTTGTGTACAATTATAAAGTTAGGTTAAGTGCAAAAACTTGATATTGACGTTTCCTGTTTCAAATGCATATTTCCGACCAGCATCTTAGTTAATGTATTTCTAAGGTTCTTGCTACATGCCACGAAAATAAATTCCATTTATTCTTTATTCTCTTTTAAAATCTTACTGAGACAAGTTTCTCCGTTTTTTTTTTTTTTTTCTTATAATGAAATCGTGATTGTCAAACAACATAAACAAACAAATAAATGAATAAATAGAGTAATAAAATAAATGACCGAGAGAAATAGGGAAGCTCGATTCTTCTGCCATCTCTCGACGACTGAAATTGATGCTCCTAAATATTGTGGAACGGTTGTCTCAAAGTGGGTTGTTACGCTTAAATATTGATAAATGTATAATAAAGCATTTAAAATATCATTATATCTGAGAAAAAATACAACACCGATTTAGCAGGAATGACAACAGTCTGCTTTGTACATTAAAAAACCTTGAGTAGACATAACATAATTTAAGGTATGGCAAACAGCTGTTGCCATTTTGCTCTTATATGACGTCACTTGTAACTTTTTACTAATATTTTACAAGATCTGCACTAATCTGCACTAATGCATTTGTACGTATTAGATCATACTTTTGTGAAATGGGGCCCAGGACCTAATTAAAACAATAGTGAAAAGGTTATCAACTAAAGCGAAAATTTGAGAAACTTGCAGATATTTTAATGTGGGTAACCACGCAGAGGTTCCGTCCACAAGACTACTAACAAGTACGGAGCGTCCCACCACCATTATCTAGTAGACAGCTTGAGTACTGCTGTAGATTTTGGCTTTGCATTACGTATACGAGAAGAGTACACCAGGCTTATATAGCAGAAGACGAAAATGTGATATCGCTTGAAGCAAAGGGATTTTAAACAACACCCACCCGTCCAACAGATTATTTTATCAGCCTAGTTTCATTTTAAGCTTATACACAGATTAAAAAAATAAAACATGGGAAAAAGCGCTGTAATATCTTCCTGTCCTTGCCCTGCTGCATTTGCCTCCTCACTTTCACTCCCTCTAAATGTGTAAATGCTTTTAATTGGAATATTTAATGTTAATTACTTCCGGTGAATGAATTTTAAGCTATTCATTAAGTATTTATGCAAACCAGACTGAAATTAATTACTAGTTTGTTATATCCGATGGATATTTAAATCCACATGACGGCCGCAATGCGTTTTTTCTCTTTGATACACCGATGAGTGAAAGGAAGAACATCTTAAGCGCCACTTTTTCATAAAATGTATTTTTTTAACGTGAATAGAAAGGCGCAACTATTATGTCCTCACCAAAACAATTTGAATGAACTCTTTCTATGACGGAAGTAAAAAGGCTTGTGTATTTTATATTAAGAACCAAAGAATTAATTTTTTGCCTAACAAAACAGCTTAAATAACGAACTGTTTTCTCATTTTTATCCTAAGCACTGTCTTTAAGTGACGCATAAGGTAAAATTTGTGGCTCTTAAGATCTAAGCTTGCATCTCGATGTTTAAGATAATTAACTATATTTATAATTGAAGAGCGGAATTCTAAATGTGATTTATAAATTTAATCGTTTTATTTCAAAAGAGCGTTCTTTGTGCCCAGATGCTTATTCTTGTTGTGTTCAAGTGTCTAAACACGAATGAAGTAGTTCAAATACTCGTTAACAGATAGCGCTGCTCTAAATTCCATGCTATTAGTTTTTAAGGAGTAATATTTAATAGTAAAGAAATATTCAGTAAGTGGCCATAACCTTTTGAGTTGCGATAGAGATTCCACTATTGTAGAGAAAATAAGAAAGGTAAAAATCAAATCAACTTTAACTAACATTTCAATTAATTCAATAACACTCATTCCTCCACAGTACTAATTCATCATAATTAAATAAACATATCAATAAAATTGGAACCAAACCCTTCAACCCCTTATTAATTCCTCTTCTTAACACAACAGTACTTTTGTGTAAGGGCTTCATTTACAAAGAATTGTAGATTAAGTTAAAGCTATAAATACTTTTCATGTAGTTCCAATGGAGTCTTGCTTTCTTTGATTTTTAGAATGTTGCCGGTTCTGTTAACATTAAATAAATGCAACATTTAAAAATGTACAATACTTAAAGCATCTCGATTTCATACATCTCAAATATATATTAAAGAACTTGCTATTAGGGGGAGGGTTTTGTGAAATTTTAGACAGGAAAATCAGTGGTCGATATACAGCAAACTGTGCTTTGTCTCAAAAGATCAACCTGTTTACTGACTGAAAAAAGAAATACCTCTCGTCCATATTGCCATTTCTTCCTGAAGAGCACAGAGAGTTTTACGAGACATCAATTTCAACCTGTGTAAGAATGAAAAAACTAAACCCTTCCTGTCAGTTGTGAGAGTAAAATATGAAGATTGATATTCTTGTACTTTTGCACTTAATAACATTATAATATATGTTTCTGCTAATCATTAATGTTATTTTTGTAATCATTTCCTTTAAAACCTGAAATAAAATCTAACAAAAGTTTGAATATAATATGTAACCGACTCTTCCATCTTATGGCACATACAACCTTCTTATTGTTATTCATCCCCCCTGATCATTGTATTTTTCGCAATGGTTTTTATAAAAAATAATTTGTAGTAAAAATGCCTTTATGATGATTTTAGGTGTAATAGTTAAATGCTAACAGAGATGGGTATTTTTTTGCTTATCCTGTAAAATTTAAATTGGCCCATAGAACGTTTGATATTTATACTCTTTATTTATTATTAAGGTGCTTGTGTTTAAGTTAAAAATCAACAATCGTAAAGAATCAGTAGCATTAATAATAATAATAATAATAATAATAATAATAATAATAATAATGAGTGATTGTTTTATTATTGTAACATAAGAATGGTTTGGTTTTCTAGGCGACATGGCGCTTGTGCATTATTATTAGTTTGAAATTTTTGAAAATGCTAAGCAAAATATAAACTACAAGGGGTCTGCACCTATCTGGCCCAATCCATTTTAGATGTACCACATCACGACTACAGATATTTTAATACAATGCAGATTTTATACTAATCCTTTATCTAAATTCTAAATAATTAAATAAAGTACCAAATTTCCACCTAGATTGCATCAGACCCCAGTCCCCGGTTCATCAGCAGTATCCTAATGGAATTCCAGGGGACCAGGCTCCGACCCAAACTAGTGGACTAAAATAAAATATTTCAATTACTCTACCAATACCATTATTTAATTAGCTAGCTACAGTCTCTATAAACTACTAATTCTTTTCTGAAATACCAACTATAATGCTATATGTGTTCACCTTATAGGGCAATTTCCAATATCTCAAGCTCAATACTTTAATAAATTTCATATTATTTCACTCCCAACCGTTTCCTGACCAATGATATTTTTTATAATCATACAGATACGCTTTATCGATTAAATTTTATCTAGATTACATATCTCTCAACTGACCATTTCCATTTCATTTTTACCTTGCATAAGAACTCCCCTCTTTTGGGTATCTGCTCACAATCTTCAAAGATCTTTCTCAATATAATTGCTTTATTCATCATTAACAATTTCTTATCAATTAAACTTTCCTTCCCAACATTTGTGGCTCTACATTGGAAGATACTTTATTATTAGTTGTATGCGTTAGGTCAAGCTGCAGTTTATATGATAACATAATTATTATGATTGTCCGCCTGTTGTGCCTCAGTAGTTAAAACGGTCTTTAAACCCATGTGATTGTGTGATTTATTCCAACCAGTTGCATAAGAATTACGCTGTGTGAAGGGACAGAATGTGCTTCTGTAACGAAAGGCAAATAGTTTTTTGTATCGTTTTATTTTATTTGCGGACGCTCTTTAACATCTCAGATCAGCGTCCCATTCAATTCAGGGTATGAATCGGCAGACAGATTTTGCTAAGAGGCCTCTTCTTTCAGACTTGAGGTTCTTTTACGTACCGTAAATCTACGATACGGGACCACTACCCTTCAAAAATGTTGCTACAGTGGACAAAAAATACAAAATGCTATACATTTTTGTTATTTAGAAGTAACCTTTAATATGAGTGGGGGAGAAATAAGCACTTGTGTTATTAATTATAAAGCACGAGGTCAACAAAACGAGTTACTACGTGTTCTGACTCGCGTTCCAGATACACCAGTAGATAACTAGAGAGAATGTAAAATCCTATGATCAAGTCTATTCTGTAACATGGGGGTGAAATAGGGAACGGGGGAGAGCTGAACATGTAAATAGAATTCAGGTCGATTTTTTAGAAAAGGGTTTTCGGGCTCTCCAAAAGAACTTCAAACTGTGGGGTCATGAGAAAGGTGCGTTGCTATAAAGAGCTGAACATGTAAATAGAATTCAGGTCGATTTTTTAGAAAAGGGTTTTCGGGCTCTCCAAAAGAACTTCAAACTGTGGGGTCATGAGAAAGGTGCGTTGCTATAAACAGTAAAACAAGGTTAATATAATAGTAAAACAAGGACGGTGAAACACTTGCTTAGACTAGTGCAGAAAGACCAGTCCACACTTCGTGCTAAATGTTGTATACACCAGATACAAAATATAACACCAACGTTCTGGGCTGCAGAGACGGAAATTAGCAACGAGGCAATGCAAATAATAAAAACACGTGAAAGAAGGTTAAAACAAGGCTAGAGGATATCAACAGGCAGGAAATGCAGGCAGAATGTAACACGAAAGTCGCTTGAGCCTATGGAATAAAAGTGAATTAACCTGGGGTAGATATGCATGCTCGTTCTAGGGAGAAAGTCACAATCGGGAATGTGGAGGGGATGAGAAATGGATATATATTCTGGTCGAATGTACCCACTGGAAACACTTAATGAAAACGCTTTTTGCTGAAAACTATAAGGCAATTAGAGGACAAATGGCATGCTCGGACCCATTTACTAACCACCCATTTTGGTTAAATATGGATATTTTCCTAGCCAAAGTGCGTGAACTTAACAGCAATTTATTTTCTGATTAAAACGCAATAACTAGTGTAATTATAAATAATATTTATATATTTCCATTATATATCTGTAAATATCGTTCTTCCCATTTTGTAGTGTTTGTTTATTTATTATTACTATTGTTTTATTTGTATTATTTGTCCCTTTATCTAATTGTGTATCATGCTTAAACATGTACGATCTAAGACCCATGCATGAAACATATTTGTAATGTGTTATAGAATTTTATAACAATAAAAATACCACCACCTTTTCCTTCCGAAAGAAGCCATATTTAAGATTTTACGCCCGACAAAGGCCATCAACCTTGGCCGGAACTGAACCTGCTATCTTGGATTTACGAGGCAAGTATGGTTACCCTTAAACCACCAGGACTGACTCTTTGTGTCATGATATAGTTATCTTGACGGAAGAAAACAATGCTGATTTACTAGCCTGCAGACACCTAATTCACAAACTAAGTTTTTATTTAGATCCAAAATATAACTAATACAAATATCTAATGATTTGAAACAAACATACATAATCCTGCGCTATTCTTCAAGTTGGTGGTACAGTTTCCAACGGAAAGCAGAAATGGACAAACAAAATTATTTTAATTTAAATAACCATTCTAAAAGTATTCATGCTGCACCTGAGATCCCATTTATAAAGCTTGTGGACTGATCTTAAATAATTTCAAGAACTATTTACGTATTTACCCAAGAACTTGGGATTAGTTTATTTGAGGATTTTCCGGGCATCTATCCATGCTACTATAATTGTCACAATAATGAACGTAAAGGCATTTTGTTTTCATTAACAGAACTCGTTTAATTTAATTGAAGTTGTGTTACCTACTTTTAAACTTTCGTTACGAAAGCCATTAGTGATTGAGAGGAATGCGTACAACTATCTAAGCGCCATATGCGGCGTGGTTCGGAACTGAGCACTCTGTATAACGTTTGGAGATAGTGCACTGGAAACGGCAGGAGTCAGTGAGTACAAATGAGAAACCAGTGAGCAGGGCAGGTGGTAGAAATCGATCATGTGTCTATACGCTGCTCTTCCTGACAATGCCACTAGCCGATTAACCACAGAGATGAACTGGTACGTGCCTAAACATTCTGGTGAACCGAAGATGCTGCTGATGGGAGCTAATTAAGATTACTGTGCGCAGAGGCAGCTAAATTTCATTTAAATAGCGGCTTAGTTTGTAGTTCCACTTACAGCAAATGTTCTCCTTTAGTGCAAAATGTGTCTAAACGTATTCAAGCTGTTTTGTGTCATTGCTTTGGATGTAAGGGTTTGACTGACACACACACAAAGAAGGGAGTCATCTTCAGATTCGATCGGAGAACTTTAGGGACGCTTAGTATTCACAAGCGCATGCAGCGAGTGCACACTGCAGTGGGCTGTTTGCCTTTAAACGTAATGGTAACAATGGTAAGCATGTGAAAAGAGGATTCAACAGTAGAGTAGCGGTGGCCGAGCGGCTTAGAACATATTGCTCTTTTGCCTAAGCTCCTGGGTTCAAATCCCACATAATATTTTTGTTTTTTATATTAATGATTTTACAAGTGTAGGTATAGAACATCATTTGCCTTAATATTATATTGTATTTTAACGTATCACTTGAATTTTTGGTATTACTAATGAACACAAACTAAAATATACTTTACAAATAACTAAATGAATACATGAACAGAAACATTTTTCTTCTAAAGTGAAAAAACACAAAAATAAACACAACTAATATCGGGTGTATGAACCCCCAGTATGTACAACTGACCTCGATCTTTGGGGCATGGATTATATCAGATTTTTACAATAGTGCGGACGAGAGGCTACAACATCCCAGGCTTCTTGAATTTGTACCCATAAGTATTCTTTAGTCCTTCGTGTATGTGCAGGGAATACGTATGGAACATATTGCATTTAGATAGAACAAATGCTGAAGGAAATATTATTATATTTATTATAATGTATATAATATGTTAATGTTAAAACTTGCTATGTATGGGAAATAATATTATGAAATTAATTTGTCATAGTATGCTACAAAGGTTTAGTAAAAAAATAAAAAGTGTTTATTCCGGAAGGTGAACCTGCGCTCTTAACCACGACATCACTGCACACTCCGCTACAGAGCTAACGGTACACACATACTAGATGGTGTCTTTAATGCCTGTCATATAACACAAATGCTGCAGTGACTGCAAAGCCTTGCTGGTTATCTTATGAACCGTGCGCTGTAACGAGTAGGACTTGAAGAGTTTGCATTGGGCTGCGTTTTATTGACGGATATCTCGAGGACAACAAGTATTTTGCTCTACTTCAAAAGGCTAGGCTAGGCGTTGGATAACTTTGATCAACTCTATTTCCAGCACGATGGAGCTCTTGCACATTATATTACAGTTGTTCGGACATGCGAATAGAAGAGTTTTCAATAGAAGAGTGCTTGGGCGTCGTGCAGTAATTGAATTCCCACCACGATCCCCCTGTCTTTCCTCAATGAATTTCTTCCTTTGAGCTATGGTTAAAGGCGGAAGTGTATGGAAAGAAAGCACAAACTGTTAAAGAACTGACTGCTTACATTGAGGATGTCTTCCACAACCTGGACAACAACATCATTCAACTGTGTTGTGTATGTCAGTGTGTTCCAGGTAGACTGCAACGGTGCATTAATGCAGAAAGAAAGCAGTTTGAATATAAAACGAAGTGAAATTGTTTTCTAACTGAAATTCATTGAGTGTGTAGTTACTTTTGTGCCACTAATATATATATATATTCTATTTGAGGAATCCTCAAGTCAAATATTCACCTGCACCTCTTTATAATCAATTACTATTCAGGTATTGAGGTATATTTTCCACTGAAAGCCATCGATTTGTTTTATCAATTGATACATTTGCCACTAGGGGCGGCTTGAGGTAACAAAGCTTAGTTCATACTCTACTAAATCAGTCAGGCCCCAGCGTGATTATTTGGGGCAGCGGCTCAAAGGAGATGATTAAAATGTAAATTAATTTAAAGCATTCTGCTGCTAATTTATTGTGTCATTACCAACGACTGTGTTGCCACGTTTATACATAGAAGGCTAAGTTTCTTCAGTGTTGAAGCCAGGACTGCTGTATCTGGCAAAACTCTTTCTACAAAGGGATTCAATAAAGAATGACCTCACTTTTTGCAGTCATAATTTCTCTCAGTAAATTTTAACTTAATAATATTTTGTTAACTTAATGCATAATGGGCATTAGTTTCATTGCTGTCACTTTCACTTCAGGTCTATTACAGGTGGGTAAATTGAGACATGTTCAGAGAAAAATAGAGACGTCACGCGACGAGAATGGCAGGCAGGCAGGCGGATGGATGGATAAGTGGACGGAGCGCAGATAGGTAGGTAGGTAGGTAGGTAGGTAGGTAGGTAGGTAGGTAGGTAGGTAGGTAGGTAGGTAGGTAGGTAGGTAGGTAGGTAGGTAGGTAGGTAGGTAGGTAGGTAGGTAGGTAGGTAGGTAGGTAGGTAGGTAGGTAGGTAGGTAGGTAGGTAGGTAGGTAGGTAGGTAGGTAGGTAGGTAGGTAGGTAGGTAGGTAGGTAGGTAGGTAGGTAGGTAGGTAGGTAGGTAGGTAGGTAGGTAGGTAGGTAGGTAGGTAGGTAGGTAGGTAGGTAGGTAGGTAGGTAGGTAGGTAGGTAGGTAGGTAGGTAGGTAGGTAGGTAGGTAGGTAGGTAGGTAGGTAGGTAGGTAGGTAGGTAGGTAGGTAGGTAGGTAGGTAGGTAGGTAGGTAGGTAGGTAGGTA